>CM059266.1:4211485-4236485 GCA_030347295.1 Setipinna tenuifilis
GCTAACTACTTTCCTGTGAATTACTTTCTCATGTTGTGTAGATTGGAAATGTACCTTAACATAAATCATTCCTGCAGGAAATTCACATCAGTTTTATTTTATTTTATTTTCACATAGTAATTGACATAAAACTGTAAAAAACCCAGACTGTCGGGTCTGTCTTCTGTGTTTTGTGGTTTGAAATATCCATTTTTCATGGGGAATTTTTACACAACGTGGTGCACTTACACTGGTTGTCAAAACACAATGCTGCGAACTGCTAATAATAACTACTACACTACTACTACTACCTCTACTACTATTGTCATTACTATTGGCACAGCAGAGCCATTTCATGCCATTTCATTCGGGGCCATTATTTCCTTGCTGAGTGTTGAGTAGTTGAGTCTTGCTGGATGAAGCTGGGCCACTCCTACCTCACGGGAGAGAATCCCCCTGCTCATACCTCACCCCTGCCTCATACCTCACCCCTGCCTCATACCTCACCCCTGCCTCATACATACCTCACCCCTGCTCATACCTCACCCCTGCCTCATACCTCACCCCTGCCTCATACCTCACCCCTGCTCATACCTCACCCCTGCCCATACCTCACCCCTGCCTCATACCTCACCCCTGCTCATACCTCACCCCTGCCTCATACCTCACCCCTGCCTCATACCTCACCCCTGCCTCATACCTCACCCCTGCCTCATACCTCACCCCTGCTCTCACTGAGGTCAGCGCGGAAAGGTCAGAGGTTACACATATATAGCCCACAGCTCCACTGGATGATCACAAAGGGAAAGGAGGAGAGAAAAGGAAAAAAAAAGAAACATTCCTGTAGCTTTGGTTTTCATCTATAGCCGTGAATGACAAGAATCATTTTAAGGCGTCTCAGATGTGTTGATTGATTCCTTTGATTTTTATTTAACCAGCTCATTTTAAAACATGATCATGATCCCGCTCTACAGACCCACACCACACATAACACAGATAAAATTGGCATAACACAACAACCTTGAGGCTTAATTCCACAGGGTAGGCCTATATACATGTACATCCTTGGCGAGTAACGGTCTGAAATGTGTGGATGTGATTCTGATATATTGGGGGGGTAGGGGGCTCGTGCAGCTGAAGTATTTCAGTGTGTGTTTGTCTGCGCTCATGGCTTGCCTCGGCTTGTTCTGCCCTTCTCACACTGTTTGCAATCTACCGTTTCTCTGCTGCTCTTCAAAAGCAGGACAGAAATAGCCACAGGCCAGCGCTGAGGCTGTATTGCACCCCGAACCACCGCCATTCCACAGGTTCTCAGGTTCATCCAGGCTCTCCCCACAGAGAGATAGAGATCGAGAGAGCGAGAGAAAGATAGAAGGAGAGAGAAGGAGAGGGAGAGAAGCAGAGAGATAGAGAAAGAGACAGAGAGAGAGAAGGA
Source organism: Setipinna tenuifilis (assembly GCA_030347295.1). NCBI lineage: Eukaryota > Metazoa > Chordata > Actinopteri > Clupeiformes > Engraulidae > Setipinna > Setipinna tenuifilis. The sequence goes on from CM059266.1 coordinate 4,212,900, forward strand.
GAGAGAGAAAAAGAGAGATAGAGAGAGAGAGAAAGAGAGGGAGAGAGAGAGAGACAGAGAGGGAGACAGAGATAAAGAAAGAGAGAGAGAGAGAAGGAGAGAGAGAGAGACACAGAGAGAGGGACAGAGAGAGAGAGAGAGAGAAAGAGAGACAGAGAGACAGAGAGAGGGAGAGGGAGAGAGAGAGAGAGAGAGAGAGACAGAGAGAGAGAGAGAGAGACAGAGAGACAGAGAGAGGGAGAGAGAGAATGCTGCAATTGCAGAAGTGGCTTCCCCTCCTCTGTCTCGCCTGGATCCTTCAGAATCGCTGTTCGTTGTTCCTCTTCTTGTCATCGCTCCTCAAAGACAAACAAAAGCAGCCACCAATTAGCGGCCCTCTGCTCGGCTCACCTCGCCTCGGCTCCGCATACATGTGGACACTTTCACTGCCCCTGTGTTCCTGTGCTCTCCTCTCCTCTGATTGGCTGCCTCCACTGCTGATGTCAGGCGACGTCAGTCTTCTCCTCTCCTGTGCTCCGGCGGCCAGCCCGAGGCGGCGGGAGGCCAAGGCCCGCATGGGGAGCAAGGTAATGGTCAGTGTGGCGAAGATTGCTAATACAATTACAGGAGCTTTAAAGAAAAGGGCTGGGGGCAGGGAGCTGTTGTTGAGCTATGGGGGTGGGAAGGGTGGGAAGGTGTGTGTGTGTGTGTGTGTGTGTGGTGTGAGGGGGGGTTGGGGTTGCGGGATGGTGGTGGTGATGGTGGAAGGTTTGTGGGGGGTGGGAAGGGTGTGTGTGTGTGTGTGTGTGTGTGTGTGTGTGTGTGTGTGTGGTTGGGGGTGTGGTGATGGTGGGGGGGGAGGGCTGGTCAGGGGAGGGAGGGGTGTGTGTGTGTGTGTGTGTGTGTGTATGTGTTGGGTTGGGGGGTTGGTGGTGGTGTGTGTAGTGGTGGTGGGGGTGGTGGAGGGCTGGTCAGGTACATCACTAATGGCTTTCTAAAAAGGTTACAGCGTGTCGCCTCTCCTTCATAATGGGGCCCGGCTGCGCTGGAAATGCAATTTCCGGGCTGGGTAATGTGTGAGTGTGGGGGGGGCCCTGGGTAATGCGTGAGTGTGAGGGGGGGCCCTGGGTAATGCGTGAGTGTGAGTGTGGGGGGAGCCTGGGTAATGCGTGAGTGTGAGGGGGGGCCCTGGGTGATGCAGGAGTGTGGGGGGGGGGCCCTGGGTAATGCAGAGTGTGGGGGGGGGCCTGGGTAATTGGGGGGTTGGGGGTGTGGTGGTGGTGGTGGTGGAGGGTTGGTCAGGGGAGGGAAGGGTGTGTGTGTGTGCAGGAGTGTGTGTGTGTGGGGGGGCCCTGGGTAATGCGCGAGTGTGAGGGGGGGGCCCTGGCGGAGGGTTCAGTGGGACGATCGGTTTGCGTGAGCGAGAGCACCAGCACGCCTGCGCCGAGCCGACCAGCGAGGCTACGAGGGGGCAAAAGCAGCGGTGCCTCGGACGTCGTCACACAAACCATTAACACTTAACGCCACCATGTCTCCGGTCAGGGGGGCAGGGGGCCATCAGGCTGTTAGGTGTACAAACACCATTTTCTGGGACTTCCTGCGCGGCTGATGTAGCAAAATATTGGGCTTCCACACGAGCCGAGCCGAGCCGAAAGCCAGCCAGAGAGCCAGAGCCTACTCCCGGTTTTCAAAGAGGCGAAATCATTAAAATTTCATGTGGTTTTGAGAGCTATTGGTGCAATTACTAAATGCAAATGCTAAGCTTACAATGGTGCGGTTTTCCATCTATTAGCGGAGCCGGAGTTGGAGGCAGAGGCAGCCGTGTATCCATTTAGAGAGCAGAAGGCTGCTGCAGGTTGCATGAGCTGGCAAAGCTGCCTTGTGTGAAAGAGGCTTTTTTTTACAGCCTTAACTAATAACAACTAAGCAACCAATGCCCTCCTAAAAACATATAGCTTGCATTGTATCATTAATGAATAGCAACGACAATGTCAAAATAAACATTTGGTATACTAATGTATAATAATAAAACAAACATTTGGTATACTAATGTATCTGTTTAGACTATTACAAATATGTTTTCAATCTCAAGTGTAGTCAGATTTATTTGTATAGCACATTTAAAATAAAACAAATGATCCAAAATACTCTTCAATAGATAAATAAATTGTGGTACATTTAAAACATACAGGCGATGTAATGCAGGGTGCAGTGAGTGTACTGCACGGTAATTATAACATGGGGAATTGTGTGAAGAGTTTACTATTTTAGCAGGGAGACTCAGAGAGAGGCCGAGAGGAACTTCATTCATAAACGCACTGACAGCAGCAATCAGTCGTGTGAGCTCTGTATATTTGACACGAGCGTAAGCTGGCTATTGGTCGAGGGGGAAAATCAATAAAGGACATAGATTAGACCTCTGGGCCCATCTTTCACAGCGGCATCCATGAAACCAATCAGGGAGATTAAAAACTCTTATGACTGATATGAAAACTGTACTAGCCCTGAATATCTGTTTATTCTGACCACTTCATTTCACTTCGGATCACACAGTCTGTGGAGAGTGGAGAGGGGAGCCTGAAGCGATGGCACAGGACTTCCACCTCACTCTGCCTACTACAGGACCTCCACCTCACTCTGCTGGCTGCAGGACCTCCACTTAAGACCAAACTGTTCTCAGATGCTTTCTGCTAGTGATTTACCTTTAATTCATTTATTATTTTACCTCTTTTATCTTCTATGTTTACCTATTGCTTTCTGCTTTACTCTGTCTTTTAATGATCTTACACATATTTTACACTTATTTTATCTTTTATGCTTTTATATTGCCCTTTGCTTCTATTTTTGTTGAGCACATTGAACTGCCTTTGTGTATGAAATGCGCTATACAAATAAATTTGACTTGACTTGACTTGACTCCACCTCATTCTCCTTGCTGCAGGACCTCCACCTCATTCTGCCTACTACAGGACCTCCACCTCATTCTACCTACTGCAACAATTGTTATGAACAAGAATGATGGACCACACTTTTAAGTGTGTTAAGAGAGAATCTGAAATGTAGACCAGAGTGTGTGCAGTAGAGGCCCTGTGTTATGCCTGTGTAATTAGCGAGGCACAGCTCAGTCCATACACACACACACACCCCTCTTGTCTTCACCTCTAAAATTAATCTGATAGACAAAATATTCTTATCTTCTTCTCTTCTTCTGCTCCTCCTCCTCCTCCCATTCTGCAGGACCTCCACCTCATTCTACCTGCTACAGCTCTTAGGGACTGTCTCCAGTCAGGCCTTTCAGCCCTTTCAGCTTGTCTTTGTCTGTCTCGCGGCAGGTTTCTCTTTGGTCATCATCTTCAAGGTTTCTTTTCCTTCAGGCCATCCAGTGTAGAGCTGTTCTGTGTCTGTCCACTATGACAGTCAGTAGATGGATACAATTTAGTACCAGTTTAGTACCAAAGCTTTCAAAAGCCTTTTCAGCAGTCCCATGAGCAGAATGGGCTTCTTTCTTTTTAAACACCACCACTCGTTCTTTCAAACTAGCCCGTTCACTCAAAACCAAACCCCTGAGGGAAAATATGTAAATTCAGTTCAGTGGAGGATATTAAATGTCTTATTTTTTGACCAGAGGTGTCATTTCTACCTTTTTTTCACAGTTTGTTTGAGAGCTGAAGAGAGTGTAAGAGCTATGCAGATAATTGGTTATCGCTGCTGACATTCATTGCCTATTGCCTATTGCCTTTGCTCGCCTCGGCTCCACGCCGCTCCTTCCGTCTCTCCCTCTCCCGCTCCGCGTGGGACGGGGTGTCACAGCGTTTTCCCTCTCATAAGACTGATGCACTAGCATAATTTAATGTCACTAGCTATCTGAACCTCTGGGAAAGAGGTATTGGGCTGAACCTCGACAGTGTACTAAGAGAGAGTGTTAACGCTTTTATTTCTTTTTCTTTTTTTTCTAAATCACTATGGTCAGGACAGGTTCCTTCTTAGGCACCGTATGCATCTCACATCCCACATGCATGCTGTCCTCTCCTAACAGCTATCCCACTAGAGCTTGCGTCCAGGCACCCATTTCTCTTTTATTCTTTTTTTTATTAAACGAAAACCAAAAAACATGAGATTTTTGAATACTCTGTGTCCCTTTACACCTCTGTCTGCTTATGTCCTCCTTTTTTGTAAGTCGCTTTGGATAAAAGCATTTGCCAAATGCAATGCAATGTAATGTAATGTTCTCAGTGTGGGACAGTATCTGTGCGGTGGCACATGCACACTTATTCACGTCATATCTGTTCCATGACATTTATCCACCTGGAGGATATCAGAGCAGCCACACATGAACGGCTCTTCTTAAGGTTACAACCGGATAAGCAAAAGGGCATCTGCATGATCCTATAGGACTCACTGTTCCACAGAGAGAGAGAGAGAGAGAGAGACAGAGAGACAGACAGAGACAGAGAGAGAGAAACAAAGAGAGAGAGAGAGAGATAGAGAAAGGGAGAGAGAGACAGAAACAGAGAGAGTGAAAAGGAGAGAGAGAGAGAAACAGAGAAACAGAGAGAGAGAGTGAAAAGGAGAGAGAGAAAAAAGAGAGAGAGAGAGAGAGAGCAACAGAGACTAAATTTCAAGATGGAGAACGTAGATGCTACTGAAATGCTTATCGGGTGGCATTGTTTGCAGACTGGTCAGCGCTGATGTGTTTGTTCCTGGATGATATGAGAACAGTAGACGTCCTTAAGCGTAGCCACTGAACAGACAACCACATGTCTGTAAGGAACAGTTCACAGAATTTGACAACATCTATTATGGCAACTGACTGTTAGCATTGTTGAAAAACACATGAATTAAAGGCTTTTGACTTGTATCCTCTTGAGTGCGTTGGATTTTTGTTATGGGATAGAATGATGGACCACACTTTTAAGTGTGTTAAGAGAGAATGTGAACTTTGGACCAGAGTGTGTGCAGTAGAGGCCCTGTGTAATGCCTGTGTAATTAGCGAAACACAACTCAGTCCATACACACACACCCCTCTTGTCTTCACCACTAAAATTCATCTGATAGACAAAATGTTCTCATCATCTTCTCCTCTTCTCCTCCTCCTACCATTCTCACCTCCCCATCCCTCCCTCTCTGTTTCTCTCTCTCCTCCCTCCTTCACCTCCTCCTCCTTCTCATCCTATTCTCACCTCCCCATCCCTCTCTTTTTCTCTCTCCCCCTACACCTCCTCCTCCTCGTCCAATTCTCACCTCCCCATCCTCTCTCCTCCTCCCTCCCTCCATCCCTCCCTTCTGCTGACGATCGTCATCACAGTCTCCATGACCTCAGCCGAGTTAGCTTAGTCCGTACAATACATACCCCCCCTTGTCTTCACCACTTAATTCATCTGATAGACAAAACGTTCTCCTCTTCTCCTCCTCCCATTCTCACCTCCCCATCCCTCTCTTTTTCTCTCTCCTCTTCTCTTTCTCCTCCTCCCTCCCTCCCTCCCTTCTGCTGACGATCATCACCATCACAGTCTCCTCCTCCTCCTCCCATCATCACCTCCCCATCCCTCTCTTCCTCCCCCCTCCTCCTCCTACACCTCCTCCTCCTCTTTCCCTCCATCCTTCCCTCCCTTCTGCTGACGACCATCATCACAGTCTCCTCCTGCTCCCATTCTCACCTCCCCATCCCTCACTTTTTCTCTCTCTTCCTCTCCTCTCTCCTCCCCTTCTGATGACGATCATCATCGCAGTCTCCTCCTGCTCCTCTTCTTCCCATTCTCACCTCCTCATCCCTCTCTTTTTCTCCTCCTCTCTCTTCTCCTTCCTCCCTCCCTCCTCCTCCTCCCATTCTCACCCCCCCATCCCTCTTTTTCTTTCTCCTCCTCCCTCCTCCTCTCCCTCCACCCTTCTGCTGACGATCATCATCACAGTCTCCTCCTGCTCCTCATCCATTCCCACCTCCCCATTCTACTCCTCTCTCTCCTCCTCCTCCTCTCCTCCTCAATCCCTCCCTTCTGCTGACGCTCACCATCACAGTCTCCGTGACCTCAGCCTGCCTCTGTGAGCGGAACAGCCCGTCAGAGCCGCTCGTGCCCCACACCTGCTGTTCTGGGATCAGCGTTAAACAGCCGCTGCCAGTGCCCGCCGATGATTAACAATCCAGCCCCGCTGGCCCCGGACCAGCCGTGCGCACTGCACAGGCGTAATGCCTCCAATCCATCAGAGTGTGAACTGTGAAGGGGAGACGGAGCACAGGAACAGGAGCAGAAGCAGGCACAGGAGCAGGGACAGAAGCAGCCACAGCCCAGCCTCCTTGGGATGACTGTCTGTCTGTCTGTGCCCAGTACCATGGATAGGGAGGGAGGAGGAATGTGGGGGGCAGGAGGAAGGCACGGGGGGAGGGAGGGTTGGTGGGGAGGGGTGCAAAACAAACAGACAAATAAAGATAAAGGAGAAAGGCAACCTGCAGTCTGGGACTGGCCCCCTGTGTGTGTGTGTGTGTGTGTGTGTGTTTAGGAGTGTGTTTAGGAGTGTCTGTATGAATGTGTAGTGTGTGTGTGTGTATGTGTCTGCTTGGTGCCCCAGGGTTGGGTTGGGTTGGGGGGAGTGGGGAGTGGCAGGGATCTGCCCATCAGCTGCAGCTCTGGGTGGGTGGGTGGGTGGGTGGGTGGCCTGCCTGGAAGGCTTGGCAGCAGGCCTGGCTGCGCTGCTCTGCTCTGGTGGCTGAGCAGGGAAGGGGCGATGCCGGGTGGCATGGATGGCTCAGATGGCACGTGCCACAGGTTCAGATCCCACCGAACAGACGCAGGGATAAAATGGCCACTCTCAGCGGCCTGCCACACAGACGGGTGTCACCGCCCCTGGTGCTGGTCCAGAGACTCAGCGTCTGATTGGGTTTTCACACAGGCTTGGGGGTGTTGCCTCTAAAGTGTCAATCAAAATTAGACTGAGTGATTGGATGAGAGCATAGCTCCTGTGGTGAACACCCAGCTACGTGAGATTTAGAGTGTCAAGCCCAAACTGGAGAGAGACCACTGGCAAATCAAACTTCAGATGCCTCAGTGTGGAAGTTAGCCATAACATTTCGCTCTTACCAAATGCTGAAGCCATTTTCTTAACAGGCTCCCAATACCTCTGGCAGCGACATGGTGACAAGTCTTCAAAATGAAAACTTGTGAAAGTCCCTTGCCTCCTCTGTCCTCCCCAGAGCTTTCGGTCTGGATTCAGAGCATCAATTCCTCAGACTGAGCACTTTCTCATTCTGCAGAGCTTCCTGGCCATAATCCCTTTGGGTCGTGATTTTAGATACATATTCTGCCGGTGTCAGTGTGGCAGATTACACTAACCAGAAAGTTTGCCGGTGATATATAGACTGGCGGTGCTGCCTTAATTGTCGGTGTCGCTTCAAATAAAGCGTTTTATTAGAAAAGGTAAGGATTGTGGGACTAACGCAATCAGAGCGAATGAGATGCTTTGGGTTGCGCAACCGAGGTCGATAAACTTCATTAAAGCGGCTGTGGACAAGAATAGAACAATCCTTGACCTCCGCTCTCCCTTTCTCTCTCTCTCTCTCCGCCCGCTTCTCCAACTCCTCTCAAGTACGTTTACTGCTTGCAGCTTCTACATCACTCCAAGTCAAAATCCTGCATTGTAACAAACATAACCTACCCAGAGAACTCAGCAAAAGCCCACAGTGCGACATGTTCTTTCTTTCTTTTCAGCAGTGTAGGCCTAACCATTTAAGAAAAAAAAAATATTTTCCCTTTTTCATCATTCTTCCTTTCTTTTATTAACCAGCCTCTTCCTCTCCGAAGGCTCGTCTCGTCATGGCTCATAATACACATGCAAGCACAAGTAGGACCTTGGCCACTTCATTGGAAATCATCCGCCCGCTTCACCAAACACGGCACTGGCTACATGATATTTGCCCATCTCCGCAGTAGCTGCGCTACATGGCATTTACCTACCCGAGCCGAGCGGAGCGACTTCTCATATGCCGGGAGTTTCTGAAGAAGGTTCGGGCTAGCTAGATGTCAGTGTGACATATCGGCATGATTGAAATAGCTGAGTGTGGGCTACTACAGGATAGGGGGCTAGTTCTGTGCTCAGCAGCAGCAAAGAGGATTTTAAGGATGTCATGGGATGTCATGCTGTCATCGTCATGCACATAACAGCCTAAAGCATTTTGTAGGCTATATATTATTTTCTGTTTGTGCATTTCAGCACAATATAATCTAGCTACAATTGTGATAAACTGCATTACACTCGTTTTTAATCAACTTGCAGTAGGCAGGCCTATGTCCTTAGACCCAAATGCACTATCATTTGGTGCGGTATTATTTTTATTGTAACATGCTTGAAAGCACTCAAGGATAAACTTATTTGTATGCTGTGTGGTACTTGAGGAAATATTTGCTTTAAAATATTAAAGTTGCAAAACAATATCAAGGTAGCAATCTTAAGACACGTATTTTTATGCTCACCGTGGGTGTTTCATCATTTAGTTTGTTACTTTTTAAGGCTGTGCAGACAACCGTAGAATAGAATCTTCTAGATTTTCAGTCTCTCTCTCTCTTAACCTTGGCTTGCGTAAGCTGCTATAGAAACTTTCTCAGTGAACCGCAGCCATGGCGACAGATCGTGTCATTGTGTCAGAAGAGGCTGTAGTGACTGTAGTGAGCGGCGAGGCAACAGCACCCCCACCCGAGCAGCTGACAAGCAACCCCTCCGAGAGGCTTGTGGTGCCCCCCTGTGGTAAACACGAAGACAACCCGGTGCCCGCCATACCGCACCACCAACACGGTAGGCTACCACTACACTACCGCACCGGACATGTGCAGACTGCAGTGTACGTTCATGGCCGCGAAGGGAAGGGCAGCACATTTTGACTCAGGTGGAACACCGCACCGTTCTGAAAAAAATCCACAATAACACGACGGAACTTTGTGCAGTCGGTGGTCCGACCATTGATTAATTTAAAAGTCTTTGAATCCGAAATAAGCCCTGGCTAATTAAGCATAACACAATGGCCACACAAGGAGGACTACTTTAATACAATGATTTGCCCACATGAGGGCAGTGGATGCTTACAGCAGGAGTCCCTCATTGGCGCAGACAGCATGAGGTCAGAGCAGCGCATTAGCTTCTCAGCATGGGGAGAGAGGGAGAGAAAAGAAAAAGAAAGAGGGAGAGAGAGGGAGAGAGATGAATCTAAGGGACTGTGTGTGTGTGTGTGTGTGTGTGTGTGTGTGTCTGAGCGAGAGAGAGAGGGAGAGGGAGGGAGAGAGAGATGAATGGGACTGAAAGGGACTGTGTGTGTGTGTGTGAGAGAGAGAGAGAGAGAGAGAGATGAATCTAAGGGACTGAGAGAGAGAGAGAGAGAGAGAGAGATGAATCTAAGGGACTGAGAGAGAGAAAGAGAGAGAGAGAGATAGAGGCAGAGAGACAGAGAGAGATGAATCTAAGAGACTGTGAGAGAGAGAGAGAGAGAGAGAGAGAGAGAGAGATGAATCTAAGAGACTCTGAGAGACCTATTCAGTTTTCATTGCAGTAGATTTACATTGTGCCTCCACCTTCTGTGCTCCTCCTCCAAGCCTTGAGCTCCAAATTAAGACTCTCGCACAAAAGGCATCTTTATTGCAATATCCATTTATTGTTCTCATCAGACAATTCATTACAAAACAGTAGGTACTTCATAACAACATGAGAGAAAAGAGTGAAACCTTCTCAAAAAAAAAAAAACATTTTCCAATTCCCATACATATGCCTCACAAAATCGTGCCATCTTTTTTATTCAGTCAGAATCGGTGGTCCAAAAGCTTTAAGAAATGTAGACAATTACACTTGCAGACACCATTCAGCCTAAAGATGTTCACATCATAGCAGTGTCAAACACTGTATTCATATCTAAACAATTCTTCTCAGGGTTGTGCCATTGCTTCCCTACAGTACCAAACATCATAATAGCTTTTCTTCACTGTCACTATTGGCATTCAGGCTAAACTTTGACCTTTGACCTTGTGGACCAGCGGTTAGGGACAAAGTCCCTCCTGCTGTTTACTGTACAAACATCTGGGTGCGTTTGGGGGAAAAGGGCACTGCCGCTTAAACTCCCTCCCTCCCTTTCTTCTCCTGTGTGCCTGTCCCTTCAAAACAGCTGGTAGAGCAGTGGTGCTGCATACTCGGGGCTGGGCAGGGCTGGGCTGGGCAGGACTTGGCTGGACTGGGCTAAGCTGGACTGGGGTAGGCTGGGGTGGGGTAGGCTGGGGTGGGGTGGGCTGTGCTGAGCTGGGCTGAGCTGGGCTGGGCTGGAGCTGGGGTGGGCAGGGCTGGGACTGGTAGGGCTGGGGTGTGCAGGGCTGGGCTGGAGCTGGGGTGGGCAGGGCTGGGAGGGGCTGGGCTGCAGCTAGGGCTGGTCTGGACTTGGTTGGGCTGGGCTGGGCTGTGAGCTGGGCTGGGCTGGACAGAGCAGGGGCTGGGCTGGGCTGGACTAGGCTGGGCAGGACTATTAATGAAAGGCGCTCCTGAGGCGGCACGCACAGTTAGACCATGATAAACTCATTAGCAGCGGGGGCTAAGTTTGGGCAGTCACAGGCCACTGGGCAGATGGTCGTCGTGCCGACTCGCACTTCATGAATTACATCTCCGGCCGCTGACAACAAATTGGTCCCGGCGGTAATAACTGCTGGGCGCCTCCGAGCAGGACTAAGTGCGTAGCGTCTGTACACAAAATGGGGTTTGATGGACTGACTGGGATTCCAACATGGGGTGCAAGCTGAGGTCACATTTTGTGGCTGTGTCTGTCTGTCTGTGTGTCTGTCTGTCGGTGCGCCTGGCCTACAGTAGGTACTGTAGCTAAATCCCAGAAAAGCCAAGCTGAGGAGAAATCTATTCCCATATTTTGTTTGATGTTTTTAGTTGTTTACAGGACCTACCACTGAGCCCGAAAGAAGACGGTGAATTACAGTGCTATAAAGGACTTACGCCAAACAGAGCAAAGAGGACATTTGTTTCTAAAACAAAGGAAATAGCACCTATATTTGACAGGTCACAACACCCACTTTACTAAGAATGGCCCTTTGCTCATGACATCACTTGCTTTTGGGTGTGTCGGATCTTTGAGTGGCTGGTCCCCTGCCCTCCCCCCGCGATGTAAACTGGGAGTCTCAGCTGATCTCTGAGCCGGGCTCGGAGTTGGTGTTGGTCCAGAAGTAGCTTAATCCGTTTGATCTTGTTATACAGTGACAGTGTGACGCCACAGCGGTCTGCCACTAAAGCATGGCCGCGTCGCTTCATGGTTGTTTCCCAGCAACAAGGATAGGATAAGGTGAGGCAGAGAGTGCTATTGGAAACAACGGCCCGAGGTCTGAGGCCTGTAGGTTTAGTATTCATAGAAGGCCTCCGGATGCTGACAGGATTGGACATCATGCCCCATGATAACAAATTAAATTAAATAAAAAAACAAGAAAAGAAAAGACTGCACTTCACAGATTCATAGATCTGGATGTTTTTTCACCATTTTGGGGATGTCAAGCTTGACCATGCAAGTTTATCATCTCTGTACAGTGGAGGGTACTCTGACTTGGGCCTACAGTACTGCATGTGGTGCAGCTCATAGACACTTGCTCTCCTTCTCGTCTGAGGTGTCTCAGAGACACTGGCTATCTCTCTCCCCTCATCTGAGGCCCAGCTTTGCAGCCCACAGTCCTCTTATCCCATCATGGATGTAAGAAGGGTGTGTACAGTACATTGGGATGCCTGTGTTAAAAAATTAAAACAACATTTCCCATACAAAAAAAAGAAAAAGAGCTATTTACAAAAGAAAGAGTGTAATAAGAGGTTCCAGTGTAAGAAAGTGAAGAGGGAGAAGGGGAATGGTGTAGGCTGGAGGCTCAGGGATGTAAATGTGTGTCATGAGGATGTGTGTGTGTGTGTGTGTGTGTGTGTGTGTGTGTGTAGATGTGTGTAGATGAGCATGTGTGTTGTGTGTGTGTTTGATGAGACATAAGTGTATTTGTGTAGGTCCAACAGAAGGGGCAACTTGACATTGCACAGTGACAGTAGACATAGAAAAGCAGAAGTCAACCATCTTGGAAAATAAACAAGCCCTAAAAGACAGTTCCAAAGGACAGACTCTAAAGGCGGGAGGAGCTGGTGTGAGGAGAGAAAATGTGCAAAACTAAGACGCGCAAAACTGTCACACCAGGTGAAGGTCACAGACATGTGAGAGACATTGTGCATGTTTATCTACAGAAACAAACATCAAAGCGGTGAATAACCTTTACAGGAAGGAATCAGTCAGAAAGTCATGTGTGCACAACAATCGTATCCATGGTAACATGCACCTCAGGGTGAGACACATTACCATGTCTGGCTTTACCCTTCTCCACTACAGTCATGTTCGATTTACTGTAATCTTTCTGGAGTTATTTGATTTATGCTGAGAGTGGAAGGTAAATGTGTGTGTGTGTGTGTGTGTGTGTGTGTGTGTGTGTGTGAGTGTGTGTGTGTGTGTGAGAGAGAGAGAGAGAGAGAGAGAGAGTTCTCTTGAATGTCCAAGACAAAATTCTCCTCAGAGAGACAATGAAGATGAACTTGACGTGTGTGCAGATGCCCCCAGGTAACCATGGCCTCAGCAGGTGGCTATACCCAGTGGCCAAGCCTCCCCTGGCTCCCCCGGCCCACTTCAGTCAGTCTAGGGCCGGAACAGATGGAGGCTACCCCTGCAGCAACGTGAACTGTACACAGCCCAGTGTGCAATGTGTCTTGTCATCTGCTAGCTGTTGTTGTACGTGCTCGGGAACACATGACAGGGTGTTTAGGCATCCCTCCTGGGGGCCTCGACAGAGAGAGAGAGAGCAAGGTGTTTTTCTTTTCTTTTCTTTTCCTTTTTTTCCCCACTCTTGTTTGTTTACGTGTCGTTCTCCTGAGAGGAAGTGCGAAGGCTCTTTGATCTTTTGTAAACGGAGTGGGGAGCGGGAAGTGTGGGGCGCTGTCAGAAGCATCAGAGTAGACGCAGTCTGAACTTTCTGTTCCCAGGCAGTTTGGGGGGTGCCAGGCAGTTTGGGGGGTGCTTGCTAGAGGTGCTAAACACAGCCTAACTGAGGTACACTGAGCGAGCACCCCAGGCAGTACACACTCGATTAGAGTCCCCACTGCTGAGATGAGATGCTCCAACATGGTGACCAGTGCACCCAAGATGTGGTGACCAGTGCACCCAAGATGTGGTGACCAGTGCACCCAAGATGTGGTGACCAGTGCACCCAAGATGGTCCACGTTGCTGAGATGCTCAAGTATGGTGACCAGTGCAGAGCTTCAGACATCCTCAACGGTAACTGCGAGTGAACACGTGTTCCGTTTCCTTCACTGAACAGTAAGGTATTGTGATTGTGTGGCGTGAGATTTCATGTACATAGAGTACAAAGACTTTCACATGTGTTCTGTAAAGGGTCCAGCAAAGAACATGTTATGTACACACTGTACTGTAGAGTACTGAGACTTGAGCATGTATACTGTGTGAGAGTCCATTCAAAATCAAACACCAAAGGATCCCACCTGTATGGTTGAGGTGTAAAAGGGTCCCACCTGTATGGTTGAGGTGTAAAAGGGTCCCACCTGTATGGTTGAGGTGTAAAAGGGTCCCACCTGTATGGTTTCTAGCTGCAGTGGAGGCAGTAACCGTTGGTTACCCAGGGGAGGAGAGCACTTCAGAGGCAAGAGAACGCCTCAGTATGGAGCAACCTTCTCTTCTTGGGCTGGCACATGTTTTTTTTTTGCTTTTTTAAAATTAGATACCATTGAGATAACATAATACTTAGTACAACAACTGATATTTCAAAAGACAAACAAAAATAAACAAAAAAACAAATCTCTTCAGACACAAAAGTAAATAATTAAACACCTGACACTGTACGAAGAGTTGCAGTCTTTTTTTTTTTAAAGTTGTTGAGTCCCTCCAATCGGGACCCCATCGGTTCCCCAGGGATTTAGGATCAGGAATAAAAAGAGACGTCCAGCCGGGAAGTCAGGAAGTCAGGAATTCTTAAGGGGCCAAAGTGTCACCGGAGTTATTCAGGGAGCAGTGGAAGCAGAGGGAGGTGGAGGGGAGGAGGGTGGAGGGGAGGGGGGGCAGATTGATCTGAGTATGGGCGTGGTGTAGTATGAGAGAGGTGGGGTGGAGTAGGGTAGGGTGGGGTTGGCGATGGTGGCAGTGGTGGTGGTGGCGGTGGCCTAGACCTGGGTGGAGTAAGGTGGGGTTGGCGATGGTGGCAGTGGTGGTGGCAGTGACCTAGACCTGGGTGGAGTGGCCTAGACCTGGGTGGAGTAGGGTGGTGGTAGAGGGTGGAGTGGCCTAGATCTGGGTGGAGTAGTGGGGTTGACGATGGTGGCGGTGGCCTAGATCTGGGTGGAGTAGTGGGGTTGACGATGGTGGCGGTGGCCTAGACCTGGGTGGAGTAGGGTGGTGGTAGAGGGTGGAGTAGGGGGCGTGGCCTAGACCTGGGTGGAGTAGGAGCGGTAGAGGGTGGCGTGGCGTCCCCCGCCCGATGGATGGGCGGTGCAGTGGTGAGACGGGGTGAGGTGGTCGCCCGGCGCGTCTAGACTTCGCTGGAAATGGAGCGAGACGGTATGAGGACATCGGGGGTGGCGGGGAACCGATAAGGCTGATGGTCATGTGATCTCAGAGAATGGTGATCCCCGTGGAGTCTGCTGGGGATGAGAGAGAGAGAGAGAGGGATAGAGAGAGAGAGAGAGAGGGAGGGAGGGAGAGAGAGAGGGGGGGAGAGGGAGAGAGAAGGGGAGAGGGAGGGAAAGCCAGAGAGAGAGAGGGGGGGGGGGGAGAGAGAGAGAGAGACAGAGGAAAAGGGAGAGATAGAGAGAGAGGGAGAGATAGAGATAGAGGGAGAGAGAGAGAGAGAGAGATAGAGGGAGAGAGAGGGAGGAAGAGAGAGAGAGAGGGAGAGGAAAAGAGAGAGAGAGGGGGGGAGAGAGAGGGAGGGAGAGAGAGAGAGAGGGAGGGAGAGCGAGGAAAAGGGAGAGGGATAGAGAGAGAGGGAGAGAAAGAGAGAGAGGGAGAGAGAGAGAGGGAGAGAGAGAGGGAGGGAGAAAGAGAGGGAGAGAGAGAGAGGGAAGAAAAAGAAAGAAAAGAGAGAATGGCAGAAAAAGTGAGAGAAATAGCTCGAAAAAAACAGCCAGAAGGAAAGACCAGACAGACAGAAAGACAGACAGAAAGACAGACAGACAGAAACAGAAAGACAGACAGAGGTGGGGGTTATAGTACATGACAAACAAAAGCAAAACAGGTCTGGGCAGTGGACGACACCGCCACACTGACAAATAAAAGGGATGAGGGAAGAGAGAGGGAGAGAGGGAGAGAGGGAGAGAGGAAGGATGACGCTGGACATGGAGGACGCTGACGGACGTGACGGTGTGAGGGATGAGGGGAGAGAGAGAGAGAGAGAGAGAGAGAAGAAGGAAGGATGACGCTGTGAGGGATGAGGACGGAAGAGAGAGGGAGAGAGGGAGAGAGAGGAGGGATGATGCTTGACATGTCGGACGGAGTTGACGCTGTGGGGGATGAGGAGGGGAGAGAGAGGACGGTGTGAGGGATGAGGAGGGGAGAGAGAGGAGGCTGTGGGGGATGAGGAGGGGAGAGAGAGGAGGCTGTGGGGGATGAGGCTGCGAGGCCTGATGGAGGCATGACCCTGGCGGGGGGCTCCTCTTTAATCGAATATTAACTAGGCCTCGCTGCACTGGCTGCACTCGCCGCCCGCTGGCTGTAAATTTGGGGTCCCGCTGAGTGCTGACTCAGGCCCTCTGACCAAATTACTTTTCATATAACCGTGCAGGGAGGGGGTGGCTAATGTGGGGGGGGGGGGTGGGGTGGGGGGCAGAGAAGAGGATGGATAGGAGACCGTGCAGGGACGGGTGGGGGACTAATGTGGTGGGTGGGGGGGTGTGGGGGGGTGCAGAGAGGAAGACTGATAGGAGGCTTGGGCAGGGAGGGGTGGGGGACTAAAATGGGGGGGGGGGGGGGGGGGTGGGGGGGCAGAGTGGACGATGGATAGGAGGCTGTGCAGGGAGGGGTGGGGGACTAATTTGCGGGGGGAGCAGAGAGGAGGATTTGGAGATTTTTTTTAGGAGATTGTGCAGGGAGGAGTGGGAGTCTAATGTGGGGTGGGGGTGGGGGGGTGCAGAGAGGAGGATGGATAGGAGGCTTGGGTAGATGCTCAACATGACAGAGCTCTCCATCCCCCTCTACCCCCACACCCTCCCGAGCACCGTACATAGGCATCATCCTCTTCTTGTCTGGGTTAGTCTTCTCTTACATACAGAGTGCTCATCCAAGATGCAAGCCTCGACACTGTGCCAGGTGTTATGAAAGAGGTACAGGCACTGCGCAGTGTTCAGTGTCTAGTGTGCACACTGCTCTTGTCCCTGGGTAAGTGAGCCAGAGTCAGTGGGGGCCTTCAGTGGGGGGAGGACACTACGACAGATGCAATAGCTGGAAGTCAGTGTGGACTCGCTGGGGTGACACAGAGAGAAGGCTGGCTGGTGTGAAAGGGGGATTTTTAGGGAGTATTTAGGGTGAAGGTTGGGGGTTGGGGGGGTAACAAGAGGTGGTCAGACAAGGTGTGTGGGGCATGCGTGAAGGCAGAGCGGAGAGCAGAGTGGGGGGGAGTAGTGGGGGTGGGAGTCGGGGTGGGGGGGTGAGAGAGAGATTTGGGGGTGTTTTCGGGGGAGGTGTCAGCCGGGACGGACAGAAGGTGGGGAGAAACGGAGGAGGGGGTGGTGGGGGGGGGGAGTAGGGGGGGGCGTCCGTCTGGTGGCCCCCGCACCCCCACCCCAAACCCCCTTTCCTCGTGATACACAGGCTGGCCGCTCACCCACCCCCGCCCCTTACCTGGGAACCACTTAACTTTTCGAGTGGACTCTCCACGCAGGGCAGCGAGACCATGGGCATGCCCAGCACGGACTCCGGCCGCTGGGGTCGGGCAGGTGGGGGAGGGGGCTGTGCCTGCTGGAAGTTGTTGATGACGCACGTCACCTGGTGATGGACAGGACGAAACCAAAAGACAAGAGCAGGGTTTGGTAAAAGAGACAAAAACAAATAAAACAAACAAACAGACAAACAGATAGCAGATCTACTTAGAGACGAACTGCTTCCAGGTGTGGCTGTCACTCAAAAGTACATGTGTGTGCTAAAAGTTATTTAAGCACTAAATTGGTAATGCGAATGCAAATCCAAAACAAAATAAAAACGACAGGAAGCGTGAAGTTAGCCACGATCTAGCAGAATGCCCGAGTGTGTGTGTGTGTGTTTACGCCTCGGCCTAGATGTGTGTGTGTTTGCGTCTCGGCCTAGATGTGCTTAAATGTTCTGTAATCTCTTTAGGCTCATCTCCCTCCTGGAGCGGTGTGTGTGTCTGTGTGTGTGTGTGTGTGTGTGTGTGTGCATGGCTCCTCCTGGAGCGGTGTGTGTGTGTGTGTGTGTGTGTGTGTATGGCTCCTCCTGGAGCGGTGTGAATGCGCATCCGCATGGCTGTTTAAACAAAAGCTAAAGACTGTTGAAGGCGCACAGCACAGTAAGTAGATTTAATGCGGCTTTGCCTCAAACTTGTGATGAGGTGTGTGATGAAATCTCATGGAAAAACATGGAAATGACATCTGCGATTAAAATGCACGGCCGCAGAAAAATCCATATCGGACAGAAGCATAATCCAGTGTTTGCATTAGACTCCCCACTCCCCACTTTCTCAACACACTCATCACGTCTCTCTCTCATCCAACCCTTCCCCCCCCGCACACACACACCCCCCGCACTAGCACGGTGCTGGGCAGGTGGCCTGTCTTTTTCTTTTTCATTTCAGTTTTAAAAAATGGATAACGAGAAACGAAAACTTGTTTTTGTTTTACTGCAAAAAAAAAAAAAAAAAAAAAACGGTAAAACCTCTACACCTCTGTTAGCTTATTATGTCTTCCTTTTTGTAAATTGCTTTGGATAAAAGCATTTGGGAGTCTGTGTCTGTAGTGTCCCTGCTCCGGGAAACTTATTTTGGCACATGCACCTCCCTGTATGTATAAAGGTTGTCCTCCTTTTTGTAAGTCGCTTTGGATAAAAGCGTCTGCCAAATGCAATGTGTTTCGTTTCAGTTTTGAAAATGGATAATGAAAAATGAAAACTTTTTCACTGCAAAACATAAAAATGGTAAAACCTCTACAACTCTGTTAGCTTATTATGTTCTCCCTACCTTATTATATTCCCCTTTGGATAAAAGCGTCTGCTAAATGTAATGTAATGTAAAAACAAAAGCTACACAGATTCTGCACACAGAGCAGACTGGGCTGGGCTAGGTCGGGCCGGTTCTACGGTTCTCCTCACCAGGAAGATGGCGATGGCGCCGCCGGTGAAGAACCCAGCGAGCACGTCTGACCAGTGGTTCCGGTACTCGGCCACGCGCACCACGCCCACCAGCATGGCCAGACACAGCAGCGTCAGACTGACCGTCGGCTTGGCCAGCCGCGTGCCCTTAGTCCGAGACACCAGCGTCACATACATCTGATGGAGAGGGAGAGAGGGGATACACACACGCACACACACACACACACACACACACACACACACACACACACACACACACGTTAATATCACACACACACACACAGCAGCGTCAGGCTCACCGTCGGCTTGGCCAGCCGCGTGCCCTTAGTCCGAGACACCAGCGTCACATACATCTGATGGAGAGGAAGGCAGAGAGAGGGGATACACACACATACACACACACACACACGGGCACACACACGGACACACACAGACACACACACACACACACACACACACAGGGACATTACTCTGCACTTTACCATCATGTGAATACCGATGTCAACAAGTCAACATGCTGAAATCTATACACATTAGTGCAAAAATTGGTAGCGAGAGGGACAGTAGCAGATGACCACAGCATCTGAGGCTGAGAGAAGCTCCAGTAGGTGAATGAGGTAAAGTGGTTCATAAATTTCTGGTGGGGGTCATCTCAGGGGAGCATGTTACATTGGGCATTACAGTTTTTCTCAATTGGTTTGGTACATTTCTCACATCAGAATTGAAATTCTCAAAAGTTCTTGTTCAATTGTCACATCATCATGCCATTTGTGCAGATGAAAAAGGCAGTTTCTCATTGCATTGAACAAATTGCAAATGCTTTTGTCCATCCATGCAAATGATTGTGTACAATTCTCAGTAGCTTTTGTCATGCTAATCAAAATGCTTTGTTATAGGAATCTATCAAATAGTCTCTTTCCCCAAAACATTTAGGCTATAGTTCATCATATAAGTCTTCACATGCAAAATGATTTGCCAAGCCATCATAACATGTCAAGCATATATACATTTCCATAAGACATTTGTCTGTAAATATGATCTAAATTGGTAAATTCCTCCCAGGTGAATCTAGACTTTCTCTAATGAAAAGAGTTGATCAACCAATGAACAGTTGTCTGAATGAGCTCAAGGGAGCATCTCATGAACAATCTACTGGGGAGTATATAGGTAACCAGAGCACAATAGAAAGTTACAATGTCTGACAATGGAAGGACAACAGCCAAGAAGAAGGAGAGGAAGAGGGGTGAGGCTGCGTGGTGGAGGAGTAGGAAGAGGAAGAGGAAGAATGTCAATGTTGCCAATAAAGAAGTCATTCTGTAAATGTGAATCTTGTCTTTTCCAATCAATCTTACACATATACATTATATGAGGTCAAATGTACAACACTTGTCATCACACCTAAACCACATTTTACATCAACATGTCCCTTCAAAGTGCACTATTCAATTGCCAACATGACTAATGAATTTGACTGTCTTATCCGTACACAATGACACAATGATTAAACATTCTGATGGCACTGACAAGTATATTGACATATAAACTTGCTTTTGAGGGATGGACTAAGGATTTTGAGCAAGAGACTGGCTTTTGCAGGTGATCCACGGTGTTTTGCTATTTGTTCAAACTGTTTTGAGAAATGCACTTGATCTTCTGCAAATTGCAAGAATGATTCGAAAAATGTACCAAAGTGATTGAGAAAAACTGTAATGTGTGGACACAACCCAATGTCCTGCCCAGACACTGGGTCAATAAGAGTGTGTGTGTGTGTGTGTGCGTGTGGGGAGCATGTTCAATAAGAGGCGATGGCTGTCTAAGTGCTCCCTGGACAGCAGCCCCCTCTCACTGTCTGTGTCTGACCTTCACCTGACAGGGCCTGTCCTCCTGTGTATACTTACATGATGAATGTCCCATTGCGTGTCTTTCTCTGTGCATGTGTGTGTGTGTGCATCTTTGTGTGTGTGTGCATGTGTGTGTGCGTTTGTGCGTGTGTGTGTGTGTGTTACAAACATCCTTTTGACTGTTTGTGTAAATGATAAATGTTTCTCTCTCCTCTCCCTATCTGGCCCACATGTTCTACTATGCTGAATGTGTGTGTGTGTGTGTGTGTGTGTGTGTGTGTGTGTGTCTGCCTGTGTGCGTGTGTGTGTGTGAGAGAGAGGACATGCAAGACAGAGACATATAGAGAAGGTAATGCCTATTTCTACCACATGTGTGTGTTTTATGTGACATAATTGTATTCGTGTAGATCCAACAGAAAGGCCAACTTGTGCCAAATAGACAGGGACAGACTCTAAAGGCGGGAGGAGTTGGTGTGAGGAGAGAAAATGTGCAAAACTAAGACGCGCAAAACTGTCACACCAGGTGAAGCCAATAGGGGGTTGCCGGTGCAGGCGGTGTGTGTGTGTGTGTGTGTGAGAAATACACCCTCTCCCCCGCTCACCACCGTGTAGATGGCCGAGTACACACTCAGCACGGCGTCTTTGGAGGGGAAGGACTTGCGGGCGGAGGCCACCAATAGGGGGTTGTGTGTGTGTGTGTGTGTGTGTGTGTGTGTGTGTGTGTGTGTGTGTGACAGAGAAGTACACCCACCACGTGTAGATGGCCGAGTACACACTCAGTGCGGCGTCTTTGGAGGGGAAGGACTTGCGGGCGGAGGCCACCAATAGGGGGTTGTGTGTGTGTGTGTGTGTGTGTGTGTGTGTGTGTGTGTGTGTGTGTGTGTGTGTGTGTGACAGAGAAGTACACCCACCACGTGTAGATGGCCGAGTACACACTCAGTGCGGCGTCTTTGGAAGGGAAGTACTTGCGGGCGGAGGCCACCAATAGGGGGTTTGCCGGTGCAGGCACGGTGTGTGTGTGTGTGTGTGTGTGTGTGTGTGTGTGAGAAGTACACCCACCACCGTGTAGACGGCCGAGTAGACGCTAAGCGCGGCGTCTTTGGAGGGGAAGGACTTGCGGGCGGAGGCCACCAGCAGGGGGTTCCCGGTGCAGGCGCGGCGCTCCGTGATGTAGTGCAGGGCGGACTGGCAGCCCAGAGCCGTGTAGTTGGGCCGGCACGCCGTCAGGAAGTGGGGAGTCTGGTTTCCTGTCACCACCTGCCCCGCATTCGCAAAGATACTGGTGGTGAAGAGGCCGAAGGAGTACACCCCTGAGGAAAGAGAAGACCGGATGGATGGATGGATGGATAGATGGATGGATGGATAAATAGATAGATAGATAGATAGATAGATAGATAGATAGATAGATAGATAGATAGATAGATGGACAAATAGGTGAATGTTAGTCTCTCATTGATTTTAGTCTCTCATATTTCTTATTTTCAGGCTTTTTAAAAATCTGTATCTGTAAATAATATATGCAAGAGCATTTTATATTTGCTGGTTCTGGTGAATGTTATAAATAACTCAATGTAAGTGGGCACGTGCATGCGTGCATGTATGCATGTGTGCATGTGTATGTATCTCTCATATTTCTTATTTTCAGGCTTTTAAAAATCTGTATCTGTAAATAATATATGCAAGAGCAATTTATATTTACTGGTACTGGTGAATATTATAAATAACTCAATAAAGGGGGGGCCTATCTGTGTGTGTGTGTGTGTGTGCATGTGTGCATACAGGTGTACACGTGCATGCGTGTATGTGTGCATGCATGCTTACGTGTGTGTGTGTGTGTGTGTGTGTGTGTGTGTGTGTGTGTGTGTGTGTGTGTGCCCCTACCCAGGAAGCGTATGATGCGTCTGAAGAGGGGGTTGAAGTAGCAGCAGTCTGCGGTGACGATGGTCTTCTCCTGGGTGCCCTCCGCCTTCAGGAAGAACACCATCAGCTCCCCCATCAGGATCTGTGGAGCACACACACACACACACACACACACACACACACACACACACACAGATATAAGTACACAGTACACACACACACACACAGACACACACACACGCACACACACACACACACACACACACATATATATTAGTACACAGTACACGCGCTGTCTTTCAGAGACTCTCTCCCCGCCCCATGGGCCTTGTCTGTCTGTCTGTTCACGTCACGACCCCCCCCCCCCCCCCCCCCCCCCCCATCATGCTGAGAGCTCGTCCCCAGAGGGGGGGGGGGGGGGGATGATGGCTGAACGCTGTACCTGTGCAGGCTTGGCTGCTCTGGGGGAACACAGCTGACATGAAGCGCTGGGGCAAGGAGAGGACACACACTCGGAGATTTATATTTCTAGACTCCACACTCGACTGCTCTAAAGCATGGCCATAACTCCACGTCATGTTTTATGATGTCACCTCCATAAGTGACCCCATCTGGCGAAATGAGGATAACCCCTTAAGCCACACCTAATATTTTAAGTTTATTTGCGAAAATGGTATGCCCAAGTTGTAAGTAGCACAGCTCCTACATAGTTTTAGACTCAGACATGTTCTTGGTATCAGTGGAAAGGTAACACTCTCAGGGTTATTTATAAAGTATCTGGGTGATTCTGTGATGCACTGACACAGAGGTACAGAGGTTAGAATGAAGGTTTTACTTTCCGTTCAACATGTAAGCCTGTAAAGTGACTGAGACCTATAATTTCAGTAACCTGTTGGCCAAACAAAGGCATAATGAGGCCACAGACACAGGTCTTACCTTCACACAGTAAAAAATTGGAGGCAAAGGATCAAAACCTGATTTTTTTGTAGATTTTTATCAATAGGTATGTCCATGCGTTTTTCTTGTGTCCCTATTGAAAATTCCCATAGGATATTTGGTTCCGAAATCTGTATAACCACAATCAAACCTCTATAACTTGAGAACCCCTTTGCCTAGAAACAAAATATTGGTCTCTACTGAAAGCCAAGACCTTGAGGTTTCTTGCATGGGTTTTGGATTGGATGTCAGTCATTCTGGAATAGAATGACAGAAGAATGTGTGCCACCCCCCACCCCCACCCCCACCCCCGTCCCGTATACGGTACGGCGTGTATTAAGAGGATAAGGTCAGGGGACACATTGACAAATTCAGAATGTTGAAGACATGCGTTCTAATATTAAGGTGCATTCTAATTTTGGTAGAAAACCTTAAAAATATTGGGTTTTTTTTGTTCTTTTATGAAAAAAAGGTGTTCAAAAGCAGATAACGATGTTAAGCTTAAACATTGGCTATCTGACGTTTCATTGTACCTTTGAAATATTACCAAAATGTCCAAAATAAATGTGATATTCTTAGGTTTTGAATTTGAAAAATAAGCTGGGATGTCA
>CM059266.1:4241485-4248985 GCA_030347295.1 Setipinna tenuifilis
CTGTCTGATGAGATGGCCCACTATTCTGTACAGCACACACACACACACACACATACACACACTAATCTGTACAGCACACACACACATCTCCAGTCTCCAGGCTGCTCCTACATGTGTGAGCTCATCCATCTCTCAGTGTGTCAGTGTGTGTTGTTCAGGAGCTTCTCCTCAGGAGGGTCGATCAGTGTGTGTTGTTCAGGAGCTTCTCCTCAGGAGGGTCGATTTTCTTAAAAAGCGTTTATCGTCATCATTACCATCATCATCATCATCATCATCATCCTCATCATCAACATTACCAACACAATGATCATCATCGTTTAAAACTGTGAAGCATTGTTAGACTTTAGAGTTGTTATAAACTAATCTCCAGCTGAGAGAGGGTGTGTGTGTACGGTGTGTGTACATCTTGTTGCCACAATTGCCATCGGAACTATGAATATGATTGGTTAAGACAGTGGCACTGAAGGGGTTACAGATGCAGACATGATGGGGTATCTCATGGTCAGCTGAGGCGTAAGGAATGGAGGAAGAGGGCGGACGTCATGATCGTGATGGTGAGACTGATGCTTGGAGACTGCACTGGCTGCACTGTCATCAAGGGAGTAGTAAATGCAGCAGTACACACGCAGCCACACACACACACACACACACACACACACACACACACACACACACACACACACACACACATACACACTGCACTGTCATCTAGGGGGTAGTGAGTGTACAGAGTGCACACGCAGCCACACACACACACACACACACACACACACACACACACACACACACACACACACACACACACACACACACACACACACACACACACACACACACACACACACTGTGCTGTCATCTAGGGGGTAGTGAGTGTAGCAGAGTACACATGCAGCCACACACACACACACACACACACACACACACACATACACACACACACACACACACACACACACACACACACACACACACTGCACTGTCATCTAGGGGGTAGTGAGTGTAGCAGAGTACACATGCAGCCCCAAGATCCTGGAAGTAATAAGATGTTCACTCAATGAAGCAGATACTGTGCACTTGCTATCGAAAGCGTACACACATGCACTTTCCACACAAGCACATGTACACACACACACACACACACACACACACACACACACACACACACACACACAAACAGACGAACAGTCACAGTCATATGGCCCCCCCTTTTCTCTCTCTCTCTTTCTCCGGCACACAAACAACCACTGGGTGCATCAGAATGTGTTCTGTGTATATGTAGTGGACTCCATTACAGTAAATAACTACACTACACACCCTCCTACTCATCTAAATGTGACTACACATGTGTAAATATCACCCATAATGCCTGAGTCTGAGTGCAGGGCTTTACATGTGTAAATACCACTCCTAATTAGCCCATTATCATTCTGAAGGTCAACAGCATCAGGACCAGCTTGACCCATCATCACCCCTCGCTAACCCCATTATCATTCTGAAGGTCAACAGCATCATCAGTACCAGCAGGGCAACACCAGCCTGACCCATCACCACCCCTGCTAACCCCATTATCATCCTGAAGGCCAACAGCATCAGCATCAGCACCACAGCAACACCAGCTTGACCCATCGCCACCCGTCGCTAACACACAGCTGCATCCCTGACATGCTACACGCCCTTAGGGCAAGTGCAGTCAGTGGGTTGCTGTATACATACATGTGCTAATGTGCCTTAGCCTCAGGTGTCTTAGCCTGTGTGGCTTTATGGCAGGACCTCTTGACCTACATGTAAATACTGAGCTGCCACTGTGAGGTGAGTATGCTGTCCCTGTGGCCACTGTGTGTGTGTGTGTGTGTGATTATGTGTACGTGGATGTGTTTTGACTGTGTGTTATTTCCCCCCTCTCTCCTGCAGAGGGTTGACTATGCTGTGAATCACATCTGTCTCATCTGAGCATGATTTTCATATATATATATATATATATTTATTTATTTATGTATGTATGTATGTATGTATGTATGTATGTATGTATGTATGTATGTATGTATGTATGTATGTATGTATGTATGTATGTGTTTTAATGAACTGTCTGCCTGATTGTCTGTCTGTGTGTCTGTCTGACTAGGCAGGCAGTCTCCTTGATGGAGGGGTCTCCCACTCATCTCCTCTCTGCAGCAGTTATTTGTCCCATCTGAGCATGTTTTTCATATTTATTTATTCATTCATGTGTTTTTAATGAACTGTGTGTGATGTCTGTCTGTCTGACTGTCTGTCTGTGTGTCTGTGTGACTAGGCAGACAGTTTTTTTGATGGAGGGATCACCCACTCATCTCCTCTCTGCAGCAGTTATCTGTCAGTGCGCTGCGGTGTTTGTGTTTGTGCGTTTGATCGATAGCCGTCTTCTCTGAGGACAGGCGGGAAAGAATAACTGCTGCTAGGCTTCACTGAGCTCCCTCCTCTGTTCTATCCAGTAGTAAAAAACAGCCTTGGAGTTTTAAGCACTACAAAATACTACTATCGGAGTCTGCCAACATCTTTTTGGAAGCCCAATTTTTACTGATGAGTATAACAAGCCATTGTAATCTATTATAATATATTTTTAACTTCAAGAGAAACAAACTACAAGTTGGATACAGTATTGAGGAAATCATTCATGTGTGACATAATTCTTCTGATCCAAAGAATACTAAAAATAAGATTCATGAAACTGAAACAAAGTCATCACAAAGTGTGTGTACTACACTACAGGATGTGTGTATGGTGCACTGACTACAAGCATGTGTGTATGGTGCACTGCCTACAGGATGTGTGTATGGTAAACTGGCTAAAAGGACATGTGTATGGTACTCAGTGATCTTCTCATCCCCTCCTGTCCTGATAGACAGACAGACAGTAAGTCAACCCCAAGTGACATCAAACCAGGAGAAAGTGCATCCTAGCCAGCACATTGTAATTACAGAGGAAGCCATTGGGTGATGGAGAAATGGATAAGGAGATATGGACAGATGCAGAGATGGAAACATGAAGAGATGGAGAAAGAGAAGGAAGATATGAGGGGATGATGGGATCTAGATGTGACACAAGTCAAAACAGAGGCAAGGCAGAGAGCACAGCAGGGGTGTGTGTCATCCTTCCACATACTTTCACAATGTCTAGATTTCACACAACACACACACACACACACACACACACACACACACACACACACATATACACACACACATACACACACACATACACACACACTTACATACACATACAAGACACACATACACATGCACACACACAATGTTATATGTATGCACACTTTCACATGAATGTACAAGTCGGTGTGTGCTTTGGAGACATCCCCAGTACCAGAGCTGCTGTAGCCAGGGGCCCTCCAGCAGACACACACACACACACACACACACACACACACACACACACACACACACACACACACTTACATACACACACCAGAGCTGCTGTAGCCAGGGGCCCAGTAGCAGACAGACATTATTATCTCTTGTATGACACCATGCATCACCCTGCGTATGTGACTTTAAGAAGCACAACACCCTGAGGGCACAGGGAGACAAGCACTATTACACACTACCGCTGCAATCCCATGCAGCTCTGAAATATACTCTCATTCTGCTGGGATACACCACAATCAATGTGACTCATTCTTGCTCTGAACTCTTTCTCTCTCTCTTTCTTTCTCTCTCTTTCTTTCTCTCATTCTCTTTTCTCTCTCTCTCTCATTCTCTTTACACTCTCTCACTCTCTCACTTTGTGAATGTGTGAAAAAGGGGTAAATAAATAAGAGGTGGTGATTAATTTATTGCTGTTGATTGCGCTCTGTGCTGTGTGTGTGTGTGTGTGTGTGTGTGTGTGTGTGTGTGTGTGTGTGTGCATGTGTGTGTGTGTGTGTGTGTGTGTGTGTGTGTGTGTGTGTGTGTGTGTGCTCAGGCAACCTTTCAAAGCCTCACCTCCTGCCTCCATCACCTGGTCATCAGCTTCCCATTTCCTTTCGGTTCCTTCTCATTTCACTTCATTTCATTCCTTTTCGGTCTTTCTTTTCTTTTTCTTTTTGTCGTTCTTTCTTTCTTTCGCTCTTTCTTTCTTTCTTTCTGTCTTTCTGTATCCTGTGCCCTCACCCTTTCCCTAAAAAAAACAACATGCTGTCTCATCCAATGTCCCTTTGCTCTCTTTCCCTCTCATCCTCTCGTTCTCTCACCCCCCCCCCCCCCCCCCCAGGCTCTGGGAGGAAGTGGTGCAGTCGGCGTTGGTCCGGTGAGTAATGGCGAGCTGACATATGCTGAAATGCCACTGAGTGCCCCCCCTTCCTCTCTCTCTCTCTCTCTTCCTCTCCTCCTCCTCCTCCTGGTCTCCCTGAAAGCTGGCACTGCCATCTGCCTCATTTACCCAGGTGGCAGAGCTCCGTGGCCCCAGGGCACTGGTGACGGCACTGGCTGGGCACTGACTATTCAGCCTCAGCGACACATTCTCCCTCCAGCCTCCTAACTTACTGTACTGGCACTTTCTAAATTTAGCTGGGGAACTATTTTAGTGTAGTTTTTGCGAATGTGATTAAATCAGGAGATATAGGTACACTATATATACACACATACAGTTTTGCTGTTACAGTAGTGTTGGTTTACACACACACACACACACACACACACACACACACACACACACACACACAGACACACACACACACACACACACACACATACACACACACAAACAGACACACACATACACACACACATATACATTAATCTTCCTTTCAATTAGACATAATATTGTTTCATTCCCTTACAAAGGCTGGTATAGTGGCATTATGTTACCAACATAGTATGCTTTCCAAGGGCTAGCTCAATCAATAATCGAGTACTCACTGAAGAGTTCCTGTAGTACACTGTGTGTTATTTGAGCAGGCTGGGGATACTTTAGTGGAGCTGGACCAGTCTGTTTCAGACAGTCTAGACAGATGTCCTCTGATCAGAACTAAAGACAAGTGCCACATCATGACCTGAGGACATCACCACCACGTCTGGGCTGTCTCCAGCGTATCTCACTCTCACAACTTCCCCACGTCCAGCTGAGATGCTACAGTATGACTCAGCGCCAGTAGCAGTTTTAGGCACGGGCAAACAGGGCAGCCGCCCGGGGCGCCATTTCGTGGGGGGCCCCACAAGCATTTGGAGAAAAACACTGTAGAACCGCCACTGCTCAGCTCAGAGATGGACATGATGCTATAGGCACCCTGACTGTATATACACACATACAGTTTTGTGGACATCACCACGTCTGTGCTGTCTCCAGCATCTTTCTCTCTCTCACATCTTCCCCACGTCCAGCTAAGACGCTACAGTATGACTCAGCTCAGAGATCCACATGAGGCTATAGGTACACTGTATACAGTATACACACACATACTGTTTTGCGGACATCAACACCTCTGTTCTGTCTCCAGCGTCTCTCTCTCACATCTTCCTCACGTCCAGCTGAGATGTTACGGTATGAGTCAGCTCAGACATGGACATCTGCTGTGTCGCCACATTACTACCAGCGACAGATGATGATGATAGAACACGAAACAGTCGCTCCATAAATTATCTGTGGAGTTTCGATAGCACTATTGACGTGAGTGAGCTCAAAAAAAAAAAAAAAATTCTGTGAATTTTAAACAGAGGATATTTTTTTGATCTCTGGTATTGGTGACTTGTTCTACTTGACAGTTGTAAAGGTTCAGCAGTTTTGAGGCTATAGGAACAAGCCTTCCTTGTTTCTACAGCATGTGTTCAATGCAGAAAGGGAAGGGAGTGCGTGAACTGAGAGGGTTATAAAAGAAACTTTACCACATTTTGATAGCTGTTGCCTCCGCGCTGAGTCGCATGCCTGCTAACACACCCCAGCAAGCTGTCAGCCTCTCGGACAGGAAGTGTTAATTAGGACGCGAGATACGAGAGGAGAGAAATAATGACACAACACACACACACACACACACACACACACACACAATAATGACTTTAGCAGCAGCAGCAACGGCGGCTCAGAGACCTCGCGTGCTTGCTTTAGCTTTAGCACATCCACTGCAGTCAGAAATAGAGAGAGTGTGCGTTCATGTGTGTGTGTTTGTGTGTGTTTTATGTGTGTGTTTATGGTGCTCTTGCAGGGCTGTGTTTTTTTTAAACCTTACAACTGCAGACGTAGTATTTATCCTATCCTTGGTGTTATCAAACCAGTAACTTCAAAGATTAGGAAGTTCCCTGATCTTCTGGACTGACATGAAGGAAGGGAAAGCTACAGTATCAGATATTAAAGTGTCTCTGTGTGTCTATTTCTGCATGTAGTATACATATATATTCAGAGGTGTCAGTCCCGGGTTCAAAAAATAAAAACTCTGCCACGTTTTCCTTCTAGCACAGGTGACTTCACTGAGTAGCTGATCTACCTGTCTTGAGTGCTCATTACGATCAACTGATTTAGAGCTGGTTTGGTCAAATTTGTGGCAGGGTTTTTACTTTCTGAACCTGGGACTGACACCTCTGTATACTGTATGGACACACAGGATTGAGTGATTTAAATATAGACTATAGAAGGCAACTGGCAAGTTTACCCAGATGTAAAACAACACACAGGTGTAAAACATGTAAAAAATGTGCTTTTGGTCCAAGAGGTCTACGAGATTAAATTAGATAGGTGCAGAAAATTCAATGCACCGCTCTGCCTATCTGCATCAGACAAGCAGACACTATGAATATGACAACAGAACACAAACAAGAACACAAACAGTACACATAGACGCACTCACACATATGCACGCATGCACACACACACACACACACACACACACACCCACACACACATACACACACACACACACACACACACACACACACACACACACACACACACACACACACACACACTGTTAATTAACGCACTATACTCTTTCTGCGTTTTTTCTGGCAGTTTCGATGGGTGTGTATGTTAATTTTTGTTTGTGTTTTAGTGCGGCATACAGACTTAGCATCTGTGAAAGTTACTGTGTGGAGAGAGTGCGAAAGCAAAAACCCATCTAAGATTTAGGCAGAGGGTTCTCTCCGACTATTAAGTCTCAAATGAACAAGTAACCAAACAAACAAAGTAAACAGACTTCAAAGTAATTAAGTACAGAAAGAACACTTCCCCAGAAGTTAGCAACCCCCACAGGAGACTTAGAAGTTTTTTGAGGTACAGTACATCGTCACACAGGGCGCCCTCTAGAGGTGAGTTTCTGCACTACAGCAGCAGGCTGCTGGCATGGCATGCTGCTCATCACTGTCACACCTGAGTGGCAGGCTAAAGGCGCTAGCAGAGGCGTGCTGGAGGAGAACACGGTTGAGGAGCACTTCCTGTCTGTCGGCTGTCAATCACAGTGTCAGTCTGGCTGGGGATGAGGCTGTATCTGGGTCTGTGGGTCAGGTCAGGACCCCGGATCACATCTGAATGGTGCAGGGGGGCTTA
>CM059266.1:4253985-4256485 GCA_030347295.1 Setipinna tenuifilis
TGGACTTGTATCCACAGGTTCAATTCTCCACATCAACAATGACACCTCATGTAAAATGCCTCTTCCAGACCTCACTTTACTCCATGTATTAGTGGCTTTAATTCATGACAGCGATTACACTGCTCACTCATCACTCACTGCTTGCAAGGAGCTCGTTAAGGTGCTCATTAGATATTAGCTGTATCTCTTTCCTCGCTGGTATTGAGACATATCCAGTTACAACCACTGCAGCCAATAATGACACCTGCCACCATCACTGCCACCAATGGCACCTACAGAAATAGATGCCAATTACCACATTTTACGTTTTTAAAAAAAAAGTAAAAACTAGCCTAGCCTAATTCTGGACAGAGCTACAACCAATCAGACCACCGATTCTGGTGACGAATGTGTAGTGTTCGTTTTTCATTGGTGCTGGTTTTTTCGGGCAATAAAAAAGGCAGAGAATAGGCAGGTTGGCCAGATTGCCTTCAATGCGAAATTCGAAACGTCACAGGCAGTATGGCCAGACCTAGCCTAGGTAAAAACAGCACCAACACTATTAAGGTTATAATATCATTATAAAGTATTTCTTTCTCTTAGAGCTGTACATATATTACAGTGAAATCATAACTATGTCAGTGTATGTTAACAAATGCGTTATATGTGAAAAAAAGCTTGACAGTTTTTCTATGACCCTATCTTTGTGTAGAGACCAACTCATTTGTAGCTTTAGTTAAGCGCTGAAGTTTTAAGTCATCACTTAAACCAAGTCAAATGCATAGTACAGATACTGAATCAGTCACTGTAACGCAAATGAATTATCCGCTTGCATGGTGGTCGGGCTGGTTTGGTCTGTATGCTCAAAAACCCCTGAAAGTTTGTGGATGGGTGCGCTATTAGAAATCCCACACGGAGCCGCTGACAACTAAGATTAAGCATGTTACTGCTCTCAGCTTCTCTTAGCCACACTGACAGACTGATGGGGCCTCCAGTCACACACACACACACACACACACACACACACGCACACACAAACGCACACACGCACCCACGCACACACACACACACACACAAACACACACACACATCCCTTCTTCCTTTTTTCTCCATCTTCTACTCCCTCTCTCCCTCTCTTAAGGACTGTTTCCTCAGGCGTGTGGATGTGGATGTGTGTGTTCATTAATGTTTGTGGAGCTGACAGGTAGGGCCTCTGTCGTTAAGTCACTCATGTGCTACGGGCCCAGTCTGACATGGGAACACACACACACGCACACACACACACACACACACATACACACACACACACACACACACACGCACACACACACACACCTACACACACACACACACACACACACACACACACGCACACACACGCACACATACACACACGCACACACACGCACACACACACACACACACACACGCACACACGCACACACACGCACACATACACACACGCACACACACGCACACACACACACACACACACACACACACACACACAGACGCACACACACACACACATACACACAGGCCCAGTCTGACATGGGAACCACTGGTGGTAAACAGCAGGGGGTATCTCACATCCATATGCAGCCCAGTCACCGTGGAAACGGGCCTGAAGGCTAGTGTTGGCTAGTGGTGGAGACTTGGAGTGGAAGGAGCTTTCTGACACGAGGGCTAGGCTTTGGGGGAAACACAAAAATTGGGAAACATATTACCTGAGCCATCTGTCATGAGACTAACACAGCCATGTCATTAAATGATAATGACAGATGCATTATGGAAGTGTTTTTCCCCTAGTCATCATAAAGGCTTAGGGGGAAAGGAAAACAATAGTGAGGTAGTGCAACACCTATCACGTACTGTATAGCCACTGCATAACAAGGCTGTGCGCTCATTACTGGCAGTTATTTCGACAGCTTGTCACTACGTCACATTTCTGATGGAGGGCTGAAGTAGAGTGTCACCCAGAATTGTTTTTGTCTCCCAAAAATGCAAAGAATCCCCTGACTATGCTATGCAGACATCTGTAAAAAGTATATATATATATATATATATATATATATATATATATATATATATATATATATAGGTATTGTGTTATATTTTATGGACTACATGGCTATATAAATTAGCTGTAGGTGCCTCTGGCCTCTCTGCATTGACCATAATTGGTTCTCCAGGTCCACACACAGCTCTCTCGTGCTCACTGTATGCTCACTGTCTTCACAGTTTCGGATTTCTGATAGGAGGTATTTCCTCCTATTTTACACACAGAAGTAGTTATTAGTATTGAGGCTTGTAGCTCCCAGCAAAAATTTAAATATGAAAAACAGCATATGCTGACCACACCTATTTTTGTCATCTAAATCCAGATTGTGTCTAACCCTGTCTGAAAAGGAAGCCCCTATCTACTGCCTTTACAGTAGAACACCAGGGCCTTTGGCAGGATCCATTGCGCTCCGTTCTCGTGGAACTAATTTAGTCACTGTCTTGGGCCGGTGCCCACCTT
>CM059266.1:4263985-4288985 GCA_030347295.1 Setipinna tenuifilis
GTAAACTATATTGGCCAGGAATGTATACTTGAACTTGATGTTCTCATTGATAAAATGAATCCCAGACAGACAGGTAGGCAGTTTGTGGAGCATGCATGGGGCAGCATGTTAATGTATCCTGTCCTTCCTCTACTGCCCTGCATGTGTTAATGTCCTTCCTCTATCGCCTCCCCCAGGGGCGATTTTAGCATCTGGTCTTTAGGGGTGCCCGGCCCCCAGTGCTTATCACACAACACTATTATTATATATAATATATTATTCATTTTGCACTGAGCCAGAGGGTGCCGAGCAGTTTCACGGGGGTGCCTTGGCACCCCTAAAAATGGTCTAGATTCGCCCCTGGCCTCCCCCTCTCTATTCAGAAGCCCTGCACGACCTTCACCTCACCTGCATAGAGCACCAGCAGACTCCACACCTGTAGCGTGTGGCTGAAAAGCTCCCAGACTGGGGGAAAGGGATGCAGAGTGAATGTTTACCAGCTGGGGACGTGTGTGTGTGTGTGTGTGTGTGTGTGTGTGTGTGTGTGTGTGTGTGTGTGCGTGTGTCTGTGTCTGTGTGTGTGCATGTGTGTGTGTGATTGTGTGTGTGTGTGTGTCTGTGTGTGAATGTTTACCAGCATAGAGTTTGTGTGTGTGTGTGTTTGTGTGTGTGTGTGTTTGTGTGTGTGTGTTTGTGTGTGAATGTTTACCAGCTGGTGACCAAAGAGCTGCCTGCTTGTCTTTGTTGTTGCTGTGCTGATCAAAGCAGCCAGCGTGTGAAAGGGCGTAGGCGCGTGTATGTGTGTGTGTGTGTGTGTATGTGTGTGTGTGTGTGTGTGTGTGTGTGGGAATGAATGTGTGCGCGTGTGCAGCCGGCTCAGTAGGTTGATTCTGACAGGTGTGAAAAACAGTGTAGTACCAGACACACAGCTTTTATTTTTAAACTGAGACCTGAAATGTTATGTGTGTAATGTGTATGCGTGCATGTGTATGTCTGCATAAATATGCACAGTCTGGCTAGTTTACATAGGGTTAATAGTTTCTTCAGGTGTGTGTGTGTGTGTGTGTGTGTGCGTGTGTGTGTGTGTGTGTGTGTGTGTGTGTGTGTGTGAGAGAGAGAGAGAGAGAGAAAGAGACAGATAGAGAGCGAGAGGAAGAGAGAAAGAGAAAGTATGTGTGAGTGTATTTGTGAGCAAGTTTGTTTATGTGTGCATGTCATGCTTCCCACCTTACACATAGGTAATGGTGCATAGGCTATACAACATTTCAATGCAATTAAACGCAACACTGGCTGCAACACCATGCTAAAGTATTGACTAGTACTTCAGGTGTATGTGTGTGTGTGTGTGTGTGTGTGTGTGTGTGTGTGTGTATGAGAGAGAGAGAGAGAGAGAGAGAGAGAGAGAGAGAGAAGGCTGCAACACCATGCTAAAGTATGGCCACAGGATGCAGGGGCGGAAGCTGAGTCATGTCTCTTGACTTGTGTGCAGTCGGGCTAATTACGCTAATTATGTAAGTTGTATGTTCACTTAACTAACTGTGCTATAATTTTTCAGGTGGCTACAGACTGTAGTGGTGGCTAGCCCCAGACCTGCAGTCAGGCGGAGTGTCAGACAGCTTAGTTCAGTGTAAGGAGGCAGGCACCTGAGGTAGCGCTTATGGCATTTCTGTTCTGCTACAACAGTGCCCTCTACAGGACACATGTAAAACCACAGGATGGCGCACATGCACTTTCAGTGGTCTCCTGCCTCACAGTGTCAAATATACTTTTATCGAACAATAAAAAGATATACTTTGAGTGTACGTGTGTAGTAAGTGAACATTTTATTTAACTATTTCGGTTGTGTGTAAGTGAGCACATTATTCTGTTATGTTTGTTTAAGCATAGCTCGGGTTACTTACAGTAGGTCTAGGAACAGGGATCTAATACACATACTACCAACTGGCACCAACTGTCATGACGTGAATTTAGGTAGGCGTGAAGTTGCGATATTACTTTTTTTTTTTAAATTACCCTCGCAGGTCTGCGTTATTATGGAAAAATTCACATCTTCGCATCTCAGGTTCAAAAATCACACGAGCGATAATAAGCCATTTTAAATGCATACGACAAAAATCACACATGGTCTGCTATTCTGCCCTGACTAGCCTACCTCTCATGAACATCCTATCCTTTAAAAGAGGCTATAAAACGTTCCCCCATGGCCCCCCGCGTTCCCCCTACACCCCCCGTTTCCCCCCACACCCACCTTTTTATGAAGAACACACATATCTGCCAGGCCTCCGACGGCGTCTCTGTGCCACTGACAGGCACCCCGGTCTGTGAGTCAGGGCTTCCGGCTCCTCATTCAAACACACACAAGCAAAGGGAAATGAAAGCCTTCAAAATGTCGGAGAGGAAGGGAGATGAGGGGGGAGGAGGAGGAGGGAGGAGGAGCGAGATAGTGTGGAGAAAGAAAGACAGACATAGAGAGAAAAAGAGACATGACAGAGAAGAGATGAGAGCGAGATGAGAGGGAGAGGAGGAGGTGGAGGAGTGGAATGGGAAGGGAGGTGCTGGTGGGGGGGTTGAG
This sequence comes from Setipinna tenuifilis, assembly GCA_030347295.1. Lineage (NCBI taxonomy): Eukaryota > Metazoa > Chordata > Actinopteri > Clupeiformes > Engraulidae > Setipinna > Setipinna tenuifilis. The sequence continues at coordinate 4,266,537 of CM059266.1, forward strand.
AGGGTGAATGTGAAGCGATGGGTATCCATAGCAACAGCAGACGAGATGCGGATGTGGAGGGATGCGGGCGGCGTTGGGCTCTCGGGCGAAGCGCCATAAATCAGCGTCCGTCACACCCGGATGCCCACGACAGCTGCGCCGTCACACACACACACACACACACACACACACACATATACAAACACACACACACACACACAGATACACACACACACACACACGCACACACACACAGACACAATCACACACACACGCACACACACACAGACACACACACCCCAACACACAGACACACACACTCACGCACACACAAACACGTTAATATCACACACACACACGTTAATATCACACACACACACACACGCACACACACACACACGCCCGTACGCTCATACGCCTCATCATCCTTCTGATGTGGAGAAGCTCAAACTGAGGCATCCAGAAAAATTCTCGCCAACAAACTTTCACTCAGTTGAGCTGCTGATACGACACCGACTGTCTCTGTTGTCATTTCTGAGCGGAGCATGTCAGTGTGTCTGTCACAGGTGAAAGATTAGGTCTGCCACGCACTGTACACCTGCCACACTCCTCCAAACACATGACAAAAAATCTTACGCAAACTCCAGAGTAGTCAAAGTCATTTCACTTTCACCCACATCTTAACATCTCCCTCTCCTCTCCTCTCCTTTCCAATCCCTTCTCTCTTCCTCACGTTCTCTCTGCATGTCATCTGCAGTCTATTTGAGCGAAAGTGCTATCCTGTGGTGTGAAAGTGCTCCAAGTGAGAATGGTGCCGTCACCCTGAGTTTTGGCGCCTGTGCGGGTGAGGGTGAGAGTGAGGTCGGGAGTGATATGAAAGAGAGACTTGAGGAGTGATATGAAAGAGAGAGTTGTTTTGAAGTTAAGTCACAGGGTCATTTAGCAATATGTGGCATTGATAAAAGCAGCAAGGTAGCAGGTAGGAAACTAATTCATCTCTCCTACTGTAAAAAAGTAGGAGTATACTATAAAAATAAATGTTTCAATTTTCTGAAACTGAGAAGGGTAGTTTTTAATGTTTGTTCTGTTTTACAGTTACAGGATTTTTTATTTCAATCATAAAATCAACTAATACAGGGATTAGTCCAAACATAAGAATGTACATGTGTGTGTGTGTGTGTGTGTGTGTGTGTGTGTGTGTATTTATGTGTGCGTGCTTGTGTGTGTGTGCACGTATGTGATGTTAGAGTGTGGCATATTCTTATGCAGACTGAGCCAGGCCTGTTTTACATTAGATATGCTGGGATGTGACAGCTGTGGGACATCTTGATTTTCATTGATTTTCACAAACAGCCTGAGCTGAACACTTTAGAAAACCTGTTAAAATGGGGGCTGAAATAACCTGTTAAAAATGGGGGCTGAAATAACCTGTTAAAAATGTGAGCTGAAATAACCTGTTAAAAATGTGAGCTGAAGTGGAAAAAATGAACACATTCTGCAGCTGTCACACGCTAGAAACTTACTATTTATTCTTTTCTTGCGCAGACTGACTGTAATGATTTGGCTGCTACTGTAGCGAAGTCAGAAAAGCTGTGTCTGTGGGTTTTAGTAACACAGTCTGATCATCATTACCCCTACTGTTCCCTTTTTAACATCATAAAACCCTGTCTATTAAAGAGATACTATGCAACTCTGAGTGCCTTTTCTCATCAGAGCTCCCCCTGGTGCCTCCAAGTAAATGGACACTCAGAAAAAAAACTGATTTACATACACCTAATGTTTTCCCTTCCCCTCACTCTGTGCATGTGTTTCCAACTCAACTGATCAGAGTAACTGGTGAATATGAAAGTATGTCCACTGAGGTAAATCAGAAGTCAACATTTTTTCAGAATTTAACATGATCCTGCTTCTCACGATATTCAGGACTTTGTGAGTCTGAGGGGGCCTGGACGGATACCCAGATATTGCAAGTGTGGTATTCTGCCCACAGACATGGGGGGTGGTCGACAAAGTCTTCATTCGCCTGGTAATGACCCATTTAAGCATCTAACAACTCATGAAGATGAATAATTAACTTAAACGTTGCATAGTGCTGCTTTACGGTAAATTTTATGTGTTTTTTTTATACAGGCTGTGGATAATAAGTTGACTGTCACTCTGCTCAACATGACTGCATGACTGTCTGATTGCTCTATCCCACCTATTTAGGTTTACAAAACCCTTTCTGGGGTACATCTCTTGTTTTATGGCACATTGGATTCAGAGAAAATAATGAGCAAGAGAAGCATCTTCCACCAGGGGTGGGACAACATACTCTGACAGGGATATACTGTAATGAAAGCTGTGGCCGAATGGTTGGGGAGTTGGTCCTGGGACTGGAAAGTCGAAGGTTGATTTCTCTACCAGCATGAGAAATGTGTCTGGGAAAGTAAATAACCAGCATTGCCCCACACCACTAGCCCACAGATAAGGGTACTTTACCTCATAGCGCTCCTGAGGGGACTGCCCTGTACCCGACTCACCATAAGTCACTCTAGATAAGAGAGTCAGCTACAGTATATATAATGAAATGTTTCTGCTCGATATACTGACATATTTGGACCTTAAGGCACTGATGTGTATCTCTTCAGCTCGGGGGAAGGTACAAACTAGTTGTAAAACAGTGGTTAAAAAGAGCACAGTGATGTGCCTTTGAGGGTTCTGCTGTGTGATAATCTTTGTACCCCTAAAGTACAATTCTGTACCTTCTTTTCTGAGAGTGTAGAATAGAATGGTAACAGATGAAGCACAATTCTAACTGGCACCTTGAAAGACATTCCATCACAATATATCATTTAGCCCCACTACTTTTCTTTACAACCTCTCTTGTGACATAATAAATTTATATATATATATTGTGTATATACAGAAAGGCCATCATGTACAGCTATTTTAAAAAGTCATTTGTTAAGTTAATAACATGCACATAGGCAAACAAACAAAGCAACCTTTGAAAGCGGACCTCATTTGGATAAAAAAAGTGAAGCTTTCAAGGAGAATGTTTTAAGTGTGGTGTTCCACCCCTTGCAGTACTTGTTTCCCACATTACTCAGGGTCTAGCTGGTACATCTAAGCTAATGTCTACACAGTTGGATACCATAGTTAGAACATTGGCCACTCAAAACACTAAAGCTGTTTGAGGGTAAACACTGATTATCCGATCCACGGTTTGTCAAGTACAAGGACACTCTGCTAGCTGTTCACACTGTGTGTGTGTGTGTGTGTGTGTGTGTGTGTGTGTTTGTGTGTGTGTGTGTGTGTGTGTGTGTGTGTGTGTGTGTATGTGTGTGTGTGTGTGTGTGTGTGTGTGTGTGTGTGTGTGTGTGTGTGTGCTGACAAAAACTGAGTCTTTGTACAGAACCCCGTGTCTGTTCATGTTTGTATAATTCTGCCTGTGTAGGAAGTATGTGTGTCTGTAGTGTCCCTGCTCTGGGAAACTTACTTAAGGCACATGCATCTCCTTGTAGGTAGTCTGCTTATTCTGTGTTCCTCTACACCTCTGTTAGCTTATGTCCTCCTTTTTGCAAGTCACTTTGGATAAAAGCGTCTGCTAAGTGTAATGTAATGTCTGCAAACGCCAAAGATACACAGTGGCTTGTCAAGGACAAGGACACTCTGCTAGCTGTTCACACTGTGTGTGTGTGTGTGTGTGTGTGTGCACTAAAAAAAGCTGAGTCTTTGCACAGAACCCTGTGTCTGTAAACGCCAAAGAAACACAGTGGTGCACTATTCAACTCAACAACATAATCAACATTGTCAAAATGGACAGATAACTGAGAAACATCCAAAGAGGATAAGGCCAGAAAAAATCAAAAACGGAAAAAAGTGCTTTGATGAAGCAAAGATATAAAATATGGAGACACAAATGTGCCAAATGCAAGTTGCTTCAGAGGGTTGGAAGAGATGAGGATGGATGCAGTCTTACTGTTTCCACTGGACACATGGACTGCATTGTGCTAAATAGTCTAAGGTATGTCAGTGTGCATTATATGGACAAAAGCCTAAAGTAAGAAAGAACACAGTTGACTATTTACTACCCTCTGGATGTGGAATATTGTGTGTGTTTCAGTACTTTTCTCATTTGTCTGTTGGAGTGTGGCTGGGGCCACCCATTAGCCAACTACAAGTATTTTGCATTTTGATGTTTATTTTACTGCGTGTTGACAAAATGAGACAAATAAAACATTTTGTATCTTGTATCACAAACATTAATAAGACAGTGATCACATTTTGGTGGTTTGTGCTGTCCTGGGATTTTATCAGTCCAACCAGTAGTGGTTCTACAGAGTTTTACTCCCTGGTCGAGAACCCCTCTGAGCCTACGAAATGGTGCCCCGGGCGGCTGCCTTGTTCGCCCATGCCTAAAACCGCTACCGAGTCCGAGACTATATATTTAAGAGTCTGCTTTGGGCCAGGCCCAGCTTTGGCTTGTTGAAGGCCACAGCATACAGTACTTCTATGGCAATGCAAGCACTGCATGAACAGCACATGTGCAAAGCTGAACTCCCATAAGTTCCTAATGTACCAGAAATTCTGTGCGGTTCTTCCACTGTGTCATGTAATGACACCATGACAGACTCCAGTTGAAAGCATTCCCACAGGGCCTGGCATACCTTTGGAATTAGCTGCGATAATGCGCATGTTCCCAGTCTCTAGCTTTGAGCTACTGTATGCTTCGCTAGGAGGTTCCAGAAGACAAGAACAGCAAGCCTCTCCCCAAGGCATGTTTAGGGTTCACGACGTGCACTTGCGGGAGCGCATATAGTAAGTATACAAGAGCCTTACAATAGCCCGCCATTGTCTCAATGGCTTAACAATGCCTCGGAATTTAGCAGAACTGTAGCGGAGGGAGGAGAAGTCACCCCACCAGGATTCAAACCAGGGTCTTCGGGGTACCAAACGTGTACTTTGACCACAATGCCAAAGTACCAGGCTTGTTGGTATGGTAGTCAGAGCACACCCACAACCCTAGTGATGGTCACTCCATCACAAGACCACACACGAATGAATATCCCCTTTCATCTGTCAATGAAAGCTTCCTGCTACTCTGCTACAGTCCTGTGAGTGCATGTGTGAAAATAAATAGCAGTCCCTCTTTGATGTTGATGTTGCCATTTGTGGATTGTGAGTTACCCAGTGATCCCCCACTACGAGGTGCTGACTTGTGCAGAAAGTCATCATGTTCTGGTTACTGGGGAATTAGAGCACTGCCTCGTTCTACTTTAGTCGCTCGGAGTGGCAGCCAACCACCCAAGCAGCACATCCAGCGAGCAAGCACATCCACCCAAGCAGCACATCCAGCGAGCAGGCACCTAGCAGCTGTGTTAAATGGTGCACGCAGAGGGAATGAAATATTTAACCACACGGCCTACTCGGCACAGGGACACAACAACACTCTCTGGAGCATGTGCATGTGTATGAGTGTGTCTACTGGAAACGTGGCTAATCGGGACAGACTGGGGCTTTTTCTGATGTAGGCTAGTGCAGACAAAATGTATTTTGTTACGAGTGTTACGAGCGGTATGAACATTTTTAGGGTTCACAGACCACAAATCAACATCTACCTTAAATTGGCATAAATCATTTAAAGAGAGCCTTTGAAGTGCATTAGGAGAACGCTTCCAGCAGCAAATTACTTTCTATAGCTATCATGAATGAGGTAAACAAGCTCTAAAGTAGCAATGAAAAAGCTCCAGACTTCTGCTTGCATTGCATTCTCAGCTTTGCAATTATGCTTCTTTTACTTTCAGATTGGGTTTATAGACCACCCAGGCAGATATATGATCTTTTGAAGGTTGATCTATGGGGTACTTAAGCATAGGGGTCAAAGGTCAGGGTTGAAAGGTCACGGCACGGCACTCTCACCTCCACAAACAGGAAGCAGGGCACGATGGAGCTGCTGCTCTTCAGTCCTGGCTTCTCCTCCGCCATTCTGCTTCTTCTCTTTTTTTTCTCTCTCTCCTTTTCTGCTTCTTCTCCTTTTCTTCTCTCACTCCTTCCTGGTGAACGCCTGGGATCACTCTCCTCTGGACTCCCCTCACACCTTCACACAAACACAATAAGGGTTTGGAATAAGTCAGGTATAGAATGACATTCCTAAAATATTTTACAGCAGTCTTTTAATATCTAATATGGACATCTTACATGGATAGCATAATATTTTGCACTTTTGGAATGTACGCAAACCTAAACTTTGAGTCAATAGCCAAACATGCTTGAAGTTTTCATATACACCTCAAAATTATGACACATTATTTACCATACCATGAGTTTTTTTTTCTGTATTCGTTTCTAACAGTAACACTCAAGCACAGATGATAACATCTTGCCCACTTCCCTGAATGAAACACCACCACTTCCCCAGTAAACCCCTCTGTCATTTTAAGCATAGCAGCTCACTGTAAGAAGTAGGGCTTCATGACACGGGCAGTTAGGCACAGGTCTACAGCACCAATGTCTGAGGACAGAGAGAATTCAGCCCCTAAGCCCCCTGGACCATAATGTTTAACGGAGGGGTCAGCCCCCAGTGGACTTGTAATACAGTGCTAGCACAAACCTGTCTGTAACTCACATACGGTATACAATGGGATTCCAAAGAATATGAACAATTAGGTGTTACAGTTGCTAGGTAGCATATTGATTTGTTTCTGTCCAATCACGTGTCACCAATTTCACTGCATGTCCTACCCTACCTAGTACTGTATGTCTATGCATGTGACAATGAAACATCCTTGTATCCTTGTATCTTTGTGTCCTTGTATCCTTGTATCCTTATATCCCTGTATCCTTGTATTACGTCTTAATTTTAGCTGACCCTGTACGTTCTAATATGACAACTTGCTAATCTCCATCATCCCACTGATCACAACACCCCTTAGCCAGACCACAAAGTACAGTCTACAGCTTTCCTGCATACTATATACAGTACATGCAGGGCAGGCTTTGTCACTCACAGTTAGCTTTTTCTTTAAAGCAGTGCCATGTTCATGTAAGCAAGAACAAGCTGAAAAGTACACTGTACACATACACATGAAACAACATACAACGTATGAGAGAGAGAGAGAGAATGAGAGAAAGACAGAGAGAGAGAGAGAGAGACAGAGAGAGAGACAGAGAGAGAGGGAGAGACAGAGAGAGAGACAGAGCGAGAGAGCAGAGTACAGAGTGCAGAGTGCAGGTCAGATGTTCTCTGTCATGTAGTTGTGAGAGGGGCCACTGTGTGCATTAGTGAGAGAGAGAGAGAGAGGGAGAAAGAGAGAGAGAGAAAGACATGGAGAGAGAGAGGGAGAGAGAGAGAGAGAAGGGGAGAGAGAGAGAGTGCAGAGTACAGAGTGCAGGTCAGATGTTCTCTGTCTTGTAGTTGTGAGAGGGGCCACCACTGTGTGCATTAGTGAGAGAGAGAGAGAGAGAGGGAGAGAGAGAGAGAGAGAGAGATAGGTAGATAGATAGAGAGAGATAGGTAGATAGAGAGAGAGAGAGAGAGAGAGAGTGAGTGCAGGTCAGATGTCTTGTAGTTGTGAGAGGGGCCACCACTGTGTGCATTAGCGTGCCGCTAACACCGCTAACACGACTAGCGCTGCTGCAAGGAGCTGGCAGGCAGGGCTGGGTACAGGGGTGGACAGGTGCATAAATAAGGCATGAGCACAAGCTGTTAGCGCTCGCTGTTAGCGCTCGTACAGGAACAACTGCCACACTGGATTTGGCTAATGCTCGGCCCGTGTGGTATTAGGGTGCGAACATGGTGTAGCTGCCATTGCATACAAGCAGAGCACTGGGACAACATCTCGGGCAAGGCAGAGGCCAGAGGAAGGAAGTCAAGGAGAAGACATGAGAGCTATAGGGATATCCAGTCAGTCAATGTGTCATTTTGTTTTTACTTCAGTTTGCAGTGAACTGCTGAAGTCTAAATTATCCATTATCTCATTCTTGTCATTCTTTGTCTTTCTTCTATATACTTGCCTCTTCCCTCGTTCTTTTGAGTTGACGTTGAAGGGGAGGAGAAGTCACCCCACCGGGATTCAAACCCAGGTCTCCAGGGTACCAAAACGAGCTTTGACCACAACGCAACCCTAGTGGTAGTCACTCCATCACAGTGTGGACATAGCACTCATCCTAATGCTACATGTGCACACACCCACTTAAACATGTATATGCAGTAATAATTAATGTGAACATGATCTCTCTTGTTAAAAAGGTGTTAAAGCACTTTCACTTTTAATCACCTCGTGTCAAACAAGTGCAGCATGATCAGAGCTAGCAGGCAGCCCAACACTTGACAATCAGACGACTATTTGTCTTGAGAGCCACACGAAGGTCTGTTTCATATTTAATGGAGTACTATGCAGCGCACTATTTAGACCAGACAGTGTGATTACAGACATTTGCAACACTATGAGTAAGGAGAGGGATGGAAGAGGAAGTGAAAGAAAAAGACAGTGATTGAGAGTGCATTAGAACAAAAATGATAGCAAGTAAAAAAGAGAAGAAAAAAACATGAGAGAATGAGAGATCACGAGAGAGTGTGTGTGTGTGTGTGTGTGTGTGTGTGTGTGTGTTTGTGTGTGTATATATATGTGTGTGTGTGTGTGTACCATATGTCTGGTGCCCTTTTCCACTCGGCCTGCGGTCAGGCTGGCTAATTGGACCCAATAATCTGGACCACATTTCTGCAGTGTTGTAAGACCACCGCCTTAGTGTTTGAAGCCCATTGTCTTAGTGCTTTAAGCACATTGTCTTTCTGTTGTGGGGATAGAAACTGTGACAGACAGGCTTGCCCTTTTGCTTCCTGCATCCGGGTTTCTGTTTCTGTTTTGTTTTGTGTTGGCTCATTCCATTGGCTCATTCCAGTCGCACCCTACTGGTCTAATCCCACACAGAAGGCTGGACAAAGTGTGTAATCCTGACACTAATGGTTTTAGTCCAATTACTCCAGTTTACTGCCAGGCACTGTGCAAACGAGGTGAGTAGACCATGCTTATGGTGTGTGTGTGTGCATGTGTGTGTGTGTGTGTGCATGTGTGTGTGTATGTATGTGTGTGTGTGTGTGTGTGTGTGTGTGTGTGTATGCGTGCATGTGTGTGTGTGTGCATCAGTGAAACCTACACATATAGGGCACAAATATTCCTCACTAAGATAGGAAAGCCAGACAAGGGAAGAAATTGTGTTTTTGTGGTGTAGGCACAGTTTAGCCTAATGGGAGTCAATGTGAGTACATCATATGGACAGAAATTAAAGGTTGTGTGTGTGTGTGTGTGTGTGTGTGTGTGTGTGTTGGTGTGTTGCAGGACCATCTTCTTTCTGCTTAGATTAATTGATGTCCTCCCTATCACTGTCCCACTATTTCTGTCTTTCACATACTGTATACATTTCTGTCTTCTCACACACACAATCTCTGCCTCTCTCTATATTACTTTCTTTCTCTCTGTCTCTATTTCTCTCTCTCTCTCTCGCTCCAATGCACAAATAAGTGTACAAACACACACATACACATATGCATATACCATATACACACACACACACATTAGACACCCAACCCCCACACTTGGCACAATCCCTTTTTCGAGCTATTACTGAAGGGGGGGGCTCTGGGGTGTGGAGAAAGCGAGGGAGCAGAAAGATAGAGAAATAGAGAAAAGAGAGAGAGAGAGAGAGAGAGAGAGAGAGAGGGAGAGAGGGAGAGAGAGAGAGGGTGTAAAAGAGGGATTTTAAGCATGCAGCGTAATTAGAAACCAAGCATTGGGAATACTCTACTGAAACAGTGGGACTGTCTCCAATGGCTCAATGGCTTGGTAATGTGGGACAGCAATCTATCTCTTCCTCCTTGCCTCAGTTCTCATCTTCCTCTTCCCCTTCAAGTCATCAATCCCCCTCAGACACACACACACACACACACACACACACACAAGCACATGCACACACAGTCTCCAAAACACCATGCTGGGACAAAGCCTGCCTCGTGCTGATAGGCTGGTCTGTGAGCAATACCCCTGCCCCAAAATGTCCTTCAGCCCCCCCACGCCCCCACCCCTCTGCCCCCCCAGGTCCCAGACAGACCTCATGCAGACCAGCCCCACACAGCTGCAGATTAGGGGGTGGGCGTGGGGGGTGGGGGGGCAGAGAGAGTGGAGAGTAGATGCATGCTCTCACCTCAGGTAGCGGGCTGTGGATAGCGCCGGTCTGTAGCCGTGGTGACTGGAGGTCTACGCCGCAGCCATGCCCGCTCGTCTGCCCGCTCGTCTGCCCGTCTGTGTGTCTCCCGCTGCGTCTGTGCGTCCGTCTGGACGAGCAGGAGGTGCTGGGAGAGGTGACGGACGAACGGACGGATGGATCGCTGCTAAAACCTCGAACTGTTGCAGAAGCACATGCGGCCAAATCCCAGTGCCCTCTCTCCTCCTCCTCTTCCTCTTCCTCGCCCTCCTCTCTCTCTCCTGCTCCTCTGCCTCCCCTCCCTCTTTCCCCCTATCTCTCTTCCTCTGTCTCCCTCTCTCTGTTTCTCTCCCTCTCTCGTTTTCTGTCGCTATTGTCTCCTCTCCTCTACTCATACACACTCATCCACACACACACACACACACAACCACACAGTCTGTACCGAGAGGAGAGGTAGAGACACCGAGCAGACAGAGATGGAGAGAGAGCAACGACAAACAGCCCTCCTCCTCATGCACACACTCCTGTTCTCAAACACACATGCTCACCCACTCACCTACACTCACACACGGACATGCACACACACACACTCTCACACACACACTCTCACTCACTCTTGCATGCACACAGACAGAAAATGAATGCACTTCCCTTTGTCTAATGAGGCTCCTTAAAGGACCCCTCCTGCCCAGGGATGCAGGTGCTGACTCTGGCTCTGTGCTGTCTGCATGCCTGCACGCCCTTTTGCTTCAGCTGCACAGAGGACAATGCATGTGCGCTCGAGGCGGAGAGAGAGAGAGGGAGAGACTGAACGAGTGCAGAGACAGCGTGTGCATGTGGATGTGTAGGTATGAGAGAAGGAGGGAGGGAGAGAGGGAGGGAGAGAGGGAGGGAGAGACAGAAAGAGGGAGGGAGAGAGGGAGGATGTGGGCGTGTGCTTGGGCGCTGGAGCAAAGCTCATTTGTATTCACAGCCTGCTGCTCAACCCAGCCCTGTTAGCGCTCTCCCTCTCCCTCTCCCTCTCTCTCTCTCTCCCTCTCTCTCTCTCGCTCTCTCTCTCTCTCTCTCTCCCTCTCTCTCTCTTGCTCTCTCTCCCTCTCTCTCTCCATCTCTCTCTCTCTCTCTCTCTCGCTCACACTCTCACACACACTCTCTCTCTCTCTCTCTCTCTCTCTCCCTATCTCTCTCCCTCACACTCACACACTCCTTCTCTCCCTCACACTCTCACACACTCTCTCTCTCTCACACGCACATGCTCTCTCACACTCTCTCACTCTCACACACGCTAACATCTCTCTCTCTCTCTCTCTCTCTCTATCGTTAACATTACTTACATTTCTCATGTTCCTAATTTCCCCTGCAATGCTCCCCAACAGAACTCACCTCCCCCCCTCAACACCTCCCTCCCCTCAACACCTCCCTCCCTCCCTCCCTCAGCGTATCTCCCTCCCCCTCTTATCACACACACACACACACACACACACACACACACACACACACACACACACACTCCCCCCTCAGCCAGAGTGGGTTAATGATACCTCAGTATTGATCTGCCGGTGGGCAGGTCTGATGGTGGGGGTCAGGACTCCCCACTCTCCCCTCTCCTCTGATAAAGAGACCCGTGTGCCCCAGTCGGATTAGATCAGAGGGACGCTTCCGCTGACATGCCGTCAGGCCCCCCCAAGCCCAGCCCAGCCCAGCCCAGCTCGCAAACAGGTGGACCAACACTCCTTCAGGAGCAAAAGACAGCACAGCAGTTTCTTTGGGAGAGTATTTCCCTACAGTATGTTTCTGTGTGCATCTGTGCCAGTGTGTATGTGTGTGTTTGTTGCTGTGTGTGTGTGTGCGTGTGTGTGTGTGGGAGGGGGTATTTATGTGTAAGGGAGAGAAAAAAAAGATGTATGTATGTAACTGAAATGAAGACTACAAGTCTGGCTGAGGAATTGGAGAACATAAAGATGAAAAGGCACTACTGCACACTGATCTCAGGACAGATCCACGCTCATGTTTACAGAACGCGACACATTTACAGATGATCTCAGAACAAATCCACGCTCACATTTACTGAACGCGACACATTTACAGATGATGCTTTGATGGATCTGCCTTGAAAGACACAGATAACGTGCTGATAATCAGGCGGTTTTTGTAGGAAATCACCATGGCAACCAGAGGCTTTAAAAATGTATCAATATCACAGCAGTCTGATACACACTTGATGTTTACGCCTTGGGGACTCTGTCAGCTTCTTCAGATGAAAGCACAGATGCAGCTTACATGCCAGATCACCACAAATCATCGGTACAAAATCTTGTACATTTCTGTTTGAAAAAATGTATTTGATCTACTTGCAAGGATTTTACGGTACTGTAAATAAGTAATACTGTTTGGCCTTTTTCAAAATAGTCTTGATCCTTAAAAATAATATTACAGATTTACTGAATTAAAGAAGTATACATTTTTATTTTTAACGTTTATTTTTAAACATTTTAACAAATATATCTATCCTCTCATATACGTGACCAGCCCACACCCTATATAAAAAGCAATCCTACGTCGGGGGAAGGGAACCTCTCTACTCATTCTACTCTTTTATGCACCATCCAATATCCAGCGATCAATAATTAATTTTTATTTTTTCCCTGCAGTTTTCCAGCGTCCCCATGCTGTGTTTTTAACAGACCCCCTCAGGCGGACGGCTGGTCAGCCATCGGAGGCGATGGGACGTAAAGCAGAGTGCAGAGTGGCGTTCATCGATAAATGAATGATGGAGTCACCCGAGGACTAATCTCCCAGGGTGTGTGTGTGTGTGTGTGTGTGTGTATGTTCCCAGGGTGTGTGGCCTTCGGCATATTCTTCCCTTAATGTCGGTAATGGACATGGGGTGGCATTGGCATACCCGCACACCAACACACACATACACATGAGAACGCACGCACGCACACACACACACACACACACAGACACAAACACAAACACACACATCACATACATACACACACACACACACACAACCTCACACAAACAGCAAAGACAGAAACAGAAATGCTCACAGGAATGCATAGACACTTGCACAGATAATCACAGAGGACCTTACTGAGACCCATACACACAAACATAGACACTCGCACAGACAAAACCTTAGTCAGACACTCACAGGGCTGCATAGACACTTGCACAGATAATCACAGAGGACCTTACTGAGACACATACACACAAACATAGACACTCGCATACACACAAACATAGACACTCGCACAGGGAAAAGGTCAAAGGTGCATATTTACTATCTCTCTACATGTCAACATGTTTGCTCATGCATATGCACATACATAAACACACAAACATATGTGGAGAGGAGAAAGAGGTGTGCATGGACACAAATAAACACACACACACACACACACACACACACTCACACACACACACACACACACACACACACACACACACACACACACACACACACACATGCACACTCGCACGAATATCATCTGACCTACATTGCCACATGTTGTGAGGCAGAGTGAGTCTCACTGTCACCTTAGGCTGCTCAGTAACCTGAAATGAATAACAATTGTTGGCCTACTGAAAGCACAGTCATAAAAATATGAGTGAAAATGCTCTGTCAGTGTACTTTAACTCAAAAACTAACAGAGCTGCAAACCTACAAAGTAGGTTTGGTATGGTAGCTTTCTTTATGAACTTAAAGTGTGGTGTTTGTTTAATTTAATGTCTTATATGTACATATACAGAGTGTACAAAAACATGTAGAATATATGAATGAATGATTAAATGGACAAATAAACGAATAAACGAAAGTAAGAGCGAATGAATGAATGAATGAAAGAAAGACAGAATGAACGAATAAACGAAAGACCAAAAAAATGAATGAATGAATGAATGACAACACACCTATATCACATGGGTGGATGGATGGAGGGTCATCCCCAGCCCCCCACTCCTCAATGCTTGCTTCCTCCATTACCCCATCACCAGCGGAGGGCAATAAAGGGCCTGTCAGTTATTAGGCTGCTGTGGTTTATGGCACATGGAGCAGCAGTCCCACAGGAGCACCTGGCTATATGGCTATGGCGTGGACCTGACACATCATTAAAGGCACAATATGGAGGGGGAGGGGGAGGGGGATGGATGCAGGGGGTGGATGATGCGGTTACCAAGGAAACCGCTACCCCACGCTGCACATAGGGACAATAGATAAATACATACGGTAATAGATGCACTTAAAGACAGAACAGGGAAAGGAAGATATGTGGGGGGAGGATGAGAAGGAGCATGAGAGGAAGAAGAAGAAGAAGAAAAAGAAGAAGAAGACAGACAGACTTGCTGCTCATTTGTTGATCTTGCCCACTGGGTTGCCTACAGGGATGCCACATGATCCTCTGAGGAAACCAAATTCTACTGGAGGCATCCAAGTGCACTAGGGTTTCCAATTTTAGATTACTGGGCTTTCACAGATCACTGACTCAGACCAAATAATCCCCAGTCTTCCGTCATGCTTTAAACATTGTGGGTGAAGGATGGAGGATCTTTGAATCTTTAAATAAATCCTCCTTTGTGCGGAATAAACAGAGTGCAAATACCTTCAGATAGACACACACACACACACACACACACACACACACGCACACACACACACACACACACACACACACACACACACACACACACACACACACACACACACACATAGAAAGGTCAGTTATGTCAAGGTTGACTTGCACCCCTTAACAAACGCACACTTTGGGGGGGACCACTGTGATAAATGATGTGCTGGAACGTGGGCTCTCCTTTGAGAGCCTGGCTGGAGGGGGTGGGGTGAGTGCCCTGGCCTGGGGGCTGGGGGCTGGGGCCTGGGGGCTGGGGCCTGGCCAATCTCCTTGGTTGCTAATGTTGTGTTGTTTTTGTTGTTAAAAAATGCTGCAAGAACGACCCAAGAATAATGATACAGAAGTGCATGACTGCAGACAAAATGGGAGGAAATGAACGTAAAGGAAGACACATACATATTTATTAGATTTATACCATTAGAATGACAGCTATGATCAGCCACACTCACCTCTTTATAGCACAGAAATTAAATGAGAAAGGGGGAGATCCACACAGATGAGGTAGAGGGGCTAGAGGAGAAGCGACTGGCACCCTCACTGCCAGTGTGCCAAGCAACAGGGAAAACTACATTACAGCATTACAGCCAAATTTTCCTGCCAAACTGTTGAAGCACTTTGAGCTACATCTTGTATCAATTGTGCTATATAAATACAGAATTATTATTGTTATTATTAACAAAGACAAAAAATAAGTGATTATTGAAACATCTTACATCAGTATTCAAAAGATTCTCAAAAATTAAGGTAAATGAATAACCTGCAGACCATGGGTTTAAGTGACAACAAACCTGGCGGCAAGGCAAGGCAAGGCAAGTGCCCAGCCATTCACAATCCAATCAGACACACGATCAGACACAGATCTTGCTGTGACACCTCATTACCACCCAGCAGATGGGATGCTGTGACAGACAGTCCCCATGAGCCAGCTGCAGCTCTTTAACGGGATGCAAATCTAGGCCACCAGACCCTGATTAATATGCATGACCTGCTGAGGTCATCAGGGTCACATCAAGGAAGGGGAGGGAAGGGGGAAGACAGGTAGCAAACCTGTGTTGTGCATCAGTCCCAATAATCATATGAGAAAATGACACGTTTTTAATCAAGGAACTGCAGCAACACTTACAGTACTATAATGGTGGAGAACAGGTAGAGCAGGGTAAGGATGGCGGATGCAGAATAAGAAAGCAGGACCAGCGGTAGAATACAGAAAGTTGCAGTGTGTAAATAAGAATTCTATCATCAACTAAAGAAGGGAAATTAATAAGTGGTAAATAAATACAGAAAGAAAGAAAGAAATGTTGTATCCATATAGCACCTAATAGGCCTACCTCCATCTGCGTCCTAACAGAGTCTGCCATTAGTTTAATTTGACGTATTTAAATTACATGAATAATACTACTTAATATCTTAAATTTCTGCCTTGGGGTAATTTTCCTCCCTGAACTGCTGCGTGAGTTTGCGCAGTGGTTTGTTATTCTGTGTTGGGAAATTTCATGTTCTTTTCTCATAGAAAATATGCTTCTGCATTTTGCTGTAAAAGTGGGAACAACAGTAACCTATGTTTTGCAAGCTGTTAGAGAGGTGGTAGAGAGTCAGAACAATTGATTATTTCTAAGCACCAACGTCGGATCGATCAACCTGGCCAACAGCCAAGGTAACAGGTGTTGAATGAAATGGTGTCGGCATTCCTTATCTTCGTTATCAGTTCATTACATCATTGAGGGAAAAAAACTAACGGTTGTTAACGTGGGTAGTACACAGGCTTTCGCTCGAAGGCCAGCTAACGCGTTAATTTTTTACCTGGAAGAAGCGGGCAAGTGTTTTCCCTGCACGAGATCCCAGCTACTATTCAGAGGTTGCCTTTTACAAGCAGACGTGGACACTCCCTCCACGAAGAGTAGAGCCGTTGGGATAGCGTCCGAGTCCCGGGTGTTAGAAAGACTTTCCTGAAGCGGTGTGACTTTTCCGTGAAGTTTTATTACAGTCTGGATTGAGTATACACCGACTTATTTGTATAGTCTTACAACCGCCAAGGGGGCCACGAAGGTAGGAAACGCTGTCCACATGTTCACACTGTTGTACTTTGTTCATAGTGGTCTACATGAAAAAAAAAACTTTATTGGACACTTTGAATGGTTTGTGTACATAATACAATAATGCTTGGAGAAGTATAACAGCGTAGCCAATCCTCATGCATAAGAAAATAAATAAAGAGTTGTTGATCAAATTGCTGGTGTTCATAAAAGAAAGTCATCAAAGTCAACTTGCTCATTTCAGATGTTCCTGAGATAACTGATTTGGAATCAATGTAAGATCCTTTAAGTAGGTCAGAACAGCGTTTATGACTTCATTGTTGTGTCTAACTGGTGAATGGTAAACCAACAGTTAAGCTTCTTGTCAGCAAAGAACTGGTCAGTTGACAATTTTTACTCCCTCTGCAGGTTCACAACATCTACACGTTTTATAATTAGCCAATCTTGTCATTGCCTGACCAGAGGCTGGATGTGTGTGTGTGTGTGTGTGTGTTGGGGGGTGGGGGTTCAGTGTTTGAAAGCATGCACCTATGACTTGCTGGTGAAATGCTATGCAATAGAAAACCTGAGTGCAAACCCTGTTTTCTCTACAAACACCTATGCAGTGGCAACAAAGGCTCCCTTACTTGGGTTTAAATACGTAAATCGGCAAATTGGACGCACACACTCTGCCCAGGCACAATAATCCAATTCTGGCTCATTCACATTCCAGTTATGGTACCACCACCTTCACCATGGGGTTGTCTTATGAGTGCAGGTTTGCCCTGATGCAAAGCACTATGCAGACTTTGCAGACTGGGCACTAGTCTTTAAAATTCACTGTCATTGTACACTGGATTCTCTGAAGTGTACAATACAGACATGTTGTGATACTGTTTGAATGAAAATACCCAGTCTAAGGCAAGCATGTTTATGTATCACATTTCATACACAGACAATTCAGTGTGCTTTTCTTATGCAAATTGACAGCAAAAGCTCTCAATACCGAATAGTACTTACTTAGAAACTAAAATAGTAATTAAATAAAGCGATTTAGGTTGTGTTAAGTTACTATGTAGTAACTAGTATGTACTAAGTTACTATGTGGTAACTATGTACTAAGTACTATCGCAGTAGGAGTACAGTACAGTACTGGTAGAACTCAATCATCATGAGCATTAGTAGAGATGTAAGGATGGACGAACGTTCAGGAAGGACAGAGGAGAGGCAGACAAATAGCTGAATGAGTTACAGTTGTGCTAATAAATTTACATACCCTGGCAGAATTGATGATTCCATTTTTCAGAAAATATGAATGATAACACAAAAACTTTTCTTTCACTTAAGGTTAGTGTTGGCTGAAGCCATTTATTGTCAGGCACCTGTGTTTACTTTATTTAAATCATAATGACAACAGAAACGACCCAAATGACCCTCCGAAAATGGTAGGGTATGTAAACATATGAGCACAACCGTATAAAGATAGACAAATGTTCAGAAGGGGAAGAGGAGAGACAGACAGACAGATGAATGACAACAGAGAGCCGTGTTGTGTTGTCATGTCCAGTCACTGCAGCTGCAGATGCTGTAGAATGGGCCTGGGGCGGCTGCAGAGGGCCGAGGATGAGACACGAGCTGAGGAGCACGTAACCAAGGACCAGTGATGTGGCCTCTTTATAATCACCCCAGACGCATATAGGGCAGTGATATCAGCCCTCTCTCTTGGCTGGCTTTTGTCTGTAACCATGGATACCAGGATGCCGGTGTATTCCATCTCGCTTTCACGGTAACATTAACACAACCAGCTGTGGTGGTAGTTTGTAATCTGAGGAGATACATTTAAATGCTTAAGCCTTCAATAATAATCACCCTATATGCTTAGTAGCCTCACATTAACATCATTCCTGGAGCCCAAACTGATGGTAACATTATCTTTTCTCTGATAAAAGTAATCTGAAAGCTGTCAGTGCACTGCAAAATCAAGCTGTCTCATGATTTTTGTCATGAGATCCTGGGGTAGGATCTACAGTAGGTGGTGGGAATGTTACCTGTCTGAGTTGAGCTTCAAGGACTGTGCTGCTCTCTCCATGTCCAGACAGACACAGGTAATATCAGTAATATCAGGTAAATGTTGTGTGCTGATGCTGAGTTGGCCCTCCATGTTGTGGACACATGACACAAATGGTCTAATCCTTGCAGAGCCATGCTAGTGATTCTAGCATTCACTGGGTTTACTGTAACAACACACACCCCTGTGAGGGGGTGCACATTGCACATTGTTCAGAGGTCATGCAACATTACTTTTGGCGGCCTTGCCTCTGACATCTGAGTTGAAGGTTTGAATTGAGCATTGCGTGGCGTATGGAGTCTGGTAATAACTCCAAGGACCAATGTGTCACACACACGCACACTTACACCCCACCCCACTGTTGAGCTATCCAGTCCCCAGTATACCTGGTGCATGTACAACACACACACACACACACACACACACACACACACACACACACACACACACACAAACATGGCCAACACACACACACACCAAACATGGCCACCACTCACATGCTGCCCTGTGCTTTTAGAGGTTAAATTATTTACTTCTCTATGGTGGTCTGAAGGGCCTAGCGGCCATGAGTCATGTGACCACTGCTGCCCTATCACACACACACTCTCTCTCTCTTTCTCTCACTCTCTCTCTTTCTCTCTCTCACTCACTCCCCCTCTCTCTCTTTCTCTCTCTCTCTGTCTCTCTTTCTCTCTCTCTCTGTCTCTCTCTCTCTCCCTCTCTGTCTCTCTCTGTCTTTCTCTCTCTCTCTCTGTCTCTCTCTTTCTCTCTCTCTCTGTCTCTCTCTCTCTCCCTCTCTGTCTCTCTCTGTCTTTCTCTCTCTCTCTCTTACTCTCTATCTTGCTATCTATCTATCTCTCTTTCTCTCTCTCTCTCTCTGAGCTGATCTGAGCCATGTATGGGCACAGTAACTGAACAGCAGCCTTGAGTACAACATCTGGCAATGCTTGATGTTTTATGCCTGGAAAACAAAAAATAGGTTTCTATTAAAAATGTTCTGAAATGAAGACTACTCAGTCACACAGAGACATCTACCCCTGCATGTCTAGTGGAGCTAGTACTGGAGTAGAAGAAACTCCGGCCTTCTAAACAGGCACCTTATTTCAGAGAATTTCTTTGCGCAACAGTACAGTTACACTGCAGCTTATCATTGTGCTCTAGACATATTCCTGGGGATGATAGAGATCTACATGTAGCTCTTACAGTCTAGTTTTCTCACGGGAGGACCTCTCTTCTACTTGTAGCCTTCAGAAGATCAAGAGCAAATGCTGCAGGGGAAGTGCCAGTCTAGTTGAGGTTAGCGAATGCAGTATGCTAGTTAGCACTCCTCTGGCCAGATGTGTCTCAGATGGGTTTCGTGTCTTTGCAGTAAATTATAAACCAGCTTCGTTCTGCAGAGAGAGTGAGAGGAGTGAGAATCAGAAGACCATGCTTCATAAACAAGGAGTGGGTCCACTGTTGTCACTAACTTTTATTCATTACATTACATTGCTATGTTTATATTGTTATGTTTTGTCATCATGTTTTATTGTCTTGTTTACAAGACAGTTAAGGTTTGCTGTGGGCCTAGGGAGCGCTGCAATTTCAAATTATGTGTGTGCAACCTGTACATATGGCTTTTGACAATAAAGCTGACTTTGACTTTGACTTTTGACATTACACTTAGCAGACACTTTTATCCAAAGAGACTTACAAAAAGGAAAATCCTTTTACCTTCATCCATCATACAGTATACAGAAATCCAACTGGCAGTGCAGGTCTGCGGTCTGATTCATGACTTATTGATGGGAACTGACGATGGAGAGTGTGGATGAGGCATTAGGGCAAGAGCAGTTTAACTGTGGTGGGTGTAAAGATGATTGGTGCTGAGGGACACTGAAGGAGGCCATGCTGCTGCATAATTTATCTGCATGTATTCAGTGTGTACGTGGATTATGTTTTTAGACAAACAATCACTAATTTCACTGCATGTCCTACTCTACCCAGTATGTCTATGCAAGTGACAATAAAACATCATTGCATCCTTGTATCTGTGTGCATGTGTACATGTACATGTATTTTATGGGGGGCTGAACCTAAAGATGGCTGTATTTCTGCAGAGCTGTGTATGTACTGTATGTATGCATGTATGCATGCCTACATCCAGATGGTATACCACTACATATGTTGCAATGTGTTGCATATGTCTCATCTGTTATTTCAGTCAGTTGCATGTCAAGATGTTTATCAGTAAATTCTTTTTGTGGTAATGACTATGTTACTGTGTGTGTGCGTGTGTGTGTATGTGTGTGTGTTTTCTTGTGCTTGTTTCTCGGTGGGTGAGGCAAAGTAAATACTGCTTGTTGAACATGTGTTTGTGTAGGCAAATAAGATGTATGTCATTAAAGGCATTTATTATTTGACTATGTGTGTGTGTGTGTGTGTGCATGTGTGTGTGTATGCGTGTGTGTCTGTGTGTGTGTGTGTGTGTGTGCATATGTGTGTGTGTGTGTATGCGTGTGTGTGTATGTATGTGTACGTGTGTGTGCGTTTCTACTGAACAGCTGCTGTAGGAAGAGGGTCCCCTGCTGAGAAGGGAGGGCTGATGAACCAACAGATAGCCAGTTTACAGGTTGTTAATGTGCAGCACTTGTGCAGGGTTTGGTGCTTTATTCACAAACAAGGCTGGGTTAAATAAAATTAATTTATCGATATCTATCGATACAGATTTTTAAAAAGAATATATCGATAATGAAATTCGTGGATTGATACGTTAATAATTAATCATGATCAGTGATGTTTCACAATATTTCAGTTCAGAAAACTTTTTACAGTAAAAAGGCCTGTGAGTTAGTTGTGTAAGAATGAAGTGGCCTATCTCTGTTCACCCATACAGTAATATGGGCAAAATTCCATATGGTGCGAGACCACAACGGACATCACATGATTGCCCAAACTCCCATATTTCCATTCACATGCATAGGTAGAAGTTAGTTGAGTTACATTACAATTACATTATATTACATTTAGCAGACACTTTTATCCAAAGCGACTCACAAAAAGTAGGAAGGAGTTAGCTCCTCTTTGTTGCCCACCTAGATGTCACACACAGCCTGGTGGTCCACTGTAGGTTGGGGTCAGTGCCTGCTGCCAACAGGAGAAAGCAAAGTCAAGTCAAAGTCAAAGTCAGCCTTATTGTCAAAAACCATATGTACAGGTTGCACACACAGGATTTGAAATTGCAATGACTGGAGATGGTGGCAGTAGTGGAGTGGGATTTGATCATAGTGCGGCTTGGTCACGGAGTAGATGACATGACTGCTAGGGCACTGTGGGTGTGTGTTTGAGAAGTTGTATGTGCATGCCTGTCACTCACTCTGCATGTGTGTGTGTGTGTGTGTGTGTGTGTGTGTGTATGTGTGTCTGAGAAAGAGTGAGTGTTTGTGCGCCTGTGTGATGGTGCATCTGTGTATGTGTGTATGGTTGTGTGTGTGTGTGTGCGTGCATGTGTGTGTGTGTGTCTGTGAGTATGTGTCTCTATATGTATACATAATGTGTGTGTGTGTGTGTGTGTGTGTGTGTGTGTGTGTGT
>CM059266.1:4293985-4296485 GCA_030347295.1 Setipinna tenuifilis
TGAAGATTTCTTATATATTTGGGCTAGTGGGGATTGAAAGCGTATGTAGGTTAGATGGTATGTTTTCTTTCACCAGGACAGGCAGGGCGGTCTTCAACGCAGTTACAGTGTCCCATAAGCAGTGACAGTGTCCCATAAGCATGGCTCTGTGAGGCCCAAGGCTCCTGTCCGCACTGTCCTTGACAATCAGCAAGCCAAGCGCCTGGGCTGGTGTGTCTTGGCCTGAGAACAAGGATGCAGATAACTCACACACCCACACACACTTTAACAGACACACATACACAGAAACGCACACATACACAAAACGCACACATATACAGACACACATACACAGAAACACAAACATACACACACACACACACAGAAACGCACACATATACAGACACACAGATACATACACAGACACATAAACATACACAGAAACACACACAAATGTACTGGCAGTTTGGGGGTTTGAAAATGTTATCCCTCCATCCTTATGATTTCTTTGGTCCTTCAAATAATTGTTGTCTCACAAAGCGTATTTATGCAAAAGTAACACAGACTCTTCCTGAGAGTCTTTATGTTTCTGTGCACAGTGTTACTGTGTGGTCGTTAGTCCCTGTACCATTGCTATGCATATCTGTCATTGCCCTTAGCTACTGAATGCTCTTATTTCAGCCCTCATCTTCTCGCTTTTTTCTTCCTCTCCGTCTGCCACATGACCATATCAACACACACACACACACTCACACACACGCACACGCACACACACACACACACACACACACACACAGCTGGAGAGGCATCAGTTCAGCATGGTTGGGCGCTCCATGTGCTGTGAGCCTTCTCTTTAGTCTCCTGATGGACTCATAGGATATTTATAGGCCAAGTGCTCGCATGTATGTGTGTGTGTGTGTGTGTGTGTGTGTGTGTGTGTGTGTGTGTGTGTGTGTGTGTGTGTGTGTGTGTTTGTGTGTGTGTGTGTTTATCTGTGTGTGTGTGTTGTTTGTGTATGTGTTTGTTTTTTTATGTGTGAGTTTTTTTATGTGGACAGTGTTTGTGTGTGTGCATTTGTGTGTTTGTGTGTGTGTATGTGTGTGTGTTTATCTGTGTGTGTGTGTGTTGTTTGTGTATGTGTTTGTTTTTTTAATGTGTGAGTGTATGTGGACAGTGTTTTATGTAACACCACATAAGCAGAGGAGGAGACTGATCATGCTGCTTCAATTAAACTCCCCAGAGCGCTTCATTACAGCACACAGTTAGTACAGTACAGCACTACAGCACAGCACTACGGCCGCCTATAATTACTTTAGCTTAGACGGGGTCAAACTACGCCCATTAACACAACCTTGATACATAATACGGTAATCCCCTGTCAGTGGTATAGTTTATAAATCATTAATTATACAGTAATGATAAATATTAAATTACAGTTTTTTTTCTGAATGCCTAAACACTAACAGTGATTCCTGCAGCACAGTTTCTAATACTATTAGTAGTTATAGCAAAACCCCTCACTCTGCTTTGCACTGAGTTTGTAATTTTGTAACACAAGTTTTGCAAAGGTGTAAACATAATCTACTGCACAGCACTCTTTTTGCAGAACTGTAAAACACAACTTACTGCTTCACACACGATCAGCATACTCCTAGCAAAACTATACACAATCATGGCTATTATTTACAACTATTTTGCCAACTGTCTGGCCACACTGTCACACACATGTGTGTGTATGTGTATTTATCTTTTAGATAAATAGTTCACTTTGCCATCAGCCTGAGCACTAGCAATAAGCCATAGATAAGCTTCCGATGTGCAGTACAGTGTTGGGATAAAGAAAAGTGAGAGTTAGAGGAGGGAGAGGAAGCAGGAGGAGGAGCATGAGGACGTAGAGGTGAAGCAGTAAGAGGGGGAGGACGACGAGGACAAGGAGGTCCTTAGAGGAAGAGGAGGAGGAGGTGACAAAGCAAGAGGAGGACAAGGAAGGGGAAGGAGAAAAAGTAAGAAGAGTAAGAAATAGAATTACTGATGACATCAGAGCTACCTTAGTGGACCATGGAATGACCCTGAGGGAAGCTGGCCAATGGGTTCAGCCTAACCTAAGCTGCTCCAGTGTAGCAAGCATCATAAGGTATATATAAGGCTATGGTATTATTGTTTTTTTTTAGAGAGTGATGGAGCTAGAGGCAGATGCCATGTGTCATGAGCTGATTTTTGTGGATGAGGCAGGTTTTAACCTCACTATAATGAGTAACATTATTAGACACTGTTCCATACTCAGTGTCAGAGGACAACATGGTGGCAACATAGCTATTTGTGCAGCTATAAGTCAAAATGGTGTTGTTCACCTTCTCTGCCTTGAGCGATCAGAAAAAACTGTAATAATATCAAGCTCATTTCCCTCACTCTGTGATGCCTCCTGAGTGCTATATGAATTGATGTATTTTGAGCCGAATGGGACTCCATACTTTTTACAGTCAGTAGACATACCAACAGCCTGTGGGCAAATCAACCTGAC
>CM059266.1:4301485-4328985 GCA_030347295.1 Setipinna tenuifilis
CAGAACACAACACACACACTTACTGCCAGGTAGGATTATATGTGTACACTTACACACACTCATGCACTCACTTACACACACTCACACACACACACATGCAATTTTAGTGACATACACACTGACACAGACATAGATGCACATGCACACACACACACACACACACACGCACGCACGCACACACACACACACACACACACACTCAGACACAAATAGGTCACATGAATCATGTGTTTGTGATTTGGCAACAAAATAGCATGTTTATAAATAAGTGTATAGTTTTGCAAGAAGAATATCATTTTGGAATAGACCTGGGGTGTTCTGTTAATTGTGTGCCTGGTTGCATTAACTGTGTGTAGTGTTTTGACAAAATGAGCCTAGTTTTTGTTAAATTTAGCTTAAATAATTGTAAAAAACTGTAATACTAGTAGTGATATTTGTCAGGATCCATGTACTGTATGTCACAAGTTGTTAAGTTGGTAGCTCGCATATGCCCCCATCTGGCCAGCTATGGAAGTGCTTTTTAAGCTCCCAAGTGTTCAGTGTGGTCCATGCAAGGTGTTCTCACCACCTCTATTCGAAGCCAAAGGGATGCAACAGCCTCAATTCATCTCAAAGACTCAGTGTGTGAGAATGCATCTTTCGTATGCAGGGCCACATACACAAGAAGACAGAGGCATGAATCAAAAACAGAGAATGCTGCAGGCTGTTGTGGGATACGCTTGCCTACACACAAAGACACATGCGCATGTACACACATGTACACACACTTACACACAAACACACTTACACACACATGCACACACACACACACACACACACACACACACACACACACACACACACACACACACACACACACACACACACAGCTGTGAATGCCTTTATGAAATTATAAAGTTGGCTCTCATATCCTCGTAGGTTTGCATGTAAAGCATTTTTCCACTGTATTTGTCTCTGGCTGACAGCCAGACTAACAGCTGCCACTGCCTCACTTTTAATGTCAACAAGTCACCCACTCACTGTCTCTCAACACTGCCTTTCATAACAGGTCAATACAGAAGACACCACAGAAGCAGAGGGTAAGGGTAAGAGTGTTTGCTATATAATGTGTGGACCGCTCATCTTTATTTCATGTTTGCCATCTCTGGATGCTGTACAGTAGCATAATGTGTTGAGATGGTCTGTTTGCAGGAAGCCAAGGTGAAGGGGAAGACATGGTGGCTCCCTCCATCACGTCCCTCATTCAGAATGGAGAGGAAGATAGATCAGGTATTGAAGCTACGTATGATGAACTCCCTTGCAAACACATACAGAGCAACACAGAGACACAGACATACACACAGACACAGACACACACAGACACACGCACACGCACATGCACACACATACGCACATACACACACACACAACAACAACAACAACACACACACTCACAGATTTCCCATAACTGGGTTTATTTGGCTTTACCCCACAAAGATATATGTGATGTCCATTTATATGATCAATGCATATAATTGATGTCCAAGTTTATAATCAGTAAATAGTATTGTGTGTCTTATGACTTACGTACACTAGTTCTAGTAAAGCATCTATTGGCATACATGTACTGTAGCTTCCATAACTACAGTGCTAAACAGGGCACTTCACCCTGACCATGTGTGATGCCTATGCTCCTACCTGAGGCACACCAGGTGAAACTCTGGCTGCCAAGATAATGACAGTGTACACATTCATTCCAGAAACTGACATGTGAGATGGTTAGCTTATTTCCTCCTTTTTGTAAGTCACTTTGGATAAAAGCATCTGCTAAGTGTAAGGTAATGCAATGTAATGAGATGGCTTTCAGTATAGATTCATGTTTGAAAGGTACTCCACCCTGACCATGTTTAGGGTCTCAGCTCTGTATGTCCTCCTGATTGAGGCACAACAGGTGAAACTCTGGCTGTCAAAATAATGAGGGTGTACCCATTCATTCCAGAAATAGACATGTGCGATGGGTTTCAGTATAGATTCCTGTTTGAAAGGCTGAAACATCCGTAGTGACATTTCCTCATGTGGGGCGTGACGACGCCATGTGGCTAACGTCAGAAGCATTAGCGTCTATGCTAACCGTCCATGCTGCTCCCCATTACACTGCATGCGTGGCAAAGCAGAACTGATGTACTGATGTGTGTGTTTCTGCCAACATGGACGCCGCCATCTCTCTCTTTTTCTCCATTTCACATCATCTGCACCACAGCTGATATCTCAATACATGGCCTCTAACCAGGCCTCTGCCAAACCCTCTGTGAGCAAAATGGTCAAAATAATACTATAGCCTCTATTTTCACAGCACTCTTTGTACTGAGGATGTAGCTCAAAGTTGTTATCAGTGGACTTTGAGAACTCAGTTCTGGACCCCCATCTGGACCAAGCACAAATGCACAAGGCCGGGGCAAGAAAAATAGCAACTCTTAGCCGGCCGTATTTTTGTTGTTGTTGTTGTTGTTGTTATTGTTGTTGAGAAAGAAACCTTGAGCAGAAAGGCTCTTGGGGGCAGTCTATTTACTAAGGCTAGATGGCTATCGGGGTGAGCTAGTGGAGATGAATGGATAGAATGGAGAGAGTAGAATAAAAGTTGCTGGCCAGGAACACAAGTTGAAGGGGCTGCCTTACTTTGGGAGGGGCACTCTTGGGCTCTTTTTGAAAGAGAGGCGGGATATAGAGACACAAAGCTATTTACTGTAAAAGCTAGACTGAGAAGGTGGGTAACTCCAGTGATTTAGCTTCTTTGATGTGTTGTGGTAGCACATTCCAGTTTCCATTCCAAAAACAAAACTAGGAGAGAGTGTTTGGAGATCACACACAGGCTTTTACAGTTTTTAGCAATTTAAAATTAAAGCAATTTAAAAAAAGTTGTTTAGCTGATAGGTTTTTGTGCTTTCAGCAATTCAGAAAAACTGTAAATCACAGTGGTCTTCAGGACTTTAGGTCACTGTTCCAGGATCAGGGCCCCTAAACTAGGATTGCTTACGGTGTGGTGGGGTTGTGAAGCGGGATACAGCACAGATTCACTGACGCAGACACCTCAGGACATAAGCGTCTGTGCTGCTGTAAGTTCAGTCAAGGACACAGAGGATCCCTCTCTGCCTCACGTCCTTAATAAACACACACAGTGTCCCTTCCCCAGGGCATGACTTAATGAGTAGACGCACACACACACACACACACACACACACACACACACACACACACACACACACACACACACACACACACACACACACACAGGGTATGGCTGTGTGTGGATAGTGAGAGTAGTAGCTGGTTCCTAAATCCCTTTGCCTCTTTCTTTCTTTCTTTCTTTCTGAGTGTCTTTCTGTGTGCGTGTGTGTGCATTCTGATGTTCCGAGAAACCCCTGTATAAGTGGAATAAAAAACAGTGTGTTTTGTTTGTAAATTGTATTTATTCAAAAAAGGATCCTTGTCCCTGAAGATTCACTGAAATGTTCTTGCAACGGCAGTAGAAAGGCTGTACATGTCCTAAGGCCATCTTAGTCAACTCTAGAATATTCCATAGACAAATTAGGCTAAATAATATATTCATTTGCTGCTCTTAAATTCTAATGGTTTTACTTAATATTCTTGTGGGCACACAGTAACATCTTACACTTTATTAAATCATAAATAAAGAAAGTTGTACACATGCATGCATGTTTTAAACATTTTGTGTGTTTTTCACATGGAAGGCAACGTGGTTATATCCACAAGCTATACATAAATTACATTAATAATACATTTATATATATATGTACACTAACATCTTCTCACAATAGTAATACATGTATATATACTTATATTTAAATTTATATACTTAAATGTATATATAGTATATATTTATATATACATACAGTAACATACAAACACTAACATACAAACACACATACATATGTATACTGTAGTGCATACAAACACACATACATAGGTATTTCCTGAAGTGGTTGAATTCACCATTAAAACCCCCTCTCCCCACCCTGTCATCAACAACATGCAGTGTTGGGGATGCTGGAAGGCATATTCACAACCTATATATAAAATTTTAACAATAATAATAAATTTATATATACATAAACACATACATATGTATATGGATGTATGCATACATTTCCTGAAGTGGTTGACTTGAACCCCCCCACCCTGCCTCTGTCTCTGCAGTGTTGGGGATGCTGGAGGTGAGAGTGGAGAAGGACCTGAGGACGGGGGCCACAGTGATCAAGTCGGTGGCCCCCCTGCTCGCTGGTGACACCCCTGGGGGGGGTCCGACACCAGAGAGCGTACTGTTTGACGACGGCCGCAAGAGCATCAGGGTGGTGACCCGGAGCGAGGTGGCCCAGCCCAGTGATGAGGAGCTGGGGCAGGTGCTTAACACGCTGGCCGAGGTCGGGGTTCCTGTCCTGCTGGAGGCCCGTGGACTGGTGGTGCCGTCCAACAAGGGACGGGGAGGGCAGGAGGAGGCTGAGGAGGAGAGGGGAGATGAAGTAGGGGGCACTGACGTGGATGTGGAGGTAGAGGCGGAGGTGGAGGTGGAGGCAAAGTTGGCGGTGCAAAATAACGAGGACACACAGGAGAACAGAGATCGGGGCACAGCCTCTCAGCCCTGCATCAGGAGCGTCCAGGAACTGGAGCCTGAAGAGGAGGACATAGCTAACATCAGTGCTGAGAGGGTAGCAGAAGTGGATACCATTAATGGAAAAGACAGAGATACAGCGGGTAACTTTATTGACACACAGGAGGAGGAGGAGGAGATGGAGGAGGAAGAGGAGGAGAGAGAAGAGGAGGAGGAGGAGGAGGAGATGGAGGAGAAAGATTATAAGGAGGAGGGAGAAGAGGAGGAGATGTTCAGGCCAGAGGAGGGCTTGGATCCGATAACCCTCACCTTCCTGGGCTTCAGTCAGGCAGCGAGTGAACCAGGCCAGGGTAACCATGACAACGGCACACTGGTCAGAGTGGAGCGGGTCATTGTACGTGAAAACAGTGAGGATGAAGATGAGGATGAGGACTATGACGGAGAGGGTCATCCCCGGGACCTAGAGCTGGTATGTCCTGGTACAGAGTTCAGGCACGCCTCCTCCCATCCAGCCCTGGGCACTCAGGAAGACCCGTGTGAAGCAGGACTGGCAGAGGCTGCCAGCTCAGACCCAGGGCTGTATGTACCCTCCAAGACAGACTGGCCCCAGACAAGACAGGGACGTAACGACACAGCGGGGGCAAGACACAGCGGCCATGAGGGGGAGACCACAGTGCCTGTGAGGGCAGACGTGTTCACGTATGACCAAGATGGGGGTTTCCCAGAGGACGCTCTCCATCTTAAGGAGCACCCCGTCCTGCTGGGCCCCAGGACTGAAGGGATGGAGGGGATGGAGGCGGAGGTGGTGGAGGATGAGCTGGGCCACGGGAAGGGAGCGGTGGAGAGGGATTCGCTGGACGACGTGTTCCAGGATGTCGATCTGGAGGAGCTAGAGTCGCATCAGACGGGGATGACCTCAAGTGGCCAGCCAATCAGAGCGGAGGCAGTGGGCGGGGCCAAGCACAAGACCTGCCAGTGCTGTTCCGTCATGTGAGGTCACAGTAGAGACACCCTGTCTGTCCCTGTCCCAGTGTCCGGCTCTGTCTCATCCAGTCATTCACTACGTAGTCTCTGTCCCTCTTTCTCTCTCTCTCTATTTTGTAAACAAGAAAACATTTTGGGCCCAAGCACAAGACCTGCCAGTGCTGTTCCGTCATGTGAGATGTGAGGTCATGGCACAGACACCCTGTCTGTCCCTTTCCCAGTGTCCGGCTCTGTCTCATCCAGTCATTCACTACCCAGTGCACTTTTTTGTAAACAATAAAACATTTTGGATTTTCCCTTTGACTTTTGCAATACATCCCCACATCTCTGTCGCTCTCTCTCTCTCTCTCTCTCTTTCTCCCCTTTTCTCTCTATCTTTCTCTGTCTTTCGCCTTTTCTCTCTTTCTCCCTTTCTCTCTGTCTTGCTTTGTCTTTCTTTCACCACTGTATACCCCACCCAGTTTTACTTGCTTTTGAGAGCTGCTCCCAAAAGGACACTCCCTCAATAGACATACAGTATGGACCAAAGCCTTAGGTAATGTTAATGGGCTGTGTTTTGTCGCCACCTGCCGTTTTTAAGCCGGAAAAGCGAATAGCAGTGATGCCAATTACTGCAATGAATCAGTGCTGTGCTGAGTGCTGTGAATTAAATGTGGGGGTGTTCTGATTTTAAAACCTTTATCTTGACGAAGCTTGAACTTAGATATTGTCAGAGATTGTCAATTTAAATATGCAGATGTGCATTGTGTGTGTGTGTGTGTGTGTCTTAATCTTACGTCTGAAATGTATAACAAAGAACTCAAAGCAATAATTTAAAGTAGCCTTGCACAAAATGGATCCACTACTGTAAAGAATACGTATGCCAAATGTGGTCTTATGAAGTGTGGGTGTAAGTGCCTGAGTCTGACTGAAATATTGTCTGACAGACATACACTATATCCCCCCCCTTTCTAGTTGTGTGAAAGCATTTTAATTGACAATATTCAGTTGTATTTTAACATTTGTCATTTGTGTATTTTATTACACATAATTAAAATACATAATTGTTTTACTTTATGAATGTATATTTTTTATTTTGCTTACTCAGATGTCCTGTAAAGATGTCCTCTGTTCTGTCCTTCATGCCCATAATGAAGTGACTGATAAGTTACACACTGTTAGCTGTATGTTCCAGTGTCCTTGAGTGAGAGTGAGTACATGATGTGATCTGAGGTGTTAATCCCGAGTAAAAACCCTGCTACAAATTTGATCCAACCAGCTCTGAATCAGCTGATCACAACAAGGTGTCAAGACAGGTAGATCAGCTACTCAGTGAAGTCACCTGTGTTAGAAGGAAAACTTGGCAGGGTTTTTACTTTCTGAACCCGTGATTGACACCTCTGGATGTGATGTAAGTGAAAAAAAAAAACGTTATCAGCCTTGTTATTGAGGTGCCAGGGACTACCTAACATAGTTTTTATGTGCTTTCAATTGTCATTGTAATGTGTCAGTACTCGAAATGTCCGCTGCAATTTGTCTGTGAAGATTCTCATTCCTCCAGGGCATGTTAGTCAAGGGAGCTAAGTTGTAACTAAGGGTCACACGAGTCTCCCCTGAAGGTGTGAACAACGGCTCTCACCCCAATTCACACCTTGAGGGGAGACTCATGTGACCCTTAGTCACATGCCGAGAGGTGTGGCCTACAGCTCTACTCCCAGTGATCCAGAGATTTGTCCTGTTTCCCTACCATTGTGCCAGAACGGAAGCAGCCTTTTGGATGAAAGATGAAACGTCTTTAAACTACTATGCATGTCCCTACTAATTCAGATCAAGTCATTAAGATTAATATAATAGGCTTAAGGTATATGTGCATTATCTATGGAGCCAAATGTAGATGTGGACTTAAGTAAGCTGCTAAGTCTTTGAACTTCAGTTGACATTGCTTGGGCCTCTGTAACAGTGGGTAGAAAGACAAGGCAGTAGAGGATAGGGAGGTAGGGAGGTCAGTAGGTAGGTCGGTAGGTAGGTAGGCAGACAGGTAGGTAGGCAGACAGGTAGGTAGGCAGACAGGTAGGTAGGCAGGTTAGTAGGTAGGCAGGCAGACAGGTAGGTAGGCAGACAGGTAGGTAGGCAGACAGGTAGGTAGGCAGGTTAGTAGGCAGGTAGGCAGACAGGTAGGTAGGCAGGTAGGTAGGTAGGTAGGTAGGTAGGCAGACAGGTAGGTAGGCAGGTTAGTAGGTAGGTAGGCAGGTTAGTAGGTAGATACTTAATTTATCCCAAAGGGACATCATGAAACATATCATTGATTGTATTTTTCTCGTACATAGTGAGCTGAGAACTTTGCTTCTTTGCATCTTAGAACCATCCTACCTAGATATGTAGTCATAATAATCTCTTTTATTGTTTAAGACTGTAATTGATGAAACTGTGTGCATAGCGTTTTTACTGTAAGAGCATGCTGGGATTAGACAGGTAGGGAAGTGGGGGATGGGGGCCACACCAGCTCCCTCATGCTGGGCAGAATTACCCCCCCTACCTGAGTTAATCTACTCGCAATCTCCTGCTGCTGGGATACTGGTGCGGAGAGTTGTAGGATTGGAAAGAGTGTGTGTGTGTGTGTGTGTGTGTGTGTGTTTGTGTGTGTGTGCGTGTGCATGTGTGTGTATCTGGCACACGTGTGTGTGTGAGAGACAAAGAGAAAGACAGAGAGTGTGTGTGAGTATGATAGTGTGTATGTGTGTATATGTGTGTGTATCTGGCACACGTGTGTGTGTGAGAGATAGAGAGACAGAGAGAAAAACAGTGTGTTAGAGTATGTAGGTGTGTGTATATGTGTGTGCATGCGTGTGTGTATATGCACGTAAGTGTGTGTGTCAGAGAGATAGAGAGAGACAGAGAGAGAGTGTGTGTGTGAGTATGTATGTCTGTGTATATGTGTGTGCATGCGGATGGGGTGTGTGCTGTGGATTAAAGATGTGATGCAATCCCCCGATCACAGCTCAGGACTGCATGCAGGTACTGTCAGTCTGGGTTAAGGCTGCACACGGGCAGGTAAGCACCTCTCTCCTGGCCTCTTACTCTTTGTTGTTCTGTCCCTACCTCTGTGTGTCTCCATATGACCATTGTGTTCCTTAAGGATTAGCAATAGAACTTGAAAACATAAAAATACCATACAGTGAATGACATAGTTTGCTATGTGTAGATGTTATGCTACCGCCTAATTGTCTTGGCTAAATGTACATACAACACTAGTTTAAAAGAATAATCAGCCCACTATGCGCTATATGATAAAGAAATGACTAAAAGTTATTTTATTTATGACCGTGTCAGTTTATAGCACAAAACTACTTGTTGGTGTTGACAGAACCAAAGGGTCATCTCTGATGTTTACACAGGTGTGTACCTCAAAAAAACTAGCAGAGACACATTAATCCAATTAAGCGGAATCAATCAGTCTTTTCGAATCCCTCTCCAGACAGCGTAGTATGTGGCTAATCCCAAATTAGCTAATCTGACTCTGTGGTGTAATTATAGCAGGGCAAGCCACTAGGGAGTATAGATTAAAGATTAAAGCTGAGTTTGGTTTTACATACAACCTACATACAGTAGGACCACAGTAGACACTATATAATAGGTGACCGACAATTAAAAAAAAGTCTACAACCATGCATCCATGTGGCTTAGTTTATGGGAGCAGTCTAGGCCGTGTGACTTTTAATTAGTTGGTTAATTAATTCATTAATATATTAATTAATTAATTCTAATAATCAATTAATTACTTTGGGTAATTAATTACGGAAATTACTAGGCCTACAAGCCGCTAAAGACTGAGAGGTTAAACGTGGGTCAGAGTGGAGGAGCATGGAGATGACAGGGGCAGTCATGCTGAAATTGGGCTGCGAAGCTGAAAAATCCTCTGCCTGTTTTAGCCACTTTAAGTCAACATGACATTTTCACACTGCCGAGTCAAGTAATTACCTGTCTCATGAGACGTCCCACTCACATTTTAATGCTCTAATAAGCACAGTGCTAATACAGTATATAGGCTGTAATTTAAAGTCTCAGTATGTGTGTGTGTGATTTCACTCATCTAACTCATTTCACTGCTGGTAAAGTAAAATATTGAGTCATACCAAGTGGAATTGCCTCTTATGCAGTGCAGTATGTTTATGTATAATTGTTTATGTATTATGTCTAATATGTCTAATGATTAATGCAATTAGCCATGTGGCATGTTTTGTTACTAAGTCTATCGTTGTGCTTTCTAACCCAAGGGAAATATGAAGATTGACAACTAACCCAACAATCTGTTTTTTTTAAGATCTTCAGTGGGGGTGAAGCACACACTAAACACCAAACTGCAGCTGTGGAAACACAGGTGTATCGTGTGTGACATTAAACTCCATTCACATGGCCTCACGCATTCATCATGGGCCTGGCGAAACAGGAAGTGACCTCGAGGAAGTGGAGTATGATGTCACACCTGAGCACAGTGGTCTGTTACCCCCAGAAGCCCTCTCTGCAGATGACCAGGCCACACTGGCAACAGACTGTGAGAAAGGTCTATGTGTGAAGGGTCAAAGTTCACCTGGCCCTTTAGAAAAAGGAGGGAAGATCCCCGGGTATGGCAAGTTTGCTGCTTTCCTACAAGACGAGGAAAATGACGAGGATAGTTTAGACGAGGAGGAAAATGATCCATATGCGACTGAGGAAGAGGTCACAAGTCCTGGCACTGGCCAATCGAAATCCAGCTTTTACTCAGAAAACAGCCCCGTTGTACGTAACAGAGAGGATTGTTTTCCAAGTGACGATGAAGATCTTCCAGCAGGAATTTATGCTGAGTACAACAAGGGAGAAGCCAAGACTCTTGTGGCAGAGGATGCCCATATACCAATAGAAGGAGAAATGGAGGCAGACTATTCTGCCCAGGTACACGAGGAGGGACTGGTGGTCTTCAGTTCTGAGAAGAAGCAGCAAGAAACCATGAGTGTTTCCATGGAAGCAGACACCCATGCCCATACACCAGGTAATCACCACTGGGATCAAGAGGTTGAGAGAATTTCAGGTGAAAGGCAGGTGCAGTCTTGCAGGCAGGATGGGGAGTCACACCTTTTCATACAGGAACAGGAAAGTGCTAGCACATTTACTCAGGAACAAGACAAGACCCACACTACAAAAAATCACACGAAAGCCACAGAAGCTTATGTTCTGACTGTGAACACACTCGGCCCGTCGTGTGAAATGAAGGAAGGCAGCCCGGCTCTTGTACAGCACAGAGAAACTGCACTGACTGAGTGTGTCCAGCAGGGGGAGTCACTGCTCCACCGCCTTCATGCCGTGCAGCAGAGACAGCAGAGCCAAGAGGAGGCAGAGGAGTCTCCTGTCGTGGCCAATCAGCAGGCTGCATTACTGGGGAACACACTGACACAAGCCAAGGAATGGGGAAATAGTTTGGCTGGTCCAGACGTACAGAACTATTCTGGAGAGGGGAAAAACAGGGATGATGATGATGGTGATGGTGATGGTGATGATGATAATGATGATGATGACAATGGTGATGATAAGGCAGCTGGATCATCGCAGGGGCAGCCCCCACCCAAGGCCCTGGGCAAGCAGGTTGGGGCCAGTGTGGATATGCAGCTAACCAACAGGGATAATAAGAGTGACAGTGGTGTGTCTGCTAATGTCTCTCCAGGCAGCATGCAGGAGCCCCAGTCCTGTGCTGCTGTGTCCCCAGGCACGGCTACCGCCTGCCAGCTACCACCAGGGCCCCTGGCCCAGGCAAAGCACCGCCAAGGAATGGAGGGTAAGGAGAAGAGCTTGCAGCCCAAAAACTATGTTGATGGTTGTTCTGAAGAAGGAAAGAACACGAAACAGATTACCACAAATCCTCCTGAGGGTCCACATTTCTCTGCTGAAGAGAGAGAAGCTCCAGTAGTTGAGGGACGTGGTTCAGCTGGCAAGAGGACAGGTGAGGAGAGACATCCTAACGTGAGTAACGAGGACAAATTGGCTCGGCTGGGAAGAGTGCTGGGCGAGTACAGTGAGGGTTGCGTGCGAAAGTTCAAGGAGAAGAGGATGCTGTTCGAGGCCTTTCAGCAAGGCAAGCCTGCCCAAACAAAAGCTCCCCTTCCCCCCCGGCCAAAAAACAAGCCCTTCCCCACATCCTTCTCAGACTTCTGCTTAGCGTCGGCCTTCAGAAGCCAAGCGCCCAATGATTGGTTGGTAAGCCCGTCTGTCTCCGTGATGGAGCGTGCTCGCAGTCTGGAGCAGCTTAGCCAGGCCCAGGAGCCTCTGGTGCCCTGGACCAGAGACAGGGGATGGGGCAGCTGGGCCAAGCCAGAGGCCCAAGACACCATGGGAAAGGCAAAGGATGTCACGTTGATGAACTACAGGCAGTCTCTCCGTCTTTCCTACAGTTGCGACTCACTTTGTGATTGTAAAGTGGATGAAGAGAAGGAGGAAAGAGTGTGTGAAGATGAGGAGGAGGAGGAGGAAGAGGAGGAGGAGGAGGAGGAAGGTGGGTCCGTACTGCACAGTCAGAATCCCTTCTTCAGGCTGCGTCCCTCGTTAGCCCTGAGGCCTGACGTGGCCAGGGACATCCAGGACGCTCAGGAGAGGGAGAAGGAGCTGCGGAGACTGAGGAAGGGCCTCTATGGAGGAGGCATGAGACGCAGGCACAGCCACGACTCAGGAACCGTAATGACCAGACAAGCAGACTCATGCAGCATACCTGAAGGTGATGACATTTTATTATTATTATTATTATTATTATACAGTTTATTATTATTATTATTATTATTATTATTATTATTGTTATTATTATATATTATTATTATAAACTGTATTTGTATAGCACAATTCATACAAGATTTCATACTCAAAAGTGCTTCAACAGTTTGGCAGGAAAAAACACAGGGCAGCATTTGTTGTGGCTTGATGACGCAGAGAAAAGTCGTTTAGATGCCGTTAGCAATTATTACCACAGTGGTTTTACTGACATATGACTATAGTTTTTTGGGGGGTTTTCAGCAATACAGTTTGTCATATCCTGTTTAAACTGGTGAAAAACTGTAAACAGCATAGACATTACAAGGACTACAAAGACACAAGGGGGCTGTAAAAAAATAGGACAACCACAATAAACAAACAAACGAATAGGTATGGGTATTAGTAAAACCCCTTAAAAGTAAAGTGTAAAAGTTTAAAATTGCTTCTGAGAATCCTTAAAGCATGGGGTGCAGCCTTTGTTGAGCAAACCCATTTTAGCCATTTATTAAGGATTTGTAATAGGAAAGTTTTTTATCTTTGTGACTGTTATGTAGCATTCTGTCAACCTGTTTCAAAACAGATTAGCCGAAAATGGACTGAACATTAAGAAACTCTGACAAATTGTTTTCATTGCTGTCTAGACCAAATTAGTTTTAATGTTGCAATTTCATGTAAGTCAACCATCCAAGCAGACATGCAATATGTAATATGGATATGGATAATATGGATTATTCTGGATTATGTCTTTATTATAATTATCACTATGTTATTATTATTAACACTTTGTGAAGACATAAATGGTAGATTGCTCTGGTCATTTCAGTATTTTTACTATTAATTGCTATTTTAAAATGTTGTACTTTGGAGTGTATTTAATGTGGGACTGACAACATATTTGTCTTTGCATTTTACCCTTCAAATAGGCCTTGTAGATTATCAGTCAAAGGGTAAACTGGATCTTGTGTGGCCCCCTCCATCTTCCACTGACAGGGGTCCTCAGTCGGAGCAAACACAGGTAGGGTGCAACAGGTAGGGTGACCTTGCTTGACCTTGCTTGACCTTGGGTGACCTTGGTTGCCCTCCAGTGTGATGCAGGTCTACCGGAGTGACTGATTGACATAACACATGTGTAGTGTAATGGCTTTACTGTAATGCTTTTTTTATACACTCAGTCACATGAGAGTACAAGGATACAAGGATGGTTTATAGTCACATGCATAGACATAATGGGTAGGGTAGGACATGCAGTGAAATTGGTGATTGTTTGTCTAAAACTGTGCATGGGGAGGGGGGAGTAAAGTGCGTAGAATGTAGTTTGAGGATGGATATTTGGTTGCTCCCTCTAAACTGAGTAACATGTCTCCAGTGTGATGCTGGTCCACCAGAGTGACTGACTGACTGACTGATAAAACATGTGTAGTGTAATGGCTTGTACGGTGCTTTTTTATATACTCAGTCACATGAGAGTAACATGCTTGTCTTTGTCAGCAGGAGCTGGAACCCCTGATATCAGCAAGTCAAAAAGCTCAGCTGTGGCAACGCTGGGAGACACAGTGAATGGACACATGGAGAGAAGAGAAGACTGCACTGCACTGTCCACAGAGGGACCCCCATAACAGGACCATAACACAACCTGGACTTCCATAACATAACCTTCTCCACCTTATCAATAATAATAATAATAATAATAATAATCTTTACTTGTATAGCACAATTCATACATACAAGATGCAGCTCAAAGTGCTTTACAGTTTGACAAGGTCACAACAAGACAACATTTCTTGCAGTCCAGTGGCACCGGAGCAGTTTCAAACTCCCCTGCAGACTAAAGCAACTCTCAGAATCCTACAAAGAGAGGTTCCAGGGCCTATGCAGTCACTGTATGGTTCTCAAATCAAGACACAAGGGAGAAGCACTTCTAGAAAAAGCAGTCCCAGATGAGCTAGCTGTTTAGGAGCACTAAAATGTCTGGCAGCAGTTCTTCCACTGAACATACAAACACTTAGATGACCAGGATATACAGCAATTAAGCACTGTTACTCTTACTGTGATTTCTTAGGAAGGATTCCAGTCAGTCTGGCAGGTTACACTATGGGACATCTCTCTCACTGCAATAAAGTAAATGGTACAAAACAGTTGCATGGTCTCCTTCAAGTGTTAATATGATTGTGTTGTTACACTTTCATTACCTGCTGTGTGTCCAGAGCTGGTTTTAAACAAGACATGTGCTATTATTTGATACAATACAGCCATCAGAGAAATATCGATTCTGGTGAAATGCTGTACTACCACACTGGTATTGCTTGATTTTTTTTTCACTCACTCAATTTTTTTCTAGTCACTGTCATTTAGGGGTAATGCTCTATGAATGCACACAATGCATACAGATCAGATCAGATCAGATCAGATCAATGAAACTAAATCTAATGTAAGCTAATACAGCCAATAGAGCAAGGCCTCTACAAGGCAACAAGGGGAAACTCTCTTAAACCAGAGAGACCTTGATTAATACTACTACTACTACTACTACTAATAATAATAATAATCTTTACTTGTATAGCACAATTCATACATACAAGATGCAGCTCAAAGTGATTTACAGTTTGGCAAGGTCACAAGACAACATTTCTTGCAGTCCAGTGGCGCCGGAGCAGTTGAACACAATAACGAAATGGCGTAATGACGCAATGCCCCGTTAATGCGGGCTCTTGCGTGACACAATAATGCAATGTCACAAGAACGCTGATTAAGCGGAACTCTGACTCATATGAGGGTCCATCTGTTTGAGGATGGCTGGGTATTGCCAAATCAAATCGCAAATGTCAGCTGAGAGGCAGTAACCAGATACAGTGTATACTTTGTCTATCTGGAAATATAACAGATTAAAAGATGATTTGGACAGGCCAGCCATTTGTATTTTTTAGTTCTGTATTTCTCATGGTATACTGACATTTCAAATTGACTGATACATTGCAGTAAGATGATATATAGTATAGTATAGTATAGTATAGTATAACAACAGCAGTTACAACAAAACTGATGATTACAAATGCATTCCAACGTGGATTTTACATAGAAAAGCAGCCGACTTGTATTAACCTATTCTAAAAGAAAAACTTCACAATGAAGTCAGTGAATGAAGTCAGTGAAATGAAAAGTTGGGTGTGTCGTGTAGTTGTCATCTACCATCATCACAATGGAAAACATAAGTAAGTAGTGAATATCAATTTCGATATTCTCTGAATATCTTATTTAAAAATTCTGCATAATAATAATAATAATAATAATAATAATGATAAAATATGATAATAATAACATGCAGTTCCAGAAGGTTGTGAACTCAGACACCACACTAACCCACATGTTTCCTTCAGTCAGCCAATGCAGATGCTGGAGTGAGCAATTGACATAAAACATGTAGTATGTACATAAAACATATATTGTATGGTGCTTTTCTATATACTCAGTGACATGAGAGTATCATGCTTGTGAGCAGGAGCTGGAACCCCTGATATCACCAGCCCAGAGCCAGATCAGCAGTGCCAGATCAGCTAGCTGTTTAGAAGCACTAACATATCTGGCAGCAGGTTTACAAACACTTAAATGACTGGGATATACAGCAATTAAGCCTGCCCTGTTACTGTAATTTCTTAGGAAGGATTCCAGTCAATTTGGTAGTTTACACTATGGGAAATGTCATTGCAGTCAGACACTTTCATTTGTACTGACTTCACTA
This sequence comes from Setipinna tenuifilis, assembly GCA_030347295.1. Classification (NCBI taxonomy): domain Eukaryota; kingdom Metazoa; phylum Chordata; class Actinopteri; order Clupeiformes; family Engraulidae; genus Setipinna; species Setipinna tenuifilis. The sequence continues at coordinate 4,317,562 of CM059266.1, forward strand.
ACAGCCATGTCCAGGTGTGAAGTGACTACAACTCCAGAGAATTACCAATGCCAAACTCTTCTTTATTTTGCAGCCCAGTTGTCCCAGCTCCCATAGATGTGGTCTTACTCCTGGGCCTTGGGTCTGTAGTGTCCCATAGATGTGGTCTTACTCTTGGGCCTTGGGCCTGTAGTGTCCCATAGATGTGCTCTTACTCTTGGGCCTGTAGTGTCCCATAGATGTGGTCTTACTCCTGGGCCTGTGGGGGTAGTCGGTGCTGCTGCTGCTGTCTCTGGAGCCTGTAGTGTCTGTGTTGCCGCTGCTCAGGCTGCTCCTGGTGCCAGCTGACAGCCTGGAGGAAGCTGAGAACCACGTTTGCTGCAGTACCGCCCAGCACCAGCAGGAGGAGCTGAAGCCCCAGTGCCACCTGCATCATCTCCCACGTGCTGAGGTCCCCCAGAACTGATTGTGCCTCGGTCGACGCCTGCAGCAGAATGGTGTTGCCCAGGACCACTAATGTCTCCACCACAAGGAACACCTCCTCCCAGACGACCACGCTCTCTATGGGGGCTTCCCAGGGGAGCGGACGGCACACTGCCCAGCCTAGACGCCATGTGTCCAGCCAGGATTTCAGGAAGACGGCCACCCAGCACCAGAGTATGCACTGGGGGTTAATGCTAGAGAACAGCATGACATAGCAGTACACGATGAGGAGCTCGAGATAGCAGCGGGTCTGGCTGTTATGGCTGGCTGGCCAATCACACTGGCTCTGGACCTGCCGCAGCCCTGCAGGTATGCCCGTTCCGCCTGCCTTAGTCCCGTTAATAACCCCCTTGACTCTTCGCCTCTTGGCCAAGGGCAGCAGGAGGCTGAGGAGCAGACTTAGGACGCACTGAGTGGCCAGCTGCACAGAGATGCGATCGCCCAGCGCAGAGAGCTCCCTCAGCCACAGTGCTTGGTAAAAACACACGGCAAAGTGATTGAACAGGCAACAGACGATAACCTCGGGCAAAAAGGAGTCTTGGTTATAGCGCTGTTGACTCTCAAGCGGATTTGAAGGGCTGGGAGAAGCTGAGTTAAGGTTCCCATACAACTCTACAGCCAACCAGTCCACAGCCATCATGATAACAGACAGGAGCACATCAGGGATATAGTGGTAGAGATCAGAATATGCAGATTTGTCTTTCTGTTCTGACAGATGCTTTCTCCATTTTTCATCTATGCAGATGTAAATGGCAATTACAATGAAAGACATCAGGACAGTGAGGGTCAGGAAAAGCAGGGAACGCAAGACCCTTTTCCAGCCTCTGCCAGCAGGGTAATAAAAATGGTTGTGGCTAATGAAAGATGAAGACCCTGGCCGTGGTCTGTGGATGGGTTCCTCAGATCCCCATTCACTCCTCAGAGTGCCACTCTTCAGCTTCCAGTTATGGAGAAAGAGCCTGGACCACACCACGGCAGTGAAGGAGAGGAGAGGTGCGTTGTCCTCCTGCATCAGACACAGGTGCAGGCACAGGTAGAGTACGGACTTTTGCATGAGCGCTTGTGCCAGTGTCCACATGAAGCCAAAGTAGAGAGCCACGGGTTTGCCATAGTAGTCCCTGACGTCTTCCAGGATCTCCCTCTGGCAAAAGGGTTTGAAGCCAAACCAGGTAGCCCTCCATTTCCTCTCTAGGACCTCTAGGACTGGCACCTCGTGAACTGGGCAAACTGTCCTGAGGACTCCGCATCGCAGCATGGTGCTAATGACTGGCTGGCCGGGGTGGAGGGAGACGTCGGGGAGTATGTTCACCTCTTCTGTTTCACCCACCTCCAGCTGGCCCAGGATCTTAAGCAGCAAGCTCACCGCCTCTGCCGATGAGATCATCTTATAGAGCCCGTGGGCTATGCCCTTTTTTTTCTTCTTCTTCGTCTCATCCTCTCCTTCCTCCCCTGTTTCGCCCTCAGCTTTTGTCTCTGGTCCCAGGTTGGGGCCTTGTGAGTCTGAACACACGGCCTCGCTGAGTCTGATGGCTGACTTGTAGGGCTTGTGATGGAATAGAGTGGCCTCGTCAGCCTCCAGAAGCAGCCTCTCAGCATCAGCACCTACCACCACCGATGGCTCCCCCTGCTTGGACCTGCCCAGCAATCTGCATAGCAGGTCAGCCCCACCACGTGACTCAGGGGCCGAGATCTTTTCTATGATCCAGTCCAGAGCCTTGGTGGGGATGCTTGGATGGAACTTCAGCAGAACCATTGGGGCCATGAGCACAGAGGTCTGCTATTGCAACAGACCTCAACAGGCTGTTGCACTGATGATCTTCTAAGCAAGCATTGGCTTAGCTGGCCACTCTCTGAGTCTGGCTGGCCAAGCTATGCATTTATACGTGCTTCAGGCTGGCTTTTGCTCCCTGCTGTCCCTCCCTGCTCCCCTCCCCTGTAAAGGGTCTTCACTGAAGAAGGCCCCTGCCACCAGACCAGCCTCCTCTACTGGGCCCCTTGGCAACTCTGGCCCTTCCCTTGACAGCAGTGAAAAGGGTTCTGTATTGTGACATCACTACTGCCATGGCAAAGATTCTGTAACATCGTAATGAAAGGGAAGATACTTTACAAATGACTTGGGTTTCATTTTAAGTGTTTTGCTAAAAAAAAAAAGACTATTCCCTGGAACATATGGATAAAGTCAAAAGTTTGCACACATACTCACTAAATGCATTTAGCTTCAGTCTTTCACACTTTAAAATATTTTATTTCATATTTAGTTAAGTATGTTATCTTGCTATTGCACAGTTCTAGAGTGATAGTAGTAAGTTTCTTTTTTTTTTTTTTACTTTTGGCTTTGTTCTTAATTTATGGCATTATCAGAGGGTCAAAAGTTTACATACACTTTGTTAATATGTAATAACCCAACCTTGAAATGGTGTGTTTCAACATCAAATGCTCAGGGTAGCTGTCTTTGCTTAAGCTTTACACAATACTCGGCAGGAAGTTGCACTGTTGATCAGATAACTCACAATAACGAAAGCCAAACCAAAGCTTCCAAACAAATAAAATCAATTTCTGGAAGCGATAAGGTCAATATAAAGACTATAAACGCAAATCTGTTTCTCATTAACTGTGAGAAATAGCTTTTGTTCTGTTTACAGTGGATATTTTACTTGGCATACAAAGACACATTTGTGGTGATGTGAAAGGTTTATTTATATATATATATATATATTCTGTTGCCTGAGGTGCAAGGGTATGTAAACTTTTAACTTGAATTTTTTCAATGTCACTTCATTATCAACAATGTTCTGTCGTTTTCCCCGCTAAGCTGCTCTTCAACTGTTCAACTTCAACTTGCTGTTGCTCCTGTTGGTCAGTGAGTCTGACATTTCATGACCACTGGGGGGCAGCACTAGGCAAGTCATTGGCTGTATGTGTGTATGCTGCAACCATAGACTCTATATAAGAACGGCTGCAACTGGAGCTTTGGCTACACAATGCACTGGCTCCGTGACATTCTACCAGTAGGGGGTACCAGGATTTCAGGATACTACGACTGTTTCCATTTATCGGGAACTTCAAAGTCACAGGAAGGGCATCACGAAAGTGGCACACCGATGAAAGGAGGAAGCTCTTACGCAACTCTTATGAAATTATGAATCACAACCCAGAACACTTTACAGTGTGACCAATCCTTACTGAGACGTTAGAGAGTTTAATTTGCTATGACCCACAAATAAGCTACTTGTTATGAATTACTGATAATGTGATAATGTATGCTACTCCTACCACTTTGTGTGTTGGAATTACTAAATCTCTTTGGTGGATTTGAAAAACGTTGATAAAGTTACCCTCAAAGTGCGCAAACTAATAGACCATTTTCATTGATCTCTTGCAATTCCACCTTAAATGGTTTTTAGTGAGAACAGTTAGTTTAAAGTTTAAATATAAGATTGCGTCGGTTAGTAATGAAAGTTTGTTTAAACTTGGCTGCACACTTTTAGAATATTTGACATCACCGTTCCATACTTGTGAAAACATGCTAATCTGATATGACGCATTCAGATATGTCCTTTCTTTGCTTGGCAGCGTGAGTCATCCGTCAGTGAGGGTGGGTGTATCGCAGGCAGATGAGACACACAGCTCTGCGGCAGCTTCTATTTTAGCGCTTCTAATTGCAGCAAATAGCACGGCAATTGTGGTGGTTAAACTGCATCATGCCAAACGTGTGGAGTGACTGAGTCCGTAAACACGAGGCCTTCTTCTCATCCCAGAGAATTTACTCGGTGATGATGACACAGCAACGAATATCCACCCACCACGTGCCCTGGGAGAAAAAATGTTCCTTTGACGTTAGAGGACTAGTAAATTTAAACGGGAAATATTAAAAATGGGAAAGACACACGCGCCTGAGGTTGTATGGATTACTTGTGTGGCTCTGGCGGTGGCACAGTCATCAAAGGCTGTGTTAGCTGTTCTACCCACGTTCCTTTCTCCAAAAACAGTCATTTTAAACGCCAAAATCTTTCAACTGACTCACAGTAAACTAATGGATGTTTTTCTGTGCTTGGAGTGTTTATAAGAGCAGCAGTGACCCAAATGACAGTACAAAAACACGCAAAATGTGATTTTTGCATAATATGTTACCTTTAGTAGTTGACAAAGTTTTCTATGTTCAACATTTAATGTAAATCACTGAGGAAAGAAGATTTACACAGCTCTGTACAAAATGGTTATAACAGGAGGGCAAATTTCTTGATCTGCTATGGGGGGTCAAGTTAATAAACCACAGAGGTACTTTTCCTAGAAAAGCTTTATGATGTAAATTTAAATATGGGTGTTTCTTCGTAGTTCCATTGCTCTGTTCCATATGCCTTACGTGTATATGATGTGTACATGCACTTGCACCCATCACAAAGCTGTATGACAAAAATGGCAAATGAAAATAAAATAAAAATCACATCACCTTAAATTACAGATAAATTACATAATCACTGACCATAGTCTAACAGTGAGTGAGTTGTGGGTTTTTTTGAGACCAGCAATGTGAACACCAAAGGTTAACTTGTCATCAAAACAGGTAGATAATGATGATGATGATGATGATGGACAAAAGTATTTGGACATGTGACAACCATGGAAATGTTATGGCATTATGACACCCCATTCTAGAATGTAAACTTATGCAGGTGACCTCTCCTTTGCAGCCACAACTACATCCATTTATATGTGTCTATAGTCTGAAGTTTTCCTGGTGTATCCAGAAGGGTATTGGTGACAAAGTTTGGCATGCCATTTCTGTCAGTGTGCTGCTGAGGTGTTGCCTCTTGGGTTGTGCACCCTCCCTCACAACAACACAGACACCCGGCAAATAACGGGTGTAAAGTGAACAGTAAAGCAATTTAAGCAATCACTTTTTGGAAGTAAAAACTGTTTCAAGGAACTTCTAAAGAGTAGGATTTGCTTTTTTTTCTTGTTATTTCTAATGCGCTTAAGGGATTTGAGAAGTGAGTGCATCCAACATGAAAAAACAAAACTTATCCAGGAAGTCTGAAAGTAGTGTGAGAGCGTCGGGTGATGCCTATGGTGGGGGAGACCAGGTAACACCTCGACAACACAACACACACTTTGTGTGTGCACCACTGACAGAAATGGCAGGCCAAACCGTGTTGCCTAAAATCAATGCCTAAAGTCACCAATACCCTTCTGGATACATCAGGAAAGCTTCAGACTATAGACGCATATAAATGGATGCTGTTGTGCCTGCAAAGGAGAGGTCACCTGCACAAGTCTACATTCTAGAATGGGGTGTCATAATGCCATAACATTTCCATGGTTGTTACATATCCAAATACTTTTGTAACAATAATAATAATAACAATAATATTCCAGGTCTGGGTAAAAAGTGGCTGCTGGAAAGATGCAATGCAGCTTATTGGCCCTGCACAAGGTTCAAAGTCTCTAGTTTTACAGCTCGATACATCAAGAGACAATAATACCTCGATTCAACAGATTGCAGCAAAGGATTGTTAACTTAAATAAACATAGATGGAATGACATTCAAGCACAAGGAGAAATAATCCACACAAGAGTATCGAAACCAGCATGAGGCTTAGGCAGAGCAGGGCAATTGGAAAAATACTGTTGATGAGAGTTAAGCCCATTTTGGGGGGTAATTGTGGACTATAATTTTAGTGTTTTTAGTAGCTCACATAAAGCTAGAGTTGAAAGAAAAGTGTAGAATAACCATTTTCAAAACAAAGACTACATAAATTCTGCAACGAGGATACAAGGACGTTGTCCCCTATGACCATACTGTTTTATATAATGGTGGAGGGCTCCACTCTAGGAAACTTACTTAGGCACATGCATCTTCCTGCATGTATATAGGTAGTCTGCTTACTCTGTGTTCCTCTACACCTCTGTCAGCTTATGTCCTCCTTTTTGTAAGTCGCTTTGGATAAAAGCGTCTACAAAAAGTAATGTAATAATAGTAATAATTTAGCATGAAGAAGAAAAAGAAAACAGTTTCAAATGTGTTTGCCAAGACACTACAAGGAGTGTGTAATGAAGCAGGATATGAGGATATATGAGCTCTGCTCTGAACTGGCGAGGAGGAGATGAGTCATCCTTTACCACATGCCTCTCTTCCGGTGGGCCTAGACGAACCGTCTCTCATCTGGGCAGTCCCTTGCCCGTCAAGTATGGAGTTTGCCATCTGCTGAGCCAGTGTAATATAACCCCTACTCCTGGGCATGAACATAAGGGAATGTTCCTTCCTGTTTGCATTCAACAGGCCTGTGCAGTGTTATTTCATCACACTCTTCGTGCAACTGTACTTTTTCCCCCTGTTGGGTAATACTGAATTGGTGAACTGTGACTAAAGATAGTGAGAGAGTCTGTTTCCCTCTTTCACGTAATGGTTTACAATTACAAGTTTAGATTAACTGCCAATCTGTTTTTATGTTGTTAAGTCTAATGTTCCACCAACCGCTTCTAAAACAGATGATATCGACTAAACATTGTTTTCTGTTGACTTTATGTAAAATGTCTTGCAAATCTGTAAGATAAATTAGTTATATGATTATTTAGCCATGCCTTTGGGATATTTCTTAAACAATTCCACAACTTCTGTGAAAACCTTTATAGCATAGTTTTAAGGCACGTCATTTTCATAAATGAATGCAAGTACTGATTTATAATATCTATATAATCACATGCTAGAACTGAAACTTTTCAACTTTCTAAAAATCTCTTCACATTAAAAGCAAAATCACACCTGCTACATACATACACGTACACGTGATCTGGAGTTTCATTGAGACTTGTGTTTAGGTTTTGTGGATTAATAATAAGATTTATTTCAAAAGTACATAATCAGCTAATGAACAATGCCTGAGCTGCTTCTGCGTAATAATAATATTGACAGTTATGACCTTTACTTGAACTTTTTGTACACAAATTGTGGCTCAAAGGGCTTAACCAGTTTAGGAAATTTAAAACCAAAAACACAAGAAAGTAGAAAAAGAAGAACGAAAAAATCTGTCTGAGTTTGTTGTGGTAGTGACTCACAGTTTAGGGATAAGTTGAGTAAAGTAAAGGCAGCTACCCCAAACTTCTCAGGAGGACATCTTTGGGCAGGGGTGGCCAAAATATGGCCCAGGGACCAATTGCGACCCGTTGCTCTCTGTCAAGCGGCCCACCACGAAGTCTAAAAATAATCTATGTATGTATGTATGTATGTATGTATGTATGTATGTATGTATGTATGTATCTATCTATCTATCTATCTATCTATCTATCTATCTATCTATCTATCTATCTATCTATCTATCTATCTATCTATCTATCTATCTACCTACCTATTACATATGCATCGCTCATCATAGTTTTAGCATTGACACAGGGATTTTGAAGACACATTGGTATAGATACAAGTCTGCTAACTTGCTCATAAAAGATGCCCACCCAAGTTACTGTTATGTGTAGAGTGTTTTAGAAGGTATGTTGTTTTTCTAATCTAAAACACAGTCCATCTTTCACTTGTAACTGGTTGAAAACTGCTGCTCCTAATGTTGCATTGGCCCCTGCCAACTTAGGTTTTTCAGGAAGTGGCCCGCAAATACAAAAGTTTGGCCACCCCTGTCTTTGGGGGGTTCCTGTACTTAAGAGGGCGAGTCAGAACCTCTAATTAAAGGCTTGGTTAAAGAGATGAGTGTTTAGCTACCACTTAAAGTGTCTACTGCGTCTGGCCCTCTGGTGTGTATTCCACCATTTCAGAGGTCACATAGCGTGTAAAAAATGTAAGCCTGCGTAAGTTCTGCCAGGAAGACTCTAATATCACGGAAGTGCACTTTGTCTTCGGCCAATCAGCGGCCGCCACCCGCTTTATAATGACTTGTCTAACTCACCTTCTCCGCTGCTTCAGGTACTGGCGTAATCAAAGTCTCCTCCTCCATCCCCCCCACCACCAGTTTGGTCCCTAGTCTACCTGTCCACCCGGGGGGTGTCTCTGGTTCCTGCTACACGCCGCGGCAGGATCTGCCGGACCCCTCGACACTAGACCCGGGCTGATGACTGGACCTCTGCCAAAAAATATATACTTCCTGCAAATCATTGTCAAATCTATTTCTTAAATCCCTAAAAATCATTCGGCTTTCTCTGAGTCTTTCTGGCTGAACTGCTTTTCCAATCTTGTGGAAATGGTCAGTAAGCTGATCTGGGGGCTTGGGCACACTGTAAACCCGGATTGTCAGTACAAATCAAAACTTTATATAAACTAAACTATATAAACTATATAAACTAAACTATATATTTTAATTAAAGTTAATTTAAAAGTTTAAGTACAAAATTCATGTACTTAAACTTTTAAATTAATTTTATTAAAATATATAGTTAATGTACTCAGAACTATTGACAAAAGTTGACTAAGATCAAAAGTTTTGAGTTGTACTAACTTATCCGGGTTTACAGTGCAGGAACATGAATAGGCCAAGCTGCCAGAGATGCGAGAGGGTGCCAAGAGCTCTGCATGCCAACAGCAGGACTGCAGAATCAACCCTGAAGGGAATAGGTCACCAGCCGGCAAGTGAAACAAGTTTTATTAGAGGTCCAGCAGCTGATTACTGAATTAGCTGTAAGGTTTTTTAATCCGGCCTGCTTGGGATGAAGGCATGAATGAGATTTTTTAAGTATTTTTTTCGAGTTGAAAATGGGTGTACTTTAGAGATGTTTCTTAGATGAAACATTACATTACATTACACTTAGCAGACACTTTTATCCAAAGAGACTTACAAAAAGAAGAAACAAGATGATCTTGATTGTTTACATGTTTGTGGTGTTTAAACAACAAGTGAGAGTTTAGAATTTCACCCATAACATTACATTACATTACACTTAGCAGACACTTACAACAAGGAGGACATAAGCTAACAGGGGTGTAGAGGAACACAGAGTAAGTAGACTACCTTCATACATACAAGGAGATGCATGTGCCTAAGTACGCTTCCCAGAGCAGGGACACTACAGACACACATACTTCCTACACAGGCAGAATTATTCAAGCATGAGGCACCTAGGGAAAACAGTTGGTTTCGTAGTTGTTAGTTTTGTTAGGAAGGGAAGCAATCTCAGAAGAGCAGGCTTTTTTACTATGTTTATATTATTATGTTTTGTCATCATGTCTTATGTCTTATTGTCTTATTGCCTTGTTCATATGTTTAATGTCCACTGTGTGTGTGCAACCTGTACATATGGTTTTTGAAAATAAAGCTGACTTTGACTTTGACTTTTTTATTTTATATGTTGCCTTACAGGTCACAGGCAAGTGTACAGTTCATCAAGTTTATCCTCATTTAGTCAGTATCTGTGCAGCCTGGGGCACAACCATTAGAAAACAATGACCCTATGTTATCTGACATTCATGTTCACAGTCTCACACAAGTTATCACAGTGGTCGTTTATGGGTATGGTGTTTAATCTACAAGTGAGAGTTTAGAATCACCCTTGTTACTTCTGTTTTTACATTACATTACATTAAACTGTCTCACACAATTTATCATGGTGGATTTATTTTGTAGGTTGCCTTTGTGTTTCTATAGGAGGGGATAAGAGCTTGTTGGAGACCAAGAGCTTGTTGGAGACCAGCATGGCATCTAACCAGACATGCACATTTGGACAGTATCTGTGCAGCCTAGGGCACAGTCATTAAAAAAAACAATGACCCTATGTTATCTGACATTCATGTTCATGGTCTCTCAACATGACATCTAAGCAGACGTCCACATTTGCTCAGTATCTGTGCAGCCTAAGGCACCGCCATTACAAAAACAATGACCCTATGTTATCTGACATTCATGTTTACGGTCTCTCAGCATGACATCTAAGCAGACGTCGGTCCGCATTAATTTAGCATGCAGCGGGTGCGGGTGGGACGCGTTTCCGAGCTATGTAAACACGGCAACAAACGCGGTCTTTGTGGCACGACTGTGTGTCCCTAGATTACCTCTGTTTCTGCTCACATGGCTCTAACACTTCCACCCTCACATTCAACAGAAACACCATTGTCTAATTCAATATAAGCAGCCATTAGCAGGGTAACCAACACAGCTGACATAACAATGCAATAATGGATGGCCGGGGCTGGGGGTCGGCCGAGGCCTGCCTGTACTGCGCTGCGCTGCGCTGCACTGAACTCAAGGTCTTAAACACTAAGCTGTAGACTACTCGAGTACTGCAAGCCAATGATCCAAAATATGTTCTTAGCAGTTTCTAGGAATACTGTTCGCTTATCTAAGAAATACCCAACAACTTTGTACAAATCTTAGATTGCTAGCGTTGGCACATTAGACTGTTGACAACAGTCTGTGGGCTTACACATGCAGTCTTATGCCCAAGGTGTCAATCCCGGGTTCAGAAAGTAAAAACCCTTCCACAAATTTGATCCAACCAGCTCTGAATCAGCTGATCGTAATGAGCACTCAAGACAGGTAGATCAGCTTGTCAATTAAGTCACCTGCATTGGAAGGAAAACATGGCAGGGTTTTTACTTTCTGAACCCGGGATTGACACCTCTGCCCATGACCCTTTTCAAAGAATGCCTGCCTGATGCTACAGACCCCACAAGCCATTGCAGCGTTGGGTTTAGGATAATTTTAGGGGCCCAGCTTTAAGAAAACTTAGGGACAACCTGACAAAGATCCATGACCGAAACATTGTCATAAATCTTGCTTTCTGAATGGGCAGTGTGCAGGAGTTCATATTTTGCTAGGGACCCAGCATTGACAAGGGTTCTTTGAATAGATACCATTAATATTATTAATAATAAGTGGCCCCAAAATTGTAATCTTACGCAGTTGCCCCAAAATTTCTAGTGGCACCTCTGACATAGGTGAATTTATCTACAGATCACAGGGAGAAAAATAACTCAAAGTTCCTTTTAGTGAAAGTTTGTGGCCCTAGTGTTTCTGAAGATGGGGG
>CM059266.1:4333985-4338985 GCA_030347295.1 Setipinna tenuifilis
GAAGGAAGGAGGAATGGTTTTTATAACATAAACAGTGGCAGAGCAAAGGAAGTGGACTCTGGCAGGATCAAAAGGGCAGGGCAGAGGTACTGACACAGATTAAGTAACACAGTAGGTCAGGTGTCATTATGTGAAGTTCAAGTTCAAGTTTATTTACCCCCCCCCCCCCCCACCCCCACCCAAAAGGCTTTTGGGATAGTATTGCAACTAACCAATGAAAATAACTAACACAGGGAAAAACCCTAGGTGTCCTTCAATGAAATAAGGCTCCCAACGGCCACTGAAATAAAATAAAGTCTCTGGCACACCTTGTTCTTACAGTTGGAACTTTAAAACAATGGCAAAGGCGGAAGCAGGGTAAATTCCCCCAAAAATTGTGGATGGTTAAGGTATTTTAAAGTCTGTTTTGCCATCCTAATAACCCATTTTGCATGCACATCTATCAGCTGGCTAAGATGGACTCTGACCACCTTTGCTGCCACATTAAGCAGCTCTGATAACTTGCCCTTACTAGTCAGTGGCAGACCACCATACCACACAACAATGCAAAAGGACAAAACAGACCTATAAATAAATAAAGTATAAGACTTAAAAAGTGTAAAAGTTAAAAAAAATCCTATTATTCAATAAAACTTTGATAAAATAGTGATTAAGGTCCTACACACAGTCGAGGCCTGTCTCTTGGGTCAACATGTCAACAGGGATAACTGAGGCACCAGTTAGTGTGAGACACTTCAAAACAACTGAGGAGTTAATTTGTCAAAGCGTAATAACACATATCGCATGTTAGCATGGCGTAGGTTAGCTAAGGGGAAGCACACCGATGACCTACATTTTGGGGCCCGCTGACTCATCTCAGAGAACATAATACATGGCCGTTACAGGCTCCATAGATCAGGTGACATAGCTGAGAACATAATACATGGCCGTTACGGGCTCCATAGATCAGGTGACATAGCTGCTCGGTGGGGCACAGATAAGAGTTCAAAGCTGACACACTTCTCAAGATAAAACAGGGTTAACTTGACCTTGGGTGCGCATGGTTACAGTCAGTTACAGTGATAACAGACTTGTCTGTGTTGCTATGGGAGCCCAGTGGGGCCTGTGTCCCAGACCAAGCACTGGCATTGGCTGTAGGAGTCCAGCACTGTCACCAAGTCAGCATGTAGAATAGATGGTCAGAGATATTTATAATCTGGAAGCAACCCAGAGCTAGGCATAGTGACGGTCCAGGCTGGATTTAACTTATACAGAAATACCAAAGGCTGCTGAAGAAACGTCTAATTTGTCCTGAACAGTTAGACACACTCAGGGCTAAATATGGACTCTCTGCTCTTGCCGCTCATGATAAATCTCTCATTTCAGTCATTCTTAGTGTTTCTCTTTTGCCAACTTTTTTTCTTCAATGTTAGTGTTATCACTTGGATGTGTATCCCAATATGTTTCCAATTATTTACTGGATCCAAAATATCTAGTGCCATTCCTGGGAGTCCAGCACAAGGAACAACTACAGATTATACCTCCCTCCTGAAATGCTCTTGGTCATTCACATGCACAGAGGCACATTCAGACGTTTCCTGTTGGCTCGAGCTGCAGAGTTCCCAGAATCCCACAGCCCTCTACTGTATGTGTGCATGGGAAAGTAAGGACACATGAGAAAACTGTTCAGTATAGCTGGGACCATGCCATTTAACCTAGAGGAAGTAGATTCCATTTAATCGTTCATGGCACACTGCCATAACTAGGTTATTGTAACTTCTGCAAACAACAGGTCCAGGAAAGTTATTTCCCCCTTTTCTATTCTCAAATATCCAGCTTGTACAGTATACATATCATACTTTAAGCGAAAACAAGGGCATGGCACTGGATCCTATGTAGGGCTGATAGTATTCAGGCACTGTGTCTGATTTCAGGCTTGGCTGTTTGTGCAAAAAAAGGTTATTGCATACATTATTACTAGCATTACACTTCGGTAAGGGTGTTAGTTAGGTTTATCAAATCTTATTCCAGAAAGTAGTCAGCCAGACCGAGTGAGTGTAGCAAAAGTTGAGGCTCAGGATTTTTTTGCACTATCAGCCCTGGGACATATACTGTAGTAACACTGCCAGCCAGTGTGTTCAGTGCCCGTGTCCTTACACTGCCCTTACAAGTGGAGTTAACAGCTGCAACAGGGAGTGGAGGAATTGAAGACATTTATGCACTTTTGATGCCGTTAAGTTTCAGGTCAGAAATACAGTATGGTTATGTGCTCCACTTCAGTAAAGACTACTACTAAAGTCAACAAACAATGTGGTGTGTGCAATTAGGGGTCACGCTAGATTATTATAATGTGTCAGTGATGTAAGCATTCTTGACTGAATATCGCATTACCAGTGTGCTGGCAAAACATTTTTAACTCATGCAAAACAGTGCAAACACGCCGACATTGTGTGATAAGTGTTGAATAGCCTTTTAGACTGTGTCTAAAGAATTAGTTAGCTAAAGGGTAGGCAACAAAAAGACAAATGTAAACACTTTTCGGTAGGCTATAGAAAAAATGTTATTGAAAAAATTGAAAGATGATTGAAACACGATTAAAAGCTGACCAACTGTTGTTGACCAAATGTGTGTAATTTTTTTTTTTTTCACAGGAAGAACTGCTTCACTTCACAGCAGACTTTCCAGCGTTTCTGCGAAGGACATCCTGCATACATTCAATAGAGAGTCGCTTGGCAATCAGAGGACTATTCTGTGAAGACGGGGGTCTAGTAATGTAATATTACCCAATGATTTTAGGAATTAGGGATGCGCTATTCGAGAATCGCAGAATATAGGCGGACCTTCTGCGAACGGGGTGGGCTTCGAAACCCGAAGAGGCGGTCCTGCCAACATTTATCACGAGAAGCCACGCGGTTCATATGGGGATAGCGGCCGTCCTCGCCTGAACTTCACACAGAAACACACAAATAGGAGCTGCGGCATCACTGACGAATCAGTACAGAGCGCTGACGGCTTGCAGCGAAAACATGTAACAGTCGCCACTGGATAGCCTTTCTGTAAAGAGTGGAGAATTTGTTTTTAGCGCTGTTGCTGAATTCATGCGGCAGGTGCCTTGTTCTACATTTCTTTAAAAAGTATATCTTTGCAAAGGAAGAACATCGAGAAGTTACTGGATTGCCGACACTCATTATTCTAAGGTAATTGTGCGCCATATTTTGTAGCTTTTGATAGAAACCTGTATCTGTGCGTGTTTATTATAATAGAGGTTATGAATAGACGATTCGAGTAGAAAACAGTGTCGAGTAAGACAACGTTACGTGTTCAGTATGTATATCCGCATACACCCTACTGTGAGACCGTTTGAGTCAGCTTTATCAGTTTAACAGGTTTTCTGCAGTCCGTTCCTGTCATCATGTTTTGTCTGTATTGGCACACGCTACATGATTCCAGTCAAAGAAACCGTTTGCAATCATAAATATAAGGCTGGGGGCAGTGTGAGTACAGCGCAATCTAATGCACGAAAAGCCTACGAGGCCCAAGTTCAACGAAATGAAAATAAGGACACGGCGAATCTATGTCAGCTGTAACAGCTTATAGCATACCACGTAGCAAGACTGAGCTCTCTGCTTCCTTTGAGTCCGGTTGGAGACTCAGGGTGTAGACACATTTCATTTCATTTATAAAGATCAGAAAACAGCTTTAAAGCCTAAAAACAGAGGAATTGATGTTTATAGTGGATAGAGTAAACTTTTAAATTAGACGAGGATCTAAATTTGGATTGTAAGACACGGGCATGTATACGTAGCCTATTACATGCAAGCGTTTCTTTTGTCAACGTTATTCAGTGGTTACCAAAGCCTGTATTCGTGACCAAACTTTACATTAAACCTGAGTACTGGGAGAACCTTAAATGCCCCTCATGTACAAAAGTCGGGGATCGGATGCTGCTTTAGATGGGCTACTGAAAACTCAAACTCTTGTACCGACCTTAATAAACCATTTGAAAACAGATAACATGAATTGAATATACCCTAGGTCTATTAATGTAGACAAGGCCATACTGTTCATTTGTTAATCGGCAGAAAAAAATAAACAAAGCTTAGTTCTGCATTTCTGAGAAAAACAGTGCGTAATCTAGTTTAATACACCGCCTACTTCCAGGCAGATATGAGTAATTCTAGGAAAAACAAATTTGTTCTTGGCGAACAATTGGTCGGCTTGTAAATAAATCCGTCTACGTTTTGGATTAGGTCACTTCGCGTAATGCCTTGCTCAGTGTCTCCAGTAACTTGTAGGGCAGAGTAGTTACATAATTCGGTAACCTTATGCAACTGCCTGACCGAATGTTTCTTTTTTCCACTTCGCAGATTCTCCACAAGGTGGAGCCGTTGTCAAGAGCAGCTGAGACCTGCTGAGCATCAACAACTTCTCCTCTCCTCTCATCAATGAGTTTCACTACATCGGGGGTGTTTCCTGAGGAATCCCAGGTCCTGGACACCCAGGCAGCATCTTCGGGGCTTGATCTAGAAATGGCTTCTCCTGGCGGTGCCCGTACGTTCACAGACGAAGCTGTGTCCATCCTGACGTCCAGCAGCCTCTTGGCACGCTCACTACTGGGACGCAACAGCGCACTCAAGCGCAAAGAACCGGAGGTCAGCGATCGAGAGTCAGCCGCGGCGAGACGCAAGAGGGAGTTCATCCCTCAGGACAAGAAGGACGACAGCTACTGGGACAAGCGGCGGAAGAACAACGAGGCGGCCAAGCGCTCGCGGGAGAAGCGGCGCGTCAACGACATGGTGCTGGAGAGCCGCGTGCTCGCCCTGCTCGAGGAGAACGCACGGCTACGCGCTGAGCTGCTCGCGCTCAAGTTCCGCTTCGGCCTCGTCAAGGACACGTCCAACGCCTCTATCCTGCCCCTCACCGCCCAGTCGTCCCCCCCTGTGGCCCCCCAGCACTGCTACCTGAGCTCGCCCCACCCTGCCCACACCTCCGCGGGCCAGCCATCATCGGGGCTCCAGCTG
>CM059266.1:4343985-4371485 GCA_030347295.1 Setipinna tenuifilis
AGCTATAGGAAGACTAGGCAAATCACAAACCAGCCATCATACAAGAACCACACATTATATCAAGTCCAACAATTAAACCACTGGACACAGTTTCCTTCGCCAGTGTTTTCTACGCCTCCATGAATACTTTACACAGCTCCTTCTAGGGCTGGTTAACATATGACAGAACTCACTGACTCATCCAGGCAACACATGAATTTATACATGTGGGCACACCAGCAACCACAAATGAGAGACTGGCACTGGACCAACAGGGTACCTGAGGGAACGGCCTCGTGGCATTATTGTAAGCCACAGTCAACTTCCTCAGAGTATGTTTCCTGTAACTACTCCAAAGTTGTATACATGGTGTGCAAAAGGTTCTAAATAAAGAACAGTTCACGGTCACAGAGCACATACTAAATTTGTGAATCAACACATTAGCCTGAGCCTACAACATACAACGCTGTCGATACGTATGCCTATTGTCACTCATGTTATCAGTAAGAATATGACCAAGGTATTTTATTTCCTTGCCTGTCTCTAGTGAAGTATTACACAGATAAAACAGTGGGAAGACTAGTTTCTTGTCTTCTTTACTTCTGACTATCATGTTGTTACTTATTTTATTATTACATTTAATATCATAGTAGGCCTATATTCCATATTGTGAACATTGAATTACAAAGACAATGAACTTGACAGTTGAAATATGTCCAGAATGACAGCTGTTTGGAAACAACATGTTACTTTTTATATTCTGTTGTTGCTAAAAATGACTCCTCTCCATTCCATTTTCTGTCCTCCCTCTTTCTCTCCCATAACCTTATTATGTATCTCGCCCTACATCTGAGTTGGTCTGGCTCAATGCCGCCTCTCTCTCTCTCTCTCTCTCTCTCTCGCTCTCTCTCTCTCTCTCTGCTGAAAGCCGGCATAGGGATCCTGAGGGAAAGCGAGGGGAGGGGGACGAGAGGCTGTGCGAGAGCGAGAGCGAGAGCGAGAGAAACAAAACGTGACTAGGCACCCAAAGCGTCCTGTTATGCAACGGCTGACCTACTAACATACATTTGGAGACGGAGCGCGAGAGAGGGAGGAAATTGGAGCAACTCACCAACATAACACGAGGAGCCACTGCAAAATAAGCTACACGCGACCCTACGCCGCACTTGGGCACCGACGACTTTTGTGAAGAGCGCCGATCGCCGCTTTGCTATTCTGATCTTATTCTCCACGACACACACATAGAGGAGGGAATTCATACACAAAGCGCTACGGCGAATACTGGATTTTTGCTTTCAATATCAAAAAGGTAGGCTTTATTTACACATTTACCCAGTCTTCTTCACTAACGTGTCTTATCCTCCTGTATTGTAGTATGCAGATGGGGTAAACCCATCACATTTTTATTAACACAAAAATCAACAAGCTCTCCTCTGTTTGTCACGTTGGGCGTTTTTTGGTAATGCGGTAACTAGTTTGGTTTCTTTGCAAAATACCACTTCCTGGTGTGGGACCTTCTTTGTACTGTTATGTTTACTAGCCTTGTTTTGAGGTGTTACACTGTAGCATGTGCATCAGGCAGTCTGGCTGTTTTCTGAATGTGAAGGCGAGGCATTGAACCGCACGATTCAATGGGTAGGTGACGCGCTACCTTGTTATTATAATACAAGACAGAATTATTAACAATAACCCTCGTGTTTGCTGGCTTAGCATGGTGAACACATAGCCTACAGCCTACATTATTCACTGAAATGGCTGTCCTAATATAGGCAAAAACACAGTAGTTTTAAAAGGTCAGCTAACTGGGAGCTATTGTAATATAGCTGATAAATAGTTTATTAATGCTAATTGTATTTCCTTTTACTTTTACTGGACGACCAACACATTATTCACGTAAACAAGGTTGGGCATGTTGTCTATACAACTGCATTTAAATAAGGCAAAAAATCAAAACAGTGAGCCATTGTGAATTAACGCGTTTGTAAACTGATGAAATTCACAAGTATTTTGTATATTTTTGTATCAGTGTTGTTACTATTACGGGTTCTGTGTACAGCAATTTGTTGGTCAGCTCTCACGGATGCAGAGAGCCTAGCCTACGCCGGACTACATTTCACAAGCAGGTTATGGAGTCCACGAGGGCGCAGCGCTGCGAACACACTTTTCTCTGTCACGTGTAGCAGTCCTCCGTAAAGGTTACCGCGGGTGTTTATGTTAGCAGAGCAGCGTATTAACCCTTTCCTGTCAGGCACAGCCAGCCGATGCACGAAGCACAGAAACATAACCTGTTTCGTGCGAGTTTTTTTAAAAAGGCTTTATCGCAGATATAACAAGATGATCACTTGCTTTTTCTTTGCACATTAACCGCCTTTGAATGTGATGAATTCATTTTTAATTATTTAGCGACAAATATAGGTCACCTTGCAAATAGGTCAGACTGCAGTGACAGACAGATGTATTCAAAGGATGAGGCAATTTGTTGTGGCTTAACCTATTCAAACGCACCATGCAGTGCGGGAACAGGATAACACCACACAATTTCACGCGTTTCTGCCTTGCGTCTTAAAGACAGGTAGGCTATGTCCTATCGTCCTATTGGGCAAGGTAAAAAAAAGACTCTTGCAAGCCAAATCTTTAGTCCCAAAACATTTAATTGTGGCTGACACATTGAGCCTACTGAGGATTCAAATCATGTCTTGTTGCACGTAGGTCCTACACTGACGTGTGGATGACGCACCTGTTTCAGTTTGACTAATTTCAGCTCATGAATGGATAGAATAACATAATGTGACAGTGATGTTATTTTCAGCTTCTCAGTCAGGTTTAGTGCAAAAGCCATTCCCCCACTGACTGTACAACTCTCGTAGTCTAAATAGGCGCAGCAATTGTGTCTGTTGCAATTTGCATTACAGCCTTTTGCACACGTTGTTTACTGAGGGGTGTTTTGATGTTGCATAATAAAGAAATTAAATAATTAAAAGAGGGTCAGAAGAGAGGTGATGCAATCAGCGGAAACCCGGAGCGGGTAACGCGCCTGGTGGAGCGGGAATGCCAAAAGGTTGGCGTTTACCCCAGGTTCGCGCTGCCAGTGCCGAATGTAGGTCACTGAGCCACCGAGGGAGGGGGGATACGGTGCGGAGGAATCCATCATGTAACCCCTCGCCAGCGTAAACCCACTAGCGTCAGCCATAACATTAAACACCAGACACGGTTGTTGAGTGAAGATAAATATTTTATTGTATTTTTATTCTACACGACTATTTTTTTTGCTGTTTGTGTTTGTTTGTAATTACTCAAGTCTGCTCATGCAGCACCACCATGTTGCCTGTTTGTTGGTGGTATATCCTTTGTTCTGTTCATGTCATCCATTGTTATGTACAGTATTGTGTCAACTACTACAAACTACTGTTGCTAGGTGCATGGTAATTGGGCCACAAGAAGTGCACAGACTCCAGGCATTTTCCTTACACTGACAAGGTCATGCATGATTTTTAGATCATAAACTGGAAGAGAGAAAAAAAAGAAACGTCTGAGAGTCTGGAATAGTCTGTGTCTGGTTCTCTATTTTCTCAGGGTTTTCTTGGCACATGAGCGATGATAAAAGATTGGAGGGGGCGGTGGAGCTTTGTTGTTTGGATGTGGGTGAGCCAGGCAGAGGCCAATTACAGTCCTTAGCAGGCCAAGGGAGCACATGTGACTGGGAAAACACATGGCCTGGGTCACTTTTTTTCCCTCCCCTCGCTCCCTTCTTTTTCCCTGTGAGAGAGAGTGATATGAGTGTGTTTATAGTATAAGGAGTTTGCCCCCGGCACTCCACCCCGCAGTCCACAGATTCCTCATCCTCTTTCTTGGAACAAAATAAGGCTGCAAATTCTCAGGGGTCAGAGAGGGGGGGGGCAGTCTCTCCCCCCACCTCCTGTCACCCGCCCTACCTTTCCACGTGCTGTGTATTACCCCCCCCCCCCAGCTAGGGTTGAGGAAACTGCCCCTCTTCTTGCCTCCAGAGGCCGAGGCAACACGTGCGACAGGCATTTAGGCTTAGCTGGAGTTTCCAGGGCTCGCCCAAGTCTGACTCCTGTTGCCGCAGAGTGTGTGTGTGTGTGTGTGTGTGTGTCGGTGCATCCCACATTCTTTCCCCTTTGACAAACCACAACTACTGGGTAAACCAGGCTGGTTGACATTTACACATGCACACTTGTCTTGAACAAACACATGAAGACACATAATCGCCAACTGTTAAATAACTGTTGCTATTTTTAAAAAAGGAACATGAGTAGAAGAATGAGTAACAACAAGTAGTATGATATATATACATAAGTTGATTAAAAATATAAATGAATTAAATGAAATTATTTCTGTGTTCAGGCATCCCTGAGCATTCCTAAAAAACCCACACCTAATAACCAGATGGAGCTACAGTATGTAGAGACCAGGCTACCTGGGGTGTTTTCTGGGTGGGGGGGGGGGATCTTGTATGTATGTGTGGATGTGCACTAGATAGTGAAATGAAGGGGGCCCTAGTTACCCAGACTGCACTGGTAACCTCTGGCACTAATGGTAACTGGTAGCTATGCATTCCCTTTGTGCACAGCAGGGCAGGGCGAGCCACACATGCCTGCATGGCTTCCTTCTTTGTCTAGCCACAGTTTGCTTTTTCTCTCTCTTTCTCTTTCTCTCTCTCTGTTTCTCTCTCTGTTTCTCTCTCTCTCTCTCTCTCTCTGTGCCTGGCGAGAGATGAGCTGGCATGGTCATTGACGTCAGCCTCTACTTCCCATTGGTTTCTGCGGTTGATTTCCTTCTGCACATGAATCTCTCACTGAGGTTCATGCCTCATAGTCTGCTGATGAAGCAGTGGCATTGCTAACACATCATGTCTTTCAGCTTTGTGTCATATATGGCCATGAGGGAGGCTCATATCCTCCTGCATGTTCATTCCTAGCACAGCGAACACTGTCCTTGTCATTACCCTGCCTGTTTTAGTTTTTCTCTGTGAGCTTTCATTCATCCATCTTTTAAAATCACCTGGTGGCAATACTTCTGTCATTACCCTGCCTGTTTTAGTTTTTAGCTTTTCCTCTGTGAGCTTTCATTCATCCATCTTTTTAAATCACCTGATGGGTGAATACTTCTCTTGCCTTGCCGTGCCTTGCCTCGGCGTCCACTCCGCTCTGCCTCTTTTTAAATGTATTTTTAGAGTGGGCTCCCATGATTGGGCTCCTCTCTCTCTCTCTCTCTGCCTCTCCTCTCCTCTCCGGCGCTGTGCTGCGTGCTGAGCTCCCTCGTTGACCTATATTCGCCGGAGTGAGTGAGAGCGGCGGCACGTGGACCGCTCGCCGCTCGGCACAGTCCCCTCCCGTTTCTGGGTCAGTGGGACATTTCTGAGAGACTGTGTCTTTCTTCTCTTCAGCACATGTAACCTCTTAATCGTAACCTGCTTAAAATAAACACTGCATATTTCTCACACAGCGCACAGCGCACAGCAGTCTCAGTGCACAGCCGTCTCTCAGTGTGGTCAGGTAGATTGGTCATGTAAACATGGCAGGCATATGACCATTTAGCCTCAATTCCAGTGAAACATACTCTATCAGCTGGCTGAAGCCATAGCATATAGACATTGTGTGTGTTTTTTGTGCAGTTTAGATGACTGTTGAGTTTAGAGACTTTAGAGGAATTTATTACCCCATTTCCTCATTTGCAAAAGCCGAAGTGAAACCTGCCACAGTGGCGTCAAACAATCTGTTGTTGTGTAAGTGCTGGCCCAGACGGCTTGGGGCAGGCGCAGATGAAACGTAAGCTAGGACACGACACGACAGGACGGAAGAGAAAAGCCTGCCAAATCATGCGATTACATGGCCGTCAGTGGCAGTGAATCAGCCGCACAACCCTCCCTCCCCTCCCCTCCTCGTGTGGGGTTACGCAAACGCAAATGCAGCACCCAGCCCAGCCAGTTACAGAGGTGACCTTTAGTACTCCCGCTCAAGGTCAGGTGCATCGGGGCTTTTAGTTAGAGCCATGCGTTACAAGTGGCAGTGCAGGTGCAGGTGCTGAGGCTTCTGGTCGAAACAGGATGAGTGCAGAAGGGAGGACAGCTAGACTGGACACACGCTCAGCAAAGCAGGAAACAGACGTAGCCAGGCAGACAGACAGACAGGCTTGACACAGATTGAGGTGATCAGGGCAACATCCCCTGTGGAGTGTCCATTAGAAACAGCCCTAAAAGTCGGTGAGGATTTTCTGTTGGTTTTCTAATCATAAGCCCTAATACTCCGTTCCCAAAACAGTAAATTTTGGGGAGTTTAGTATCAACTACAGCACATCTGTCCGGTAGTATGGGTAAGCCATCTGTGACTACATGGAGGGAGCTCTCAAAAACAACCATGGGCTGATTTTCAGCAACCAGACATCCTGTTACAAGAGCCCCACTCCAAACACTCAAACACTCTCTTCTCTCTCTCTCTCTCTCTCTCTCTCTCTCTCTCTCTCTCTCACACACACACACACACACACACACACACACACATAAATTAAAGCCACGTGTTTTTGGGAACTAGGCTACATAGTGCTTACTCTGCTAGGTCATAACTGCAGACGCGTCTGTTTTGCCTATTACCCAATGGGTGGGCTGTTTAGTCCATTAACACTGACTATTATAGATTCCCCCTACTGTACTGCAGCCCCCCAGTCCCCCAAAATACACAGCCCCCCCCACCACCCCATACACATATCCTGGGTTATATGTCTCCTAAAACCCCGTATCAGTAGTGGCCTTCAGTGTCGGGTGTTTTCCCCTTGCTCCCACTTTCAAAAAGGACTTGACCTATATAGCCCCCACTCACCGCTCACCGCTCTCATCCCCCACCCTCATCCTCCTGCTCCTGCTCCTGCTCCTGCTCCAGACTCCCCAGTGACCTCTTTGGGCTTTTAGGCTGACCTCTATTTGTCTCCGTCCCTCAGAGTCATCAGCAGGAATTCCTGCCGTTTCAACCAACCAACCCCCACCCACACCGTTCGTTTTTTGCATACCATACCTTCTTTTTCCCGCTTCAGCGGAGTGTCTCAGCCTAGTAATAAGAAGAGGGAAGGGCTGCCAGTCAGTTTACCCCTTGTTTAGATGCCTGTTTCTCTCTTCACTAACCTACTATTTTGTTGTTGTTTGGCCCATTATTATTATTATGTTGAGGAGGCAGTCAAGCATGCACTGGTGAGATGACATGAGATACAGTTGGATTTTTTTTTTTTCGGGCAACTGTGTTGGCTCAGCCAAAGCCAACGCGTGAGGCAGAGAGCCACAGATGGTAATGTTTTAAAAGCAGAGTGGAGGGCCCAGCACCACTCCCTTCTGTCATGGTGATGTAATACTGGCTAGTGTTTCACAATATGGAAACAAATTGAGTGCACTGGGCTTACAATTCGCCAGACTCGACTCTCTTCTCCAAGGAAGGCTTACTCTCCTGCTTTTTAAAACAATTCAGAGTGACAGAAATATCCACAGAAAGGGGGCAATACACTTAAAAGAGATTTCTGACTTATGGAAGCATTAGAACAACTAGACGGCAGATGTTGGTTTCCCTCCAAAAAAGCAAATCCAGCCCCATTCCATTGTGAGCCATTACATCATAG
This sequence comes from Setipinna tenuifilis, assembly GCA_030347295.1. Lineage (NCBI taxonomy): Eukaryota > Metazoa > Chordata > Actinopteri > Clupeiformes > Engraulidae > Setipinna > Setipinna tenuifilis. The sequence continues at coordinate 4,351,585 of CM059266.1, forward strand.
AGGTCAACCTCAATGTCTAGTCTGTGAGCCGGGGGTGAAAGGTCATAGACTAAGGAAATCAATACTGAGGGCACAAGGTCAGACAGTGCTTACTATGGCTGAGACACCATTCACTGGTTACCAGGGGCAACCGTTTCAATGAAAGGAAGCCACGCAAAGCTGTGTATAAAGAAAGAATATTAATACTCTGCAAAGAAAAACATTTTCCCCTCCAAAAATCTCAGGATCAGACAGTTTAGCTTGCCAAAAAAGCAAAGCAGGCTTGTTTTAGACATTAGACAAGGCTAAAAATAAACTGTGTGTCTTTTGAAAGTGAAGTGCAGTGGCTGGACTGCAGGGAGATTAACCAATCTGCATTTCTCTTTGTTGTTTCAGGATCTTTTATCTGCCAGGCAGCTGCCGGAGGTGAAGAGGGAGAGAGAGAGAGGGAGAGGCTGTACCCCTCCCAGAGAGACACCCAGGCAGAGGTAGACTGAATGACCTACATCTTGCGGCACACTTGGGGCATCTAGGCACATCTCTTCTCAGTCTGTCTCCACAGCAGCTCCTGCTCACCAACCAAATAAAAGAGAAAAAAAAAGGTCAGCACTGACTGACTGGGCCTCCCTGCTGTGCTCATAACATTCTTCAGACTACAGGAATTCTGTTTTTTTTTTCGTCTGTGTGTGTTTTTCCCCGAAGGTGTCTCTGGCCCACTTTGCCGTGTAAAAGAGACACTTGACTTTGACGTTGACGAGTGAGATCTACCTGGAGAAAAGGTGATCTACACCTGAGCTACCCAGAGGAGTTTTTATTTTTTGAGACTGTCGAATGTGGGGTGTTGATACAGATTCCCATCTCTTTTTGATCTTCCTTGCCTATTTGGACACTTGAAAAGTCCTCAAGAGAAAAGTTAGGCAAGCAACTCTTCAGATTTAACCAATGACTTTCTTTTCCTTACCTGAAAAACAAAAACCTCTCAAGTTTTTCAGACATCCAGAGACCTAGATTGTGTTGACTGAAAATAACACACAGAATACGGTGAAACTTTATCTCTGCAGTCACCACCATCCTCCCCCCGTCCTTCTGACCCTACTAGTTTCCCTGTCGGTTTCTTCTTGAGTGGCACCAAGAGGGGTTCCAAGCTGGCTCTTCCTGAGCACGAATGGAAAGCCTGAAATCCCCTGTCATGACCTCTGCCACAGAAATCAAGAATCTGGACCAACTAGAGACCTACTCCAGCTACAGCGAGTCGGTCCCTTCCCCGCAGGACAGCAGCTCGCGGCAAGGCCGCCCGTCCAAGTCCAAGCCCAACATGAGCTGCCGGCGGAAGCGGGAGTTCATCTCGGAGGAGAAGAAGGACGCCTCCTACTGGGAGAAGCGCCGCAAGAACAACGAGGCAGCCAAGCGCTCGCGGGAGAAGCGCCGGCTCAACGACATGGTGCTGGAGAACCGCGTGATCGCGCTGAATGAGGAGAACGTGCGGCTGAAGACGGAGCTGCTGCAGCTCAAACTTCGCTTCGGCCTCATCAGCACGGCGTCCTACATGGAGAAGAGCCAGCAGATCAGCAGCAGCGCCATGGCCGCCGCAAACGTCAGCTGCTCTTCCTCCTCCTCATCCTCATCCTCTGCCCACTACTACACCAGCGGCTACTCCAGCGGCTCGCAGGTGATGATGAACTCGGACTCTTCGGAGACGGAGCAGACTGGCGCAGCGGACAGGCCGCCACAGCACATCAAGTACTCCCCTCGGGGGTCCCTCTCCGACATGTCCGACGGCTCCTCCAGGGACAGCCCTGAGCCCATGGTGTACAGCATCAAGCAGGAGGGAGAAGGAGCAGGGATGGACATGGATGTAGGCGTCCCCACTGCCTCACCCAACAACACCAACACTGCTGCCACCACTCAGCTGATGTTCAACCTCCAACGAGGCTTGAATGCCAGCCTTCACCATGAGATGGAGTCCTCTTACCAGCAGCATCAGCACCAGCAGCAGCAGCATCAGCAGCATCAGCAGCAACAGCAGCGCCATGCCAACCACCAGCAGGAGTCGGTCATCAGCTCCCCAAACCCCAGAGCCCCCGCCCCTCAGAGAAGCGTCATCCTCTTCCGTTCTAGCAGCACCTCCTACCCGGTGGGCGCGGAGAGCCAGCAGAAGGTTCCGGATGCCAGCCAGCAGAAGCCACAGCAGCAGCAACCACAGCAGCAGCTTCCCTCCGCCCCCCAGCTCAGCCAGGCCTATCAGGGAGGGCTGGAGATCCTAGCGGAGGTGACAAAACAGATGGAGAGGAGAACGCTCGACTCCCCGCCCTATGAGTATGGCAATGGTGGGTATGGGGCTCACCTGCGGGAGAGACTCGACAGCGCGAGGGTGGACAGCTCGGCACCTGATCTCCTCCACCACACAAAGCAGGAGGATCGGACTGAGCACCTCCTGTTTCACCAGAGCTACCTGACCTCCAGGGACGAGGAGCCGCCCGTGCTGACGTACGAGGGGGGTTCTCAGGGTGACATGTATTACATGAGCCAGTCGACCTTGGCCAAGGACACCTCCTCGAGTGACGGTGACCCTCGCAGCTCTGACAAGGACGCCTCCACCGACGACGAGTCCCCCCTGTCCTCCTGCTCTGAGACTGGCAGCTACCAGCAGAACCTGTCCTCCAGTGCATCTCCAGTGCCCTTCGCCCCCGGCACCTCACCCCCCAGCCAGAGCAGAGACGCCGCGGGGGATGTCAAGGGCACCGCCCTGCCCCACAAACTGAGACTTAAGCACAGGGCGATGAGCAGCGGAGGCTCCTCAGGCCAGGAGTCCCCCACCACCCCCCCCATCCTGTCCAGCCCTCTACCCCAGCACCCCTACCTAGAGCTGCCCCAGACTAGCCAGCAGGAACTGGGCAGGGACCAGGAAGTGGTCCACCACCAGCCACTGTTGGACGTTTGCAAACCAGCCCCTTCCTCTGTAGGGGAAATGAGGGCGGACTGCGGGATAAAGGAGACAGGTAGTCGGACCAGCCGGAACAAGAGGCATGACTAAACTAAACCAGCAGCTCTGTTGGGGAACCGTGAACATTTGAGTGGACTTCCCCAAGAACTGATAAAAGAGCTCTGCTGCTTTCAGGCACTTAATGATACCCCCCACCTCCCCAAATACCCCCCCAATGCCCCCTATTCCTCACCCCTCCACCCCACCCAAACCTGGTCTACCCGCCCCTCTTCCTAGTCCATCTCCTGGGACCAGAGATGTGGACTCAAGAAGGTGATAGCCCAAGCAGGACTTAGCCTATGGGTGCACTGTGTGATCGATTGTACAGACTTTCTGACCTCTCCATTACCTGTTCCAAACAACACGAGCACTTTTGCATTGGACAAGAGAAAGAACAGAATCCCTTTTTAATGTCACATCATTGTATTTGAACATTACTTTGCAGTTTTTGAGACAGACATAAACCAACAGTATGCAAACGAGACTGAGTGGTGACACTGTATCCCTTAGAGGAAGGCTTGGCTGTAAATAATGTGCATAGGATTGCTCTTCTTTCATGGATTGTATACACAGACACACACACACACACACACACACACACACACACACACACACACACACACACACACACACACACAAACAAACATACACACACGCTCACGAATATGCAGACAATAGGTATTACCATACGCACCAAACATACCATTCAGGGAGGAGCTCCCATTGACCAAAGATGCAATGCTTTAAGTTCCCCCTCTCTCATTTATTATCCCCCCTACCTCTTTAAAGGTCCTCGTATTTCCTCCGGCATCTTCCCCCCTGACTCTTTGTATATTTCTGTGTTATATAAGTACAAAATTAATATTGATAACTTTATATTTTCAAGAAACAAACAAAAAAAATGTTACATAAAAAGAGAGTAGTGGAAATAAAAGGATGTGAGGGAGTGGGTTCGAAGGAACATCTTACTCGGCATAATCAGATTGGTTTGTACAGTATCATGGTTATCTGGTGACCACTGTAATGACATTTTTATTTTTTTAATTTTTTTGTCTCTGGAGATTTTAATTTGTCTATAAATTTAGTTTTATATTAAAAAAAAAAAAAAAAATTCCATTATTTTTTAAAATGACGTTTGGCCTTTAAATGCTATTTCAAAAAAAAAAAAAGAAATAGCTCTAAAATTCATCTGTCCCCTTCTGTGAAGACACGGTTGAGTCAGCAGAAGATTCCAGAACCTCCGCCACTCTCAAGCGCATCCCTTCTCGTTTGTTTACATGTAATGTGTTTTTTTTCCTCTGTATTTGTATTTATTGTCTCATATGCAGTCTTCAAACAGGTGTTTTAAATGTATTGTACACCTTAACAGGTCTCCCACAGACATTTAGTCATTGAGTTTGAGGTCATATGCATTCAATGCATTTTGAGATGCATTTTATTTATTTTTATTAAAAGTAAGCGTGACTCAAGTGTTTCATAGCCCTGCTGTATGGTTGTCGTTATATCACACTATTCTGTTTTGATTGTCCTCACACAGAAAAAACAAAAACACCCATGAGTCTGTGAGTCTGTGAGTCAGTCAGTCTCTGTGACGGGCGTCATCCGATTCCCTCACTGACGGTCACACAGGTCTCTCTTGTTTTTCATGAGATGTGTTAAACATGATAAACTATTGAAGTGCCCTACTTTTCTACTAAACACATGTAAACATTGTCTTTAGTCTGTCATCTGTACTCGGAACATGCCAATGATCCCCACACACCACCACACACACTCACGGGGTGTCCCCACACCTCTATGGCCTTTCCCCTGTCTGATGTCATTGCATACATGCTTTGTAGCGCACTCATGTATAAATGTAAAGTTCTCCCAAGACCCCCCACTGGACAACACTGTAATAATTTTATAAGTATTTTTGCTTTCTCTCTATTGTTATTATATATAATTTTTTAAAAACAAAGTTATGGGTGTTGTCTTATGTCCTCTTCTTCTTCTTCTCCTCCCCTGGTTCCCTTTTGCCACCTGTTGGTGTTATCCCCATCCCTGTATACCTCACCTCACCCCCCCCAACCCGAATCCCACTCCGCTCTGATTCCTTTCCTCTTCTCACCCTACCTTTACCTCTCAGTGTGTGTTCAGATCAGTGATGTTGGTGTTTTTTTTTCACTGATGGTTTTGAAAAAAGTAAATCAGTAAAATCATTTAAAAAAAAAAAGAAAATACTGAAGTGAGTCGTGTGTCTAGAATAGTCACACACACACTCTGTTTTTTGATGTTGATGTGAATGTGAGGGGAAAATAAACGACACTAAGGTTCATGTTGGAAAGATTTCAAATGGACAAAAATGATGAATAATAAAAAGGATGTCACATTTCTCAGCATCAACTCTTTGTGCAGAAGTCTGTGGTTTTTTTTATCCGTTTAACAAATATATGTTCTACTCGATTTCATGTGGGCTTTCTTGCCTCACAGCAGTTTGGAAATATCTGAGGTGCAGGGAACAGAAGTCAGTTATATTATCTGGAAATCTACACACATGTCAGTATCTGAAAGCAAGATAAGTAAACGGAGTAAGGTTTCCATTGCACACTAATAGCCAAAGAGCACCCACACCAGAATCACACATTCTAGTAGTAAAACACCCATAAAAAGTTTACACCCAGTGGAAACACTACGTAAAGACAAAAATGAAACAAAATGCAGAAGAACAAAGATGGTGGTCAATAACCAGTCTTATTATAAACTGGATTAGACTCATGTGTCCTACCTATGTAAACCCTATGTAATAACAGGACCTATGTAATAACAGAAATAAAACAATATGCAGAAAAACAAAAATGCTGGCCAATAACCAGCTTTATTAATAACCCATTTTTTAGAATCACACATTTTAGTATAAAAACACATGAGAGGTTTAAAGTCAGTGGAAACCCTACGTTCAGACAGAAATAAAACTAAAAACAGAAAACAAAAATGTTGGTCAATAATCAGCTTTATTAATAACCTATTTTTCAGAATCACACTTTCACAATTTCAGTATAAAAACACATGAGAGGTTTAAACTCAGTAAAGACCCTACATGTAGACAGAAATAAGAAATAAAACTAAAAACAGAAAAGCAAAAGTGAAATGCTGGTCAATAACCAGTCGTATTATAAAGCTATTTTGTCAGACTCATGTCATGTGTCCCTGGTGGTTGTTTGAGCCCTCTTGCTATGCGTGACACAGAGGAAGCAGCAGAACAAAGGGCTAATCTGCTGTGTGTGTGTGTGTGTGTGTGTGTGTGTGTGTGTGTGTGTGTCTGTGTCTGTGTGTGTGTGGTGGAATAAGGGGGGGGGGGGGGTGCATGGGTCTAAAACGTGCCCTACAACCCGTGCAAATCATGCAGAGGTCTGTTTTTTTTTTCTCGTAAAGTGCCTTTTATCTGGCCTTCTGAAGTGGTGTGAGAAAGTGTCCTGAACCCCCCTCCCCACCCATACACACACACACACACACACACACACACACACACAGACACACACACACTTGCTGCTCCTGTGGAGGATGTGGTCTCCTGAGCTGGTGGGAGGAGGTTAGTGAGGGGGGGGGAGAGCGGAGCAGAGAGGAGCAAAGCAGTGGTGGTGGTGGGTGGTGGTGGCGAGAGTGGTAGAGGTGGGAGCAAGTGGAGCAGCAGTGGTGGTGGTGGCGGTGAGAGGGAGCAGAGAGGAGCAGTGGTGGTGGCGGTGAGAGGGGGCAGAGAGGAGCAGTGGTGGTGGTGGTGGTGATGGCAAGAGTGGTAGAGGTGGGAGGGGGCAAGCAGAGTGGAGCGGAGAGGAGAGAGGAGCAGTGGTGGTGGTGGGAGGGAGCGTAGTGTAGCGGAGCAGAGGTGGTGGTGGTGAGAGTGGGAGAGGAGCGGAGCAGTGGTGGTGGTAGCGGTGGGAGGGAGAGGAGAGGAGCAGTGTTAGTGGTGGTGAGAGTGGTAGCGGTGGCCCAGCAGAGGCCCACTGACACACATTCAGGCAGAGCAGAGCAGAGCAGAGCTGAGCTCAGGGACACAGTGGCTGCCTCACCACTCTTGTGTAACACTGCCCCACTTTAGCACCGCCACCCGCCACCCAGCCCGCCCAGGAGACTCAGACAGTCTGCAGCCGAGGCAACACGCAGGTGTGCCAGCTTAGGCACGCAGATTACACTCACAAAGCCAAGTGCGGCTGGCCGCTCACACACACACACACACACACACACACACACACACGCACACACGTACGCACGCACACACACGCGCGCACACAAACATGCACTCTCACACACACACACACACACACACACACACACATACATACATACACACACATAGATACACACACACACGCACACACACACACACACTCTCACACACACAGACACACACGCACTCTCACACAGACACACAAACATTCTCACACAGACACACACACCTCACTCCATGCTTAATCTAACACACATACAGCATTGTGCACATAATAGGGTCACAGGTAGTGCAGCTGGTGGTAGTTACCTGGCACCTTACAGGTTTAACCACACGCAGATAAACATTTCAGAGTTACATATACTGTTACCATAGCATACTGAAATTAGCATACCTTTGCATTATTCATTACAAGGCAACACTATTCATCCTATGGCCTATCATGTGTGTCTAAATCGGTCTTATCAAACTCCTCTTGGGGCCGTTCCGTGGTTCAATGCCACACTTGTATCGGATGCTTTCGCCAGAGGTCATGTGACTAGTGACACACAAAAAGTGACATGAAGGCATAGTTAGCAGTTAGCCCTCAGACAGATATATTGTTTCACTGGTCCCTTTCCCAGGTTCCTGTTTCAGCTAACTGCCACCATTACTTCAGGACAGGACAGGACAGGCAACCAAGGACACACTGCCAACATACACTCACACACACACACACACACACACACACACTCCTGCCAACACACACTCCTGCTGCCTGCCACCAGGACAGGCAACGGGGACACGCTGCCTATGCCGACGCGGACACACACACACTCACACACTTTTGCTGACACATACACACACTGGTTGCTGCCTGCCACCATTACTCCAGCCAGGACAGAACAGGCAACAGGGCCACACTGCCTCCTCCGACACCGACACACTCACACACTCACACACTCCTGCCAACACACACACACACTCCTGCTGCCACACTGCCTCTGCCGACACGACACACACACACTTCTGCCGCCTGCGTCTCGGTGTCGCCCCGGGCGGCCAAGATGAGCTAGATGGTCCTCAGGGAAGCCGTGACCTGGACAGTCTGTGTGTTTGTGTGTGTGTGTGTGTGTGTGTGTGTGTGTGTGTGTGTGGGCGGGCGGGCGCTTGCCCAGCGCCAGCGAGCAGTGTAACATTACTGCTGCTTGGCCCAAATAGCAGGCCAGCTCCAGCTCTGTTACGAAACCAGATTTAGTGCTTTGTCCTTCGCAGCAGCGCGGCTGAAAAACTATACAGACACTCGAGCCAAAATGAATGCGCTGCCATGATTCCTGTGTATGGGTGTATGGGTGTGTGTGTGTGTGTATGGGTGTGTGTGTGTGTGTGTATGGGTGTGTGTGTGTGTGTGTATGGGTGTGTGTGTGTGTATGGGTGACACACTTACACACTTGGTTCCCTCACGTCTGGCTTTTCTTATTTCATTATCTCCTAGCCTCCTTGCGAACTCTTTTGTTGTTGGTGAATCATGACACACGCCCACAGTCACACACACACACACACACACACACACACACAGTCTGCCCCGCGATGATTAGTGCTATAATGGGGAGGGAGACAAAAGTCAGAGTAGGAGAGGATTAAAAGGCACTCTGAGCCCTGTGAAGTGGTATGATGAAGATGGCACTGTATATCCAGGGCCAGCGATGCTTTCATCTTTACTCTCTCTTAAGCCCGGCTGCACCTTTGCATGGGTAAAAATGGGCTCTTGTTCAAAACAAGCTGGGAGACGGAGCAAGGGGAGGGGTGAGGGGGTGGAGGTGGAGGTGGGGGTGGGGCTGAGTTAGCTGTAGGTCATCCATCTTTGTGCAGCAACGTGAGCTAAACCTGCAAACAAAGCAGCCCTTCAAGACTGGGGCACCACCCCCCCACACACACACATTTACTGACGTGTACATAGGTGAGTGTGTATGCATGCACACACCTACACACACACACACAGACATTTACTAACGTGTACATAGGTGAGTGTGTATGCACGCACACGCCTACACACACACACATTCACTAACGTGTACATAGGTGAGTGTGTACGCATGTACATGCCTACACACACACACACACATGCACACACACCCTCACACACATTCACTAACGTGTACATAGGTGAGTGTGTATGCATGCACATGCCTACACACACACACACAGATGCACGCACACAATTGTCTTTCGCTTTCTCTCTCATTTCACATACACTAACCTGTGATAATGCTATCACAAACATACTAACAATGCACGCACACACACGCACACACAAGGTGACATTTCCTGACAAGAGACTCCACTACGGTGCCACACCCCCCATCTCCTACTCACACACACACACACACACACACACACACACACATCCACCTCAACTAGATGGGTGTGCTGAGGAGCTTGCATAAACAGACCAGGGCAGAAAAGTAGGTCAGAGAGAAGGGGAGGGCAGAGAGGAGAAGAAAAAAAAGAGAAGAGAAGAGAAGAGAAGAGAGGAGAAGAAAAAAGAAGAGAAGAGAAGAGAAGAGAAGAGAGGAGAAGAGAAGAGAGGAAGCAGAAGGAAGGAGAAGGGAGGACAGGAGAGGGAGATGAAAGAGTTGGTATGGGGCTGTTGAATAAGTATGAGGAGCAAGCCAGAAAGGGAGTGAGCAAGAGTGATCGAGAGACAGAGAAAGAGATAGAGAGAGGGGGGGGGAGCAAGAGAGAGGAGAGGGGGATAGATAGATAGAGAGAGAGAGACAGAGAGAGGAGAGGGGGATAGATAGATAGAGAGAGAGAGACAGAGAGAGGAGAGGGGGATAGATAGATAGAGAGAGAGAGAGAGAGAGGAGGGGGGGAGAGAGACAGAGAGAGGAGAGGGGGATAGACAGAGCGAGAGGAGAGGGGGAGAGAGGGGCAGAGGGGGGGCGATGGTTGCAGAGGGTGTCACAATGTATCATAACATGACCATGAAAGCCTGCTGGCAGTGGCAGGGCGCAGGACACCTGGGTTACCTGGAGAGAGGAGAGGGGGATAGATAGAGAGAGAGAGGAGAGGGGGAGAGGAGAGGGGGATAGATAGAGAGAGAGACAGAGAGAGAGAGAGAGCAGAGGGGGAGAGATAGAGAGAGAGAGAGAGGAGAGGGGGATAGATAGAGAGAGAGAGAGGAGAGGGGGATAGATAGCGAGATAGAGAGAGAGAGAGGAGAGGGGCAGAGGGGGGCGATGGTTGCAGAGGGTGTCCCACGCCCTGGCAGCGACACTTGGGTTACCTGGGCCTGCCACTCCCCCACCTGGGGGAAAGGTCAGTGGGCCAGGGCCACCAGGAAAGGTGATCGCACATCAGATGCAGCGCATGGCGGACAGCGCGAGGAGGAGGCAGGCAAGGTAGAGGGAAGAGATGGGGCCGGAAAAAAGAGCAGAAAAGGTCAACGCGAGCTGCGAAAACGTCTAGGAGGAGATGAGAGAGGGGGAGATCGGAGAAGGGAGATGGGGAGAACAAGAGAGGCACAGTGACAGCTACACCCCTGCGTTAGTGACCTGGCTTCAGTCACGTGTCTCCATCATGCATCATGCATGGCTCAAGTCACCTGCCTTTCCTCCTTTCCTCTGTCTGTTGAACTGCACCAAAGATGGTGGCCACAGCTGCCTGCCCTGCCGTTTTGTCGTCTCCGGTCGTCAACCTCTGTGTATAAAATCAGCAGCGCTCAATGTAAACGCTTCAGTGTGTGTTTAAGCCAGAAGAGAAAGTGTGATGTCACAGGGCCCCAGAGTGCCGGGTGGCCTGGTTTCCATTGTGCAGGGCAGACACCATGGAGATTGTTTGTAATGCCATTGTTTCGCCTACCTACCGAAACCTTAAACCCTGATGCCTGTCTTATCAGGCATGCAAACATACACATGTTTGTCTACTAAACACACACACACACACATACACACACACACACAGAGTTACGCATACACTAACAGATATGCAAACTGCCATGACAATCCCCCCCCGCCTCCCTCATGTTGTTGACATGACCCAATTTCTGACAGGCAGTGACCCAAAAAGGGAACCCCCCTCCCCATTTTCCACTAGTTCCCACTCGTAAACTGGCCTCCTGTTTAATAATTAGCCCAAACACTGAGCTCATGTTATGTAGAGGGTCAGGGTAAATGTTTTTGAGGGAGAAGAGAGAGACAGACAGAGAGACAGAGAGAGAAGAGAGAGACAGAGAGACAGAGAGAGAAGAGACAGAGAGAGAGAGACAGATAGAGAAAAACAAGCTGCTCAATCTCTGCGCAGATATCTTTCCATTGTCAGCATGGAGCCAAATTTACAGCTACCCAAGCAGTGCTATCAAACATCCCAGCCTAGTAACGCACAACAACACAATGACACCCACACACATACCCACACCCCCATACTCACACCCACACACACACACACACATCAAAAGTATGCTAACAACCACAGGTCAAATTGGGGAGGGTCTACTACACTGTTCCACACCCCTGGAGGGGGCGAATGGGGCAGAGAAAAGCACACAACCAGCAGGCAGCCCTGTGTCGCTCGTACGTTGCTGGGATTGCGCAACAGACCAATAGGACGAGGCCAAAACAAGCTGTCTGTCAGAGAGGCCCCACTTCCCCCCGCAAACCCCACAAACAGGAAAGATTAACATCTTCCGCTGGACGGGCCGCTGTCAGCCGACCCAGTGATCCCCCTTTTCAAACAGCGCGTTAAAAAATGAGGGTCAAATTAATTTGACACCACTACCTCACGCTTTTCAAAACACAATGTAGGGTAAGAGAAATCAGCATAACATTGCCCTGGTTACCATTACACATCTGTTTTGCTGAATCTCTTACATTTAGATTTGTTACTTTTTTTCCTCATTGTAAATTCACAAATTCACCAGTAGTTCAGTAAGTTTATTTTCTCATTCGTGGAGTCATCATAACAGACAGTGACTGAAGGACAAGGAAGCAGGGAAGCCCTTAAGTATCATAAATTCTAGTGTTATTTATTTGCCATCATTACGAGACCACGGGAAGTACGAACTACTTAAAATTAAATATGGATGGCTGACTACAGTCTCATCTCCAGCGTGTGGTTTTGCAGCTGGCTTTCACATGGCTGATGAGACTTGTGTCTTGGTCTCTTGGTTTCAAACACAATTCCACTGTAAAACCACAACGTTTGACACGGATGTCTCTCTTTAGACATATATGGAGAGAAATAAAAGATGTGAAAAACACATCGGCTGGTTATGTAACGACAAGTTTTTATTAAGTAGGTCAACAGAGGGGCGGGGTAAATGGGTGATGAGGAAAGAGTGCAGAGGGTGGGAGCAACAACATCCGAGGGTGGAGAGAGAGAGAGAGAGTTAGAGAGGCAGAGTGCGAGTGAGAGAGAAAGAGAGGGGGAGAGGGAGAGAGGGACACACACAAAGAGGGAGAGAGAGGGAGATAGAGCATGACAGAGAAACAGAAAGAGGGAGAGAGAGAAAGAAAGAGAGCGAGAAAGAGAAAGAGGGAGAGAGAAAAATGTGTGGGTGAGTGCAGCTAGGAGAAACATAAACGGGGCTGGGTGGGGGGAAATATTCAGCCTTACTCACAGACGGAAAAAAAATAAGTGCGCAGAATAAAAAAGAAAACAAAGAGCTCGCTTGTATCTCTTCCTCCTTGGCTTCCTTCCTGTCAGGGTGGGAGATTCTTTCCAGAGCAGAACAGGACCTGCTGCTGCAATGCTGTGGCCTTAGATGAGCTGCTGCACTGTGCCACCACCCTGCCTCAAAAAACCCCCTTGCATCACTACTGTGACTCCCTCCTGTAAATAACGATTTATAACGAAATAATAACGGAACTTGGCTTAACCAGTCTTGCACTCAAAAAACACCTGGTAAAACTTTATTTCAGGGTGCCTACATAATGGTGAAATAAGCCTGTCATACACATGCCATGACACATGTCATGCACACTAATCCTGTCAGGGTGGGAGATTCTTTCCAGAGCAGCACAGGACCTCACCCAAGCCTCAAAGAACCCTCACCAAAGCCTCACCGAGGACACTGTGCAACCCCCTGCCTCAAAAAAAAGAACCCTGCATCACTACTACCTCAGGTAAATAATGACGAGTGAAGTTGTTTTTATTGGCTGTTTAATATGTATGCTTAAACACATGCAGATATATGCATCTCATGTGCTATGAGAACTTAGAAGAAGGCAAAAAACAGATTTAATAGACACATTATTCAATGACACATACAGAATACAGAAACATAAATGTCAATATGTACACATACCTGATTGGCTTCTTGACCAAAGGGAGCTAAAGAAACCTGGCTTAACCAGTCCTGCACTCAAAAACACCTTTATTTGAAGGAGCCTACATAAGAGTGACATGAGCCTGTCATATACATGCCATGACATATGTCATGCACACTAATGACACTTTATTAATGTTTATGACTGTTGTCATAAAGTGTCATTCGGTTGTTGTAATGTCAACTTGACATTGTTCTGGGTGTCCTCATAATGACAACTTGACATTAACCAAGATGACATTGCCTGCCAATGCCTTTGTCATGACAACCTGACATTAGCCATTAGCTTGAGCTGCTTAAGTCTTAATGAACCCACGAGTGGCATGACTCGCCACTTCCTTGCCAGGTGTCCCACTAACAAATGTCCCCCCTGCAACACATAGCTGCTCCCAGTACAGGGCCTATTGGAAAACACTCTTCTTACAAAATATAATTATACAAAAATAACCAAATATATGAGCAAATAAAATATATTAACAAGATAAATATAAAATAAATGCTTTTAACTGTCTGGCAGTTACAACTACTTCACAAGGACACCGCCTGACATATAGGGCCTTGTGCATGGGCAGATCTCAGGTCCCAAGTTCAGAAAGTAAAAGCCCTGCCACATATTTGTTTCATCCACCTCGCTAAACCAACTCATGCTAATTTGCACATCTCTTTAGCCGGGTAGATGAGGTAAGATGAGGTAAGTTGTGAAACCACCTGTGTTAGGACCACAGCCAGAAGGAATACATGGCAGGACTTTTACTATCTAAAGCCAATGTGTCTGCCTTTGGCCCTATGACAAAAAATATAATTTTGTGGGACTCTCTCCCTTTAATGAGTGTGTGTGTGTGTGTGTGTGTGTGTGTGTGTGTGTGTGTGTGTATGTGTATGTGTGTGTATATGTGTGTATGTTGCAGAGCTGGACTTGGCATGGCCCTCTCTCCCTTTAACGACAATATTAATCATGTCCTCAAAGGCCCTCCTCTCCCATCAATGCTGGGCTCTGGATGATGGCCCTAACCCTGCGTAAATTAATGTTTGTGTGTGTTTGTGTGTGTGTGGATATGTGTGTATGTGTATGTGTGTGTATATGTGTGTATGTTGCAGATGATGGCCCTAACCCTGTGTAACCCTGCGTCCGTGAGTCACGATGAGGCAATGCCGCTCTGCTTCTCCTTAATAATCTGCATGACCTCTTATCAGAGAGACGGGAAGCAGGAGGCGAGGTGTGTGTGTGTGTGTGTGTGTGTGTGTGTGTGTGTGTGTGTGTGTGTGTGTGTGTGTGTGTGTGTGTGAGAGAGAGAGCTATGAGTCAGCTATCAAATATTGCACAACCTATCAAGTTTTTTTTTGTTAGGTCAGACTACATGCCCTTAAATGGGGAAAAGGCAGCATACAGGAGACTGTGTTTCTTATTTTCAGGCTAAAATTTCATTTAAAGCCTTTTACCATCAATACATCAATCATTTTTAAATTGATTTAACGGATTCATTGAATGAAAAAGAAAACATTCAGTGGCTTTGTTTAACTGATCTTCTACCTGGTAAATTTCCATAGTCAAAATTTATGTTTTTATGGCATTTCCTTATCAAACCTATCATACAATGCTTTTACAAAAATTATTAACTCTAAGCGCATTGATGATGATTATTATAACTAATATTGTTGTTGTTATTGTTATTGTTGTTGTTGTTGTTATTGTTGTTGTGTAAAAGGTGCTACTTCAAGCTACTTCAGAGGCTCCTCTACCTTTAACCTTATAAAGGCTCCTATACCTTTAACCTTATGAAGGCTCCTATACCTTTAACCTTATGAACGCTCCTATACCTTTAACCTTATGAAGGCTCCTATACCTTTAACCTTATAAAAACTAAAGGGCATGTCCATCCATCTCCCCGGGGGGCAGGGGGGACCTGCACAGTGTCACAGGGGGGACCATGTGCACTTAAGGAAAGAAAATAAAAAGTGCACTGAGAGCAGACACACACTACTCCCTTGTCAGACATCACGTACTTGGCACGGAGGGGCCTGGAGCGAAGTGGAGCAGAGCGGAGCGGAGAGGAGAGGAGAGGAGAGGAGAGGAGAGGAGAGGAGCGGAGAGGAGAGGAGAGGAGCGGAGAGGAGCGGAGGTGGTGTGGAGCGGAGAGGAGCGCAGGTGGTGTGGAGCGGAGAGGAGAGGAGGTGGTGTGGAGTGAAGCGGAGAGGAGAGGAGAGGAGGTGGTGTGGAGGCGACGGGGCTGCGGGCGGCGGGTGAAAAACAACACAGTCGGGGATTACACAACATGCTACTTTGTGTTGAGTAACACATGGCTCGGTGTGTGTGTGTGTGTGTGTGTGTGTGTGTGTGCTCCGGCACTCGGTCGGGGAAGGGTTTGTTTTGGCTTCGGCTGAGGCCGGCGGGTTCAGCCGAGGCGTTGCGATGGAGAAAGCTGCGACGTGATGTGATGGCGAGCGCTCGGAGCGAGAGTCTGGCTGGCTGCACGCCCGCAAAACAACATTCTCCCACGGCATTAGTACACCACAGCACAGCACAACACAACATAACAGCACAGCACAGCATAACACAGCACAGCACAACACAGCACAGCACAGCACAGCACAGCACAGCACAGCACAGCACAGCACAATACAGCAAGGCCACGCTGATGAGTGAGCCAGCAAGACTGCTGCTCACATGCAGGGCCCTGTTTTTGTGTTCATTTCCTCATTCGTGGCAGAGGAATTAGGTCAGACATACCTTACGAGCAGAGCTAAAGAAAGACATACATAGAGAGAGAGAGGGAGAGAGAGAGAGAGAGAAAGAGAGAGAGAGAGAGAGAGATGATAATGATAATGATGATGATGATGATGGTGGTGATGAGTGATGAAGATAAAAACAGTTGGAGGCTTTTGCCATAAGTCACATCCCCTCATGAACGTGTTGACTATGCCTGTTTATGATCTCATAACCTTTTCATCATTATCACCATCACACACACACACACACACACACACACACACACACACACACACACACACACACACACACACACACACACACACACACACACACACACACACACACCAAATGCTGGTTGACTGACCTCATTTGCTATTGACTTTGGCTCTCTTCCAGCAAGGCTGGGCTTTCAGCACAGCAACAGGTGCTGTCTTGTCCTTATAGGAGAATGCTTAGACTAAAGCAGTGTGTGTATTTATGGATGGGATGCTACTGGGGCACCGCAAGAGTGGTAGAGGGAGAGAGAGAGAGGGGGAGAGGGAGAGAGAGAGAGAGGGAGAGAGAAAGAGGGGGAGAGGGAGAGGGAGAGGGAGAGAGAGAGGGAGGGAGAGAGAGTGGTAGAGGGAGAGAGAAAGAGGGGGAGAGGGAGAGAGAGAGAGAGAGAGGGAGAGAGAGGGAGGGGGAGAGGGAGAGAGAGAGGGGGAGAGAGAGAGAAAGAGGGGGACAGGGAGAGAGGGAGCGAGAGAGGGAGAGACAGAGAGAGAGATAGAGAGAGAGAGAGACAGAGACAGAGAGAGACAGAGGGAGGAAGAGAGGGAGAGAGAGGGAGAGAGAGGGGGGGGCAGAGACAGAGACAGAGACAGAGATTAATGAAGACTTAATCAAATAATCCTGGTGCTCATAAAATCACATGTGGCCCTGAAAGGGAAGAGTCTGGGCTGGTCGGACAGGATGAAAACAGTCTGTGTACAGACACTCACTCTGGCTGCCTGGCATCCCAGTATGTTTTTGTGTTGGCCCAGTCTGTGTTTGTGTGTGTGTGTGCATGCGTGTGTGTGTCTGTGTGTGTGTGTGTGTGCGTGAGAGAGAGAGTGAATGTGTATGTGTGTGTGTGTGTGTGTGTGTCTGTGTGAAAGTGAATGTGTGTATGTGGATAGGTGTGTATGTGTGTATGTGGATAGGTGTGTATGTGTGTGTATGTACATGTGTGTGTATGTGTATATATATGTGTACATGTGTGTGTGTGTTGCAGAGCTGGACTTGGCTGGCCTGCTCCAGAGCACTGGAGGCTGAGTGGGTACTGAATGTAGGTCAGCGCCGCCCCCTTTGGCTCCCGCCCACCCTGACTCTGGCCCCGCCCCCTGCATAACAAGCCCCTGCAACAGCACCCTGGGTGAACCTGTGGCCATGGCAACGGAGGCGGGGCCTGAAGCCACAAAGACAGGGCAGGAGGAGGAGAAGGAGGAGGAGCTGACAGCATGCAAGGCAAAACAAGGCTCTGGCTTTAACACTCTTGCAACACATTTACTTCAAGAGGACAAATCAATATACAGGATTCATAACGTAAAGGGCTACAGGTAACAACACACAGCCAAACACACAGAAATATCCCTCTTTCACAGTGTCCGTAAGCTAATACATCATCACACCCATCATCCTTATCAGTGACATGAACTGATTCACTGAAGTCAAGCAGCCAATGAGAGTGATCCCCATTACCAATGCTCCTGCCTCCAGATTCAAACCAGCCGGCAGATGCCTTCCGATATTGCCCTCCCCAAACCTGTCAAATTTGGCACAGACACCCAAAGATGGCCCTGACACTATCAGACGTCTGATGTTGGGGCTGTGTGCACTTTACTTTACTGTGATATAGAGGTGTCTAAATTAAGACCATATTGTTAATTAGAGGGAATGGAGGGATAGAGGGAATGACTAACAAAGATGTTTTTTTCTTCATCATCATCATCATCATCATTACATGTAAATATCACAACTGGTTTTGGGTAGGTTGCTGTTACTCTTATCTCGTGAAGTGCTGTTTGTAAATTGAAAATGGATGGTGCTTGAATACAAATTCTTTCTCTGGGTTGCACTACAGTTCTACAGGCGCAAGCAAAAACAACAACAACGACACACACACACACACACACACACACACACACACACACATACACACACACTCCACAGGGTCCCGATGAGAAGCGTGCTCTTCTTAGATTGCAGCTGAACCCTGCATTTCTCCGTCAGCTCCCCCCTGTCACCATACTGAGGCACCGCATCCATCAGCGCCGACCTTCAGCAGAATGTTTCCTTCACATGGACCAGAAGGGTATTTATAGAGGGTCTTGGAAAACACTTGTGAAGGCCCCTGTCAGACAGCTGATGCAGGAGGCATGGTGGGAGGGGGACTGATGAGGTGCAGAGGCCTGTCCAGGCTGAGGCTCTCACACGTGGTGGTGGTGCCAAACCATGAGGTTTAGACCTGAAATGGGAGCAAATGAAATAAATAAACCCAATGTGTGTCAGTGCTCCCAGCAGAAAACAAGCCGAATTGTTTGAGGATATCAGGGAGAAGAATTGACGTTAAACCATGATATAGTGCAGTGCCACAAAGTTTATACAGGGTGATTAAGAAGTTTTTTTATTAAAAAAAACATATAATTTATTTATATATTGTAATGCTTTTATTGTTTTTTTGTGTAAGTTCCTTAATATATGGAAATATTTATGTATGTTGTTTTTTTTTGTTTTCAGACTGATTATTAACTCTGCCAGGGAGGTTATGTTTTTGTCTTTGTTTATCTGTCTGTCTGCAAAATAACTCAAAAAGTCATGAACGTGTTGTTCTGAAATTTTGAGAGTATTTCGGTATTGTCACTGCCTCCAGGAGTTACTTATCAATCACCCTGTACATGACTTACATATGTCTTGTTCACATTTTCTATTTGACAACTTTCAAGAAATTAAAAAAAAAAATCTGTGACAAATCAATGAAGTGTCACCCCAGCCAATCAATTCTTTCCTTGGACAAGGATCCCAGTACTTAAACATACTGAGCTGTTCCTAGGAATCCATGTCATGAAATGTGTTGTTGGGATGCAAACCATCGTATAAAACAACTGTAGGAATGCTGATATTTGATCCCGTTGTTGTCCATTCATTCTCAGTCATTCCTCTCCTTTATAAAAAAGAAAAACAGTTAAATTCCACAAAGAACACTTTACTAAATGACTCCCAGTGCATACCGGCTCAGAGGGCTTCACACGACAACCTGACACCACGACGGCGATCGGCACAGCACTCTGGGGAGCCTGGCAGTACGTCTAGGCGATGACAGCTTTCGCACGTCGCCGTGGCAACGCAAGGCTGCGGTTTAGCAACGGGGATGCGATAAGGTTTAGAAAGACGAGAGGGGAGGAGAGGAGAGGAGAAGAGAGGAGAGGGGAGGAGAGGAGAGGAGAAGAGAGGAGAGGGGAGGAGAGGAGACGAGAAAAGAGGAGGAGAGGAGAGAGGAGGAGAGGAGAGGGGAGGAGAAAAGAGGAGAGGAGAAGAGGAGAGGAGAGGAGAGGAGAAGAGAAGAGAAGAGAGGAGAGGAGAGGAGAGGAGAGGAGAGGAGAGGGGAGGAGAGGAGAGGAGAGAAGAAGAAAAAAGAGGAGAGGAGAGGAGAGGAGAAAAGAGGAGAGTAGAGGAGAGGAGAGGAGAGGAGAGGAGA
>CM059266.1:4376485-4416485 GCA_030347295.1 Setipinna tenuifilis
TTCCTGTTTGGGTGAGTCAACCTGTGGTAGGCTTAGGGGCTGGGGGTAGTGATGTGTGTGTGTGTGTGTGTGTGTGTGTGTGTGTGTGTGTTTGTGTGTGTGTGTTTGGGGGGGTTTACATGACAACAAAAGCCCTGCTTCCTTTCTCAGCCCGGTGTGTGGACACGCACGTCAGTCAACACCTGTTTGCTGTTGGCCTACTGCCTCCCTCCGCTCGATATAGCAGCCAGTAAGTGTGTGTATGTGTGCCACAGAGACGGGTGTGTGTGTGTGTGTGCCACAGAGATGAGGGGGTGGGGTGGGGGGCGATGAAAGGCTGAATATAGAATGATGACGTGAGAAACCAGCAAACCGAGAATGAAGAGACGTCCACACGAACGTTTATGAGGGTGAGATACATTTTTGTAGCCTAGTTTACCTGCCTGTTACATGGCTGAAAAGGCAGCGAAAACAGGGCTCTGTTATGCTATGTGGAGTTAATAATCCATGTTTTGAAACACTTGACTGACTTCCAAGAAATATTAGTGTGTTTTACGGACCTCAGTGCTGTGTACTGCTGTAAGGCATTCTGCAGTCTTCCCCATCTATCATTGACAGTGACAGCCCTGCGCCCCTCCAGTGATGGAAATAAATGCGGCTTTGTCCACAGTAACCTGACACCCGCCAGCCCTGCGGCTGAGGCTCTGGGGGGTGGGGGACCTTCAGTGTTGAAGGCTGGTATGTCGGAGCTCTCCTTACGGGGAAGTAGGGTAAGGTTCCTCGTTCTCTCTCTTTCTCTCTCCCCTCCTCTCTTTCTCTCCCTCCATTGCCCTCCCTCTCTCCCTCCTTCTCTCTCTCTCTCACCACTCCGTCCCCTCCTCTCTCCTCCCCAAGAGCCCCTGACTTCCTCCTGTAATCCAAACACCTGAGGAGGGGGCGGGGGGAGGGGGAGGGGGAGGGGGATGGAGCTTAGGGCTGGGGTGGGGGCAGTGGGTGGGGGAGTGGGTGGTGATGGGGTGAGGGGGTGGGGGGTGGATGTGAGAAGGACTAGCCCCATGTGACTGAGAGCTCACATGTGGCAGTAGGGCAACGTGTTACTGTAACACCTTGTCTGGAGCCAGGGAGGTTACGTAAAGCCGCCACACAACAAAGGGAAATGCTGCCAAGGGCACGGGCCGGGCTGGGCCAGGCTGGCCTGAGCTGAGCTGTGCTGAACAGGGTCGGTGGACAACAAACAGGCAGATTGCGGAAACGCAAAAGGAGCTGCTTGCCTCGCCTTGCCTTACCATGCCATTGTTGCAAAAGGGTCGCCCATTCTCTGCAAAAAATGTGTTTTGATTAGTGTCTTTTGTTTGCATTTTTTTTGTGTTTGTGGCCTAAGGTCATGGTTGGAGTTATCAGATTAGAGTGAACCTCAATGGCCACACCGAAACTGAAAGGCTCCACGTGAGTGACTGAGGTGATGGTGCATTCTGCCATTCTGCCTTTTTTTAAAGCACAACAGTAAATGTCTCTGCGCTAAGATTAACTAACACAGTCTGAGTCACTTCCAGGGTTATCGTAATATTACACTAATTAGAGATTGAGAGAGAGAGAGAGAGAGAGAGAGAGAGGGAGAGAGAGACAGAGAGAGAGACAGAGAGACAGAGAGAGAGAGAGACAGAGAGACAGAGAGACAGAATGAGAGAGAGAGAGACTGCTTGTTACCTAGGATTTGACATGAATAAGAGAGCTGGGTTAATCTGGGATTTGGGGAGGAGAATGAGGGTCACACGGCCTGTGCTGTCATCTTCACACACAAACACAATACACACACACACACACACACAACACACACACACAACACACACACACAAACACAATACACACAATGTCCTGTCCACAGCAGTCGAGGTTCACACACGTTTGAGGGTTGGGCTAAGCCACACTGGTCTTACAATCAGTAGTGCAGTAGTTCGTACACATCTGACAGGTAAAACAGCTTGATTTTCCTGACCGGTATATAAAAAGGACATCCATCAAGTGATGAAAAAAGTTTTTTTTCTAAGATTATGACCTAATAAACTTAATAAAACTTCTTCCATACCTCTTTTCAGTTCAAGCGATATAGCCATGGGAACATTTTTAATACCAGATAGCATTTTTAATACCAGATAGCATTGAATAACTCTTACCTTCTTGCTAGAGAATGTGTTGCTGGTATCTGTCACTCAAACAACACTACTCTAGTGCTTAAGACAAGCAGAGCACACCTTTCAACATGTACTTGTCAACTACATCTCTTGAATTTGCATAAGAGCGCTCACACACACTCCCGCTGAACTGGAAGGCCACAGCGATCCTCTTACATGTGACAGATTCACACAGCCCCTACAAACGCCTACGCCCACACACTGTCTCCATAACATGCGGGTGATTCTCACTTTAAACTGAAAGCATATGTAAGTCGATATATATTTTTGTTCACTTAAGCTGTGCCTTGCTCTATCTAGTACTAAGGTAATACTTCAGTTGTTAATCGATGCTGTCTAGTTCTTATTGAATAGCTGATGACACATATTTAATGGATTTTCTTTCTAGGAATACCCCATACCAATGTCTAAGACAAGAAAAGATAAACAGCAAACAGAGAGAAATACAGAGAGAAAGCAGGTTTATGGCAAACAACAACAGGTGATGGCTGCTTTACCCAGAAAAGTAAGCAAATCTGCGTGTTTGTCAAAGGAAACTGGGGTATGACCTCTACAGGAGAGAGCTGAAAAAGGTGCTATTGTTCAGCGAGAGTCGGGCAGGGAGGAGGAGAGGAGGAGAGCAGGAGAGGAGGAGGCGGAGGAGGGGAAGGAGGGGAGGGAGCGAGCGAGCGAGCGAGGAAAGGGATACCACGTGAAGTCAGATTGTGTGTTGTCGGCGAGCCATGTGCTGGGGCCAAACATGTGAGGGGGAGCGGAGCGGCGTTCGTCAGCCCGTGAGTCATACTGAAAGAGCCTCCACACCTCTCTCGCTCTCGCTCTCTCTCTTTCTCACCACACACACACACACACACACACACACACACACACACACACACACACACACATGAACACACACACAGCTAGAGACTGGAAAACACATTAAGCCCCAGTGAGCCAAATGAGAGAATAATGAAAGGAAAGGGGAAGTCAACAGGCAACATTGGTCAGAGTGACACAGAAACACTCTCTCTCTCTCTCACTCTTGCTCTCTCTCTCTACCTCTCTTTCTCTCTCTCTCTCCCTCTCTCTCTCTTGCTCTCTCTCTCTTGCTCTCTCTCTTTCCCCCTCTCTCTCTTGCTCTCTCTCTCTTGCTCTCGCTCTCTCTCTCCCCCTCTCTCTCCCTGTCTCTCTCCCTCTCTCTGCCTCAGCACGCTCTCTCGCTCAGAAGTAGTGCCTGCATGCAAGCCAGCGTTTGGGGCAGTAGGGCAGAGGTCATGAGGCCTGTGGATTAGCTCAGCAATGTTGGCCAAAGCAGCACAGCACAGCACAGCACAGCACAGCACAGTGCAGCATAGCATAGCATAGCACAGCACAGCACAACGCAGCACAACACAACACAACACAGCACAGCACAACACAGCACAGCAGTCGTAGCGCTTCAGGCCAGACGGTAAAGGAACTGAAGGGAAAACTGTAAGCCAGCTCTCAACATAACACAACACACACATGTGCACTCTGTGAGTCATGCAGCACTTGAGTGGCAAAGATGGATGCCAGCCAGACAGCATTCAGCCAGCGATGCCCACTCAACAGCATGACGTGTCGGCCATGACAGTGCCTTTACAAAAAACGGTCATCTATTGTAAATATTATTGTATCTGAAAGATGTATGTTTGAGTGATGGATGGTATTTTGTTTGCTCAGGGCCATGCTATAGAAGCACAAAGTTGGAAGTAGAAGTACCCACAACACGGTCCACACTTTGCTTTTTATGCTACATAATCGTCTGTTTCCAAGTATCCATCCACGCTTTGCCTTTTATGCTACATAATACTCTGTTTCCAAGCAGGCCTTAGATGACCCACTAAATGATGATCTCCAGTGGCGTCATAGCTGTATGCATGCGTTCCTGTGCTTTCACAGAGAGGACTGCAGAGTGTATAGGGACTGTCCTTGGAAAACTGTAACCGCATTGTGCAAATGTTTACCAATCCGCCACAATGTATACAAATGTACACGTGAGACGGATACTGCCGCTTCCTCTAAGTTAAATGGGGAAGTGCACCAGTGTATGTGTGTGTGTGTGTGTGTTGGTGTGTGTGTGTGTGTGTGTGTGTGTGTGTGTATGTGTGGGACTTGTAGTGGTTGACTTGGGGGTTTCAGGTCGTTTTGTTTACTGGACAGCAGCATGCTGAAGACTCTATTTATGCTGCAGCACACAGCCCTGACAGGAAACCCAGCAGCAGCGTCCCACACTCAGTTTCAGGGCTGCACACAGAGCTTCTCAGGGCTGCACAGAGCTTCAGCAGTGTCCCACACTCACTTTCAGTGTGAGTGCTCACCGCTCAGAGCTTCTCAGGGCTGTGGCTCGCCTCACTACAGCATCCCACACTCACTTTCAGGGCTGCACAGAGCTTCTCAGGGCTGTAGCTCACCTCATCTTGCTACAGCAACCAGCAACAACGTCCCATCCCAGCATTGACCTACTTTAGTGAAAATCTGCAGGTGAAAGCCTGCACTTCATAAACATCCCTTACAGTATTTAGCCACTGGAATGAAAAGAAGCCTAAAAATTAAATACCAGGAAATAGTTCCTTAATGGTGTAGTTTCAGTGTTTAACTATCATTCAATATATTCAGGCCATACAATCTTTATTTGCTGGTGGATAAATATATATATAGGCCATACATATATATTTATCCACCAGCCTATATATATATATAGGCCATACAATCTTTATTTGCTGGTGGATAAATATATATATATATATATATATATATATATATATATATATATATATATATATATTTATGTGTGTGTGTGTGTGTGTGTGTGTGTGTGTGTGTGTGTGTGGGTGGGTGGGTGAACGAAATGCAAACAGCAAAGATTTTACATTATAAAAGACAGGTCCCTGTACAGTAACCCACTAGATCTTTGAGGAATTCTGGAGAAATGTTTACATTGATGCAAACTGACACTCAACAAAATAAAAAGGTTACAACAGTTTCACATCTGTTGCATGTGGTGTGTGTGTGTGTGTGTGTGTGTGGGGGGGGGGGGGGGGGGGGTGTTAAAAGTAGGTTGTGTGTGATTGATGCTGATAAAGACTGTGTGGTTAAATTGTCACCAGATACAACACAACTGTCAGATAGATTACTATGAGCTTTCTCCCATTAACAAATGCAATAAAGTAAGGGAATTATGGCGGGAAAGCTTTAGTTGATTACAAAAACTCTCGCATTTGACCACATAAAAAGCCCCAATAATGAATCCAAATAAAGTATGGCGACAAAGTCCACCACTGTGCCGATGATGTCAACAGCTGAAGTCACGTGACAAAAACAAAAACTCTTTGGCAGCCTGCTACTTGGCAGACGCAGTTTGGCAGACAACATTTTTCTCGCTATGCTTTCCTCTGACTCACCCCATCTGTCTACTGCAGAACTATCCGTCTAGAAGTTTATGCACAAGCCCTGCAGATGTAATGACTCAAGGCCTGTAAATACAGTAGGCATAAGAAATCAATCATAATCCGCAGCAGATAGTATCTTTGGCCACATGATTAGGTTATTACGATAAAGATGGTGACAAAATCAGCAGGATGCTGCAGAGCTGTTAACCAAACCCCTAATTACCCACTTGCTCAGGTCATATCATTTAATCTCCATATCTTTCAATCTCCTTAACTCATTACTTATTTAACCACTGAACGCAACTGGACCTAAGGAGCCTATCTATCCACTCCACCCTACCCACTGGCTGCAGTCATACAGTCATACTCATACAGGAGAATCTACCCAGTGATGACTAGCCTGGGCTGAGGGGGGGGGGGGGTCATCTGCTGCGTATGCTGCTCACGTAAGCCTACCGCAGCTCACCCTGCAGTCCACATAACACATGACGTAATGACTGCACATCCGTTTCACCCCCAAATCTGCTGAAGAGGATACTTGGACCTACTACACCTGCTGTCCTCAGACAATGAATGAATATATTTAATTTAATCTCAATCTAGCTGATACTCTTCTAATCCTTTTCTAGTGTTTCTAATGATGTATCCAGGCCTCATTATCATCTTTGTTTGTCTATATTTAGCGTTAATAGCTTGTCGTGTCTGCAATTTGTGAATTTTTGAAACTACAGTTTATTAGCTGGAACAATGGCTGTGATATTTAAACCTGTAAAATCAAATGGTATTCAACAGAGGATTTAAAATCCAACATCCATCACACAGCTAAGCTGCATACAAAGCATTTGTCTCTTTGTGACCTGACAAATGACACACCAACTCACCACCTCCTCTTCAGGCACAATTTGGCGCCACCTTCTGGAGAAACCATTTCAAGACCTCTCAATAGTTTTCAGTTCAGTTTGCTTGTTAGTCCATCTGTAAGCAGGTTTTGGCAAAAGTACCAGCTGCCACAAAACTATTGACCAGACATGGTGGGACACTGTTATATGGGCCAAGGAAGAACCTCATGTAATTAAGCTGACAGTCTTATGGAAAGCAGTTTATGGTGACTAAGGTACAGTTCCCCCGAAACATAGTGGAGTAACACTACATTGCTGAAGTGCAAGTCAGCTGTGGAAAAGGGTGTGTGAGGGCGTTGGTTATTCACTCCCCCACCCAGATTTGTCCTACAGACATGGGAGTAGGACCTGTGACTATCAGATCCAAAGACCAGCCCCTTACCCATTACGCCACAACTTTGTCAAAAACTTTGGAATGGATCTGAGCCACAGTCTGGCCAGATGAATGTAACTGTGCTTTTAGTAACATTACGAGAGGTGGCATTTGGCCATGCTGCAGGTCCTGCACTCCTTCAGTGTCCATTTGTTTTCCAAGTAATTTCACCTTTTTTTTTTGCTTCCCTTTTATACCAAAGCACAACCCTGTCAGAGTGGTTTGCTGCAATTGAGAGAACTAGTTATGCTTTCAAAATTATCTTGATTTAATGGGTTGAACTGATTGATTTTGGTGGCTTGTCTGCCACAAAGCCCCAAATGTAGACTTTTTGTAGACTTTGGTGACAGATTCAATCAGACTGACTTAAGAGAAAGTGGGAATGGAACTGACATCATGCCTTGTATTACTATTGCTAATTAAAAAAAATAATGTTTTTTTTCCTGAGCAAACAAATCTTCATCTGTGCACAATACAATGTGTTGGAATATGATGCTACTACAAAATATCGCTACTATGCAATATTTTATCCAGCGAAGAGGTAAGAGAATCCTGTACAGAATGACACAACAAACTTCATTAATACAGATTGCTAATTAGCAGGCATTTATCTTTGCTGCCCAAACTGGCAGCATTTGTAAGGTCCTTGCATGGTCACTATCGTACTGGCCAAACCTTCACAATTCATCTTCACCTCAGAATCTGTACAATATCCACAACAAGCTGTAAGGACACTTGGGCTACAAAGGGTAAGGCTACGCAATATGGATAATATTAGTATACAGAAGTTTTACAATTACAAACTCTTTTTCTTCAATACAGTTAAATAACAGCATTAGTCTCATAAATTAACAGCCACTCCTCATATTACAGAGCAATCTGAGCTACGCAAAAGAAGTTGGATTATCATCTTAAACTGGATTATCACATCAACATCTCTCAGGTGACTAGCTCTGAGAGCTGTTAGTAAAATATTATGGATTAACACCTTTGACTGTGACAGGTGCTTTAACTGTTAATATGACTTATGACAGAATAGGCTTTAGGTCATGTAGAATGACATCATTAGTGTATGATAATTATCAATTTAATCCTGATTATCATTTATTATAATATTACCTCTTAATTTTACACATCATTACCTTTGTGTAGTAACATACAGTTATGGTGCACAAAAATGTCTTAAATATTTGAAAAGATTTTAAGTTATACAAGTATGGTTGTTATCTTGTTATGGTTGTTATAATTTCATTTTAAAAACACTACAACACAACTGTCAGACTCTGCAGTCTACCAAAATAGAAGCAGTACAACTTTAAACAGAATATCTGATGCGCCCTGTCCACTTGGTTGCTACAAACATTTAAATATGCCCATCCAAGTTCTTTATTCTCAATATTATAATATGACTGGTCCATGTTGTTTTCAACAGCTAAAGAGACCCTGATCTTATTTTTAATTTAAAATAAAAATAGAAATTAATTTAAAAAAAAACAAGGGAACAAACAAACAAAAACACATTATTGTTGGTTCATACTCTGATATGTCAGGTTGTTACCCTTTAATGTAAGGCCTCCAACACATAATGTCAGACTGATTCTGAGGCTACACAACCCAGAGGGTACCATCTCAGGGCAAGAACAGTATCTGTGGTATTGCTCTGCATTCAAAACATCAATTTACATGTAGGAGTCTCCACACAAAACTCAGACTCCCAACATCCCAAAAAAAGTCCCCAATGTTAAAAAAATATGGTCTTTTGGACGTAACAAATGAAACTGTCAAATAAAAAAAAAACCTGGCTGGGGATGTCAGCGGCGACAAGGTTCCCAAAAAAAAAAAAAAAAAAAACAAACAAACAAAAAACAAAAACAACATTAATGTGCTTAAGTGGACATAAATTAAGAGTCCAGGGACTGCCCGCCGAGGTGAGGCCAGGAGAAGGATGCCGTGCCGGGCAGGAGCGAAAGGGAGGCCTGGGAGGCCTGCGTGGCGGCCACTGTCTGGGCGGGGGAGTGGGTGAGCCTGTGCTTCTTCAGCTGGCCCAGCTCGCGGAAGCAGCAGCCGCACTGGGCACAGCGATACGGCCGCTCGCCCGTGTGGATGCGCTGGTGCTTGTGCAGGCTGTCCAGGTGGCGGAAGCGTTTCTCGCAGTAGCGGCACGGGTACGGTCGCTCCCCCGTGTGGATGCGCTGGTGCGTCTTCAGGCAGTAGAAGCGCCGGAAGCCGCGTCCGCACACATTGCAGCGGTAGATCTTCTCCGAGCCGTCTCTGGAGGTTTGCACTGTGCTGTGAAGGGAAATGCCAGCCTCACTTACCCCCATCCCCAGCGGACCCCCTGGCAACTGGGGCAGAGTCAGTGAGGAGGATGGGGACATAGACACAGATGCTGCTGCTGCAGCCACTGCTGCAGTTGGGTCAGCCCCAGAAGCGTCCACATTACGAGGATCATGGTCATCTTCAATCTTGATCATTCCGTCTTTGACTTCCTCGTGGTCCTCAAGTACCTGAATGAGGCCCAGTTCATTCACATTGCCTGCGGCGCCGCCCACCTCAAACTCAAATTTGCTCAGGTCTGATGGGTCCTCTGATGGCACTGGTAGTTCCTGGTCAACATGAATCCTGCTACCATCCTCTGTGGGCATCATGGTGCCTCTGTACTCTGTGGGATATGTCACAATTAACACCAAAATGCATTATTATTATTTATTATTATAACAAAACAACACTTCAGCTGTGTCCACAATATCAATTCATAACTGATTGTGTTTTTTCGTATTGTGCATCAGATCTAACTGTTTGGACTCACCCTTATTAGTGACACCATCGTCAGAAATGAAAAACTGTCCGTCTCCTACATCCTCCGTTCCAGTTACCACCTGATTTGTCTCGGCCTGGGCCTGGGCATGGGCATGGGCATGGGCATGGGCCTGGGCCTGAGCGTTCTGACTGTGGGTCGAAAGCGACTGCTGATTCAGTGTTACAGATGGTCTCATTCTGCGACGGTTGCTGATGCTCCTCGGCCATTCTGACTGCGGTGTGGGCAGGCAAAGACCTACGCTGGGAAGGCTTCTGGAGAAACCGGTCCTTCCTGGAGAGTTTCTAAAGGACTTCACCGTGCGTGGATGATCTCTGGTCAGTTGATTACCTCCAGCAGTGTTGGCTGAAAATAAATAAAGATTCTCATCTGTCTGTGGCCGCACTACTGTCGATCGAGGTTGGTTCTGGTTGTTAAGAAGCAGGCACTGTTTGATATTCTTTTCTGCCGCGGTCATATAGTACCGAACAGCTTTTAATTCACCCTCTGATATCTCTAATCGTTCTCTCAAAGTTTGGTTCTCTCGGTGGGACTCGGCGGCGGCGGTACGAGCGGCAGCTAGTTTTACACCCACAACCCTTGCTGTCTCTTTCAAAACAGTGTCCACTGCAGACCTTACGGCTTGCTCAATTGTGGAAGCCAGTTCATATTTTAGAAAAGAGACACTGACGTCTATATTTGATGTCATTTTTATGTTTTTCCCCCCAAGAAAATCCAAGAGTTGAGTCGGCTCAGCACACAGGTCAATTTGTTCTTCGATATTTTTGTAAGCGTCGCTGTTTTTGGTTAGATGGGGTCGCAGGGTTTTGACGTCACAGCCAGATCATTGGTAGTTGTAGTTAAAAAGTCAATTGTGTCCCTTGCATTTTTGATAGTTTTCATAATTATAATCTGTGGCTACACGTATGTGATAATGTATAGGAAATGCTTGAACATAGAATTAGTCAATGAATGTAGGTCTATTAAAGTGCTGATATTTTTGTATTCCCTTTCAACTCTATAAACGCCAGCCTGTGGTATAATTGTTATATATGTGTTAATAAAAATATTAGCATACGTATGCAAGTTTTATATATTTTAAATCTTATCTGCATTTAAAAATATATATTTATTTATATATTATCAACAAGGTCGGTGACATTTTACGTCACCGGAAGTTGTGGCTCCATCTGTGAGTCTCACAGCTATTTATCCGGACGATGATGGTGTCAGGCACAGTCATGCAGGCAGAGAATAGACATGACGCGTAAAACAAATCAAAGACAATGTGTTTAAGAAATAGCTAACTAAAAAGGAGCGGGTTTGACTTGACAGTGGGAACTATACCGACAGTCAGCGTCTTATGGCGGGGCTGTCATACTTAGTGCTCCGCTTTTCAGGGTCTGCTGGTCGGACTTATGGAGTGTTTTCAAAGGGACTGACACGGACTTTGTTAATCTTTTTTGATCTTGCATGGCGACTTCGAATCAGATTCCCCTACCTCTACCTCATCGCCTCAATGATGTTTAATGTGCGATTACAGGTAAACGCCTTTGCGACTCTTGCTTTAACGTAACACTTGAACTCTGTGGTAAGGTAGCTAACTTAACTAGCGTGGTGGCACCCAGAATCTATTTTAAGCACACAGTATCAGTTGAAGAGCCTACATTGGGCGTGTAACAAAACCCTGCAGTGGTTTGTCATCAAAAAGGGTTCGAGTCTGGTGGGAACTACGAGGTCAGCTTGTGGCGTTGTTCTAGAGGTCCTCCTGTCAATCTTATGCGAAAAGTCAACACTGCTAGTATCATCAGCAAGGTTAAGGTAGATGCACAAAGTGTCCTTGTGAACTGGCAGGCGTTTAACGCAACTGTCGAGTTGCTTCATTTGTCATTTGTACATGTGGCGGTAAAATGGGCTGGGTGTTCCAAATAGTTCAGATTCCTTTGCCTCTAGCCTAACTTCCTCTTTCATCTAAAAGCCCCATCTACCTGCTCGTAGCTGACACTGAGTTGTGATGTATGAGGTGATGCAAAGTGCTTTTTAAAAAAAGGTTGCGATAAAGATTATATTTGCTTTTGTTTCAGGACAGACAAAATGTTGACACTCAGAGCTTGTCTATTTATGCACGTATATCATGTTTATAATGTGTACAAAACGTTTACTCTGAGTAAGCCTACCCAGGTTTATTATTAAACTAGACATAGGCTATAACACAGGTGGTAGATAATAGATAATCAGTAATAATATTGTAACTAACTAGGCCTTCATGTACAAAAATGGCGGTCTACCCATGACTTCCCAAATTTGAACTTCTACATTTGAGAAGCTTGTCTGTTTCTGCTATAAATCAGCTTTGTTTTTTGTCTTTACTGTCTATCTTGCAGGTTCACATTGAAATACATTGACCTGCATCCCAGCCGTTTCCTGGACGCTGTCCTTTCCGCTTACTCACCGCCCCCCCCCCTCTAAAATGGTACCAGCACGGCACCGACATTGCTTTGCCTTCCACAGCTGCCGCAAGGGGACCCACACCCGGGCACAACAACAACACAGCGCACCCACAAAAAGGGAAATGGACACTATAGCCAGCTAAAGCCTGAGGAGTCCAGGTGTCCCCGAGAAGGCTCTGCGGAGGTGCCATGGTGCGGACGGGGGGGTTTTGGGGGGACATGTCCAGTGGTGTACCTCAGGCCACAGGCACAAAGAGAGACGGGAGCAGAGACGTCTGTTTGAGAAGCGACCCGTGGGGGGCAAAACCCCCAGTGGGAGCCGGCTCAGTGAAAGGGTCAGCTGGATGAGCAGAGGGATTTAATGTGGTCTCACAGAGTATACACTTCCAGGGCATTCGTATATACAGTACCTTTCAGTTGCTATGATTATTGTTAGTTCCTGAACCCCCACCCCCACTTTACCCCCCACAAGTCATCTCCAAGGGAACAACTGGAGCCTTAATATTTCTAGACAATTAAAAAAAAAGATTTTTTTAACAATGTCCTAGATTCTGTAGACAAACACCAAGTTTTTTGAGAGGGTTGTAATATTTTTATTTTCACGGGGTGGCCAACTATGCTGCTCAGTCATGGCTTCTCACTTCCTGGGCCGAGCAAGATGATAGGTACACACAGCCCAGGGCCAGGATCCAGCGCTGCGGCACCTGTGAATATCCGTAACATTATTACTTTGTGTTTTCAGTGGAAGTTATGTGGCATTTGATAGGCCTCACTCACTGCATGTTCTCCAAAGATGTCGGAGAAAAGGCACGTGAATCACTGATACACACACCCACACACACACAGAGAAATCACAAATTTATTGGTACTTAGGCCATTTACCAACTTTACATCCAGCCATTAGATGTAATGTTACATTGTACAGTAATGTTCACATTGTAAGGTTGCAACTTTTTTTGTTTTGTCTGGGAAATGCAAATACCTTTTGTGTGTTACAGGTTGTGCATTCGAGAAATTCTTATAATCACTGTATTGAATGCACTTTGATTTCGCTTGTCTTATTTGGATCAATAAATTTAGAGAAAATATTCTGATATCTTTTGACTTCATTTATTTGTCTGTAACGTGAATATATTCATATGCTTCAGAATATTTTACAGTATTTTGTCACCTTTAATGTAGACATCGACACTATGATTTTGTGACACTAGAGGGCAGCATATTCCCATTAGTTATTTTCTCTGACATGTGAGGCCCTGCTTTGTTTTTGGAGCTGTCAAATGATGTATGCTCCTGGATAACAAAGATGTGTAAAGGCGTATTTTTACAAATCAACATTATTTCACTGATTTATGAATATTAATAGAGTGTTATCTAAACCCATCTCCCTTGAGTTAAAGGTTATGATTTTAACTAACTGCTGACATAAAAAACTGTTTAACTTCACAATTCCTGGTTAAATGCTAAGATGGGGGAAAAAAATATTAAGTGTTGCCATAGCAACTGGTTTAATGCTCCGTGTGACCGCCCCCACCACTGGCACACAGATGCAGAAATATTCTTAACCCCCCCCCCCCCCCCCCCCCCCCCACACACACACACACACACACACACACACTCCCCCACTCCACTCGCGGGCTAAAGAGGATTTCTACATGAGAAGATTTTCTAAATGAAAATGGTTTTGTGGAGTTAGCAAGAGGGAGTGGTATGGTAGGAACAGAACAGAAAGCAATGATAATGGATAAGACAGTTCATCTAATAACTCACAAAGACGCAGGGGGCCTCTCACTGGAGATCAACCAGCAGAGCTAATGCCGCCATGAGAGGAGAGATGAGATGATGCTACTACAGCACTGTTTGTCAGGATAGATCAGCTGTGGGACTGCGTGCTCTGCTGCTGTTTGTGCACTAGCTGTGTAGGTCACAGGTGCGGAGGGTTACATTTGTCTGTCTGCCACTAGTGCCCCTGGCCTGCATCAAGGATGGTGTGATAATTGACCCTCTTTTTAGTGCAGCCGAGCAGCAGTCACTAACTTGGCACTCTGGAGAACAGAGGGAGGGTGGTTTTTTTGCACTGAAATATGGAACTGTTTTACAACAAATACTATTTCAAAGCAAAGTCTTTCTTTTTATGTTTCTGACCATACACAATCTGATTTCCATTCCATCTGCTCTTCCCACACACTAGCTAAAGTCAAATTAGGTAGTCACTCAAAGACAATGGTATGCTAGCTATATTGTTTGAATAAGCGACTCAAAAGCTATTTTTTGCCCAGGCGCACTCGATTCCCTAATCCATCCCTGGCAGCAAGTGACAAGAGCCTTGGATGCTGGAACTAGTGCCAGTGAGATGAGGGGCCAGTCTGGTAACTGGGCCACCTCCATTCACATAGTCCCGGAGTAAAGATCCCTTTCCATTTTTATTTATTTTATTTATAACATAACAGCGTATATTATTAAGCATAAATGTAAATGTGCCAGTGTTAGCTAGCAGGATAATCTTCAACTGTAGTCCTTCTGGCCAGAGTTTTGATTACCATAATTGACCAGTTGTTCCTAAAAGCCAATGCTGATAAAGTCAAGGTTTTCTGGTCTCTCTAAAGCTGCTGGAGATTGAAAAGGCTACAAGGATGGTTTATTGTCACATGCATAGACATACTGGGTAGGGTAGGACATGCAATGAAATTGGTGAAGTTTACATTGACTACTATCACTGATTGCTGCTGAAGCGTGGAGGACCCTGCTCCCTCTCCTGTCACACAACACAGCAAAATTCTCAGAGTTAATTTCCCAGCATTCAGCAAACGTGTTAATTTAGGAGTGTAAGATTAAGAGTTGAAATTACACTGCAAAAAGTTGATTTAACTGTAAAGAGGAGTGTTAAATTACCACTGTAAAGATTGGGACAAAATAAACACTGGCATAATGTTAAAGCTGACTCTCTCAGAGTTGAAGAGCACAAAAGAATTTGCTGTCACACAATGCCAGCACCACTTCTTCTCCTGTGCCCATCCGGACAGAGAATCTGTGCTGCTCACGAAGACAGATAGCTCAGTGGTGACCTTGAGATCTCTCTGTGGAGATGGTGTTGACCTTGAGATCTCTGTGTGACCTTGAGATCTCTCTGTAGCAGCCAGCACAGAAGCTGGGGGGTTGACGGTGTTGGCACAAGGACCCCCTGGGCAGGCGGTGACACAGCAGCTCCCCTTGACGTGTGACTGACCTCTGTGTGGGGTCAGCCTGGTGGTTGCTCTGGGGTGCGTCAGGTCTCGGCTGATGGCAGCCGTGTCCCAGGAAGAGTCTCCTGGTTGATGGTGCTTGTCAGTCAGCCGTATGCAGTGCCTTAGTGCCTGGAAGCAGCCTTAGTCCAAGGCCAGTCCACCATAGCCCTCCATCTGGCCGACAGATTCAGTCCAGTGATACTTGTGGTTCCTGGATGCTGGCCAGCCAGAAGGGATGGTGGACCACTTAGCTTGTGACCGTCACCTGCAGTGACTTCCTTCATCTTACCTCAGACAGTTCAGCAGCTGCTCAGCCCTGTGGTCTTTACTCTTCAGCACTGCTTCATGTGCCCAGACAACCCAACCCAACCCAAACAAAATTACTGCCACTGTTGTGTGCACTCTTGCTTACTCACTTTAGATGTATTATAATTTAGATAAATTATAATTATTATAGTTTTTAAAATAATTTGTGGGGACCAGGGAACTGCTATGCATATACAGGCCACTGCCAGAACTTTCCGAACTTGGACTTGGATGCTGAGGAGTGACTGCTGTGGATTTTTTCTCCTCACTTCTCTCCAGGCCAGCCTGGTTCATATGATGATTCCATTTTAGCTGCAACACTTGAACAAAAGCCTAAAGCACAAGCTCATCTTGTTGTGTGTCTTCCAAGTTGAGCCAGCCTCTGTAAGGCACATATTAACTATTGATCAGCTCTAAGGTAAAAAAAAAAAAAAACTTTGTCTTGGGGATACAAGGACAGGGAAATCTGTACATATACAATTTAAATCATAATCACACACATCACACACACACACACACAACAAACATGAATACATGTTTACAGTATACAGTGTACATGGGTACAGACCATTCTCCAAACACACCACCACCTTGCACACCTAAAAAAAGCCACCCAGATGGTCTGATTTATGGCAACAGCCCCAAGCGTGCTGTTAAAGCCTTTGAGTCCTATAAAACAATATAATTTGGGGGCCCTCTCCAATTAATAATAATATTACTAGTAATACTACTGCTACTGCTACTAATAATAATAATACTAATATCCTCAAAGGGCCCCTGTTAGTGTGGGGCCCTTAGAATCATGCTAGTCCTGTTTCAGATATGGGGTGTTCAGTCCAGTCTAGAGGCTAACTCTGGCTTACAGAATACTGTCATGCACATACCTACTGGCATGCAAATTTAAATGACGTCTCCCATAACATGGAAAAACTGATAACACATAAGGTAGAGGTAGGCCTGGTGGAAGACAACAGGGCAATTCCTGCTAATCTTTCCATCATGTAAAATAGTGTACAGGCGAACACCTTTGCATAGATATGACGCAACTGTCAGTTCATTATTGGAGTCTAAGCTCATGTAATAATTCTCTCGGGAAGCCCGAGTGATAGATCTCACGGGGTTGATATGTGGTTTATACTGTATGTGTGTTCATATTTCATAGGCTAAGGAGGTAGCTAAAGGACAACTTAATTAATAAAACTGCAATTTCAAATTCTGTGTGTGCAACCTGTACATATGGTTTTTGACAATAAAGCTGACATTGACTTTGACTTCAAGATTCAGTAGCATATATGTCTCCCTGTAGAGTTTTGAAAACATGTACAAGTACAAGAAAAAACGTAGGCCTACTTACTGGCAGTATGTATGGCAATTTAGCAAAACATAATTGTGCTAGCTGTATCATTGAGACTTTGTGTTTCCTAAGCAAAGAACTTTACAATGCCTAGTCCCTATTACTATCTACAGGGGGAAGCTAAGTAGTCATTGGATCATGCACAATTGGCACTCCTCATAGGTAACAGCATGGCCAAAGACAAAGACATGCCATTGCTGAGTTGTGGTCAATCTGAAGATGTTGCAGGATGCTGATGAAATCAGTTCTTAAAGCATCTCCAAAATCCTTACTGATCAACACTTAGTAGTGTAGTGATATGCAGTATGTAGTGTTAATGGACTGAGGAACTGCAGACACAGCATGTCAATGGACTCTCTCCTTATGTTTAGCCATAATGTAAACAGAGGAACACAGGAAACATAAAACATACAGTACCCATCTCTTCACAGACTTCTAGAAAGTGCTGTATTGTCCTCTTGGAAAGGACAAGGTCTCCCTCCCTGAGAGAGGGAGAGGGAGAGGTGGGTGTCGTCATGGTGTGTTTGTGTCAGTGTGTGTGTGTGTGTGTGTGTGTGTGTGTGTGTGTATGTGTGTGTGTGTGTGTGTGTATTAGGGGGGGTGGCGGCGGATCTGTCAAGACATCCCCGAGTGACTGATGAGTTTGTCCAGCCTGTGGGAAAGAGTATCGGGGAGGCGGGTGCGGTCATTGTGTGTGTGTGTGTGTGTGTGTGTGTGTGTGTTTGGGGGGGATAGTGTCGGGGAGGGAGCTGAGATGATGCAGATGGCGGAAGGGCTGCAGATGCGATGCACTTCCTGTGACCCAGCGAGCGATATCCCTGAGCCCTGAGCCCTGCTCAACAGGAAGCTACCGACACCTACATGCCTTTCCATAGTGTGTGTGTGTGTGTGTGTGTATGTGTGTGTGTGGGTGTGCGTGTCTGCATTTGTGTTTGTGTGTATGTGTGTGTGTGCTTGTTTGCATGTGTGTGTGTGTCTGTGTGTGTGTGCATGTGTGTGTGTGTGTCTGTCTGTGTCTGTCTGTCTTTGCGTGCGTTTGTGTGTGTGTATGTGTTTGTGTGTGTGTCTGTCTGTCTATTTGTGAAAAAGAGAGAGACTATCCTGGGGCACCCCTCCCACACTTCCTTGAGAAGCCTCCTCACAGATACTGGAACAGCTCAGGGCATTTTCCTATTTTTTTAATACTTCCCAAATAACAGGGAGAACTGGCAGGCTGACTCTGGCATAGGACCTGGAAAGACTGCTGCTGCTGCGTGTTGTTAAACCTCCGATGGAATTTGCTGGAAATCTCAGATATAACGGACCCTTTTTCTGTGTGGACCTGTGAACGTTTTTAGCTGTTGTGATTCTGTAGTGCTCTCTGTAGCCCCTGTGGTGCTGATGTGTACAGTACAGTAGAGGCCATATGCTACAAATAGCGGTGTGGTTTGGCACCCTGACCATGCTGTAACTTAAGAGTGGCAACATTTATCAGGACACGTCACTGTGGATTAAACCCCAGATTCAGTGAATCAGCCTACTTACTTACTTCATTCAGCAGTACACAATGCCTTCTTGTGTTGTGTGAGACATAAGGGACAACGGAGAGGCAGGTTGATAACGCACAGAGAATGTAGTCATGTTATGTTTGCAGTAATGGCATGTCCTATTCCTGGTAGTGTGTGTGATGTGAGATTGTAACAAGCCAAGCCAAGCCATGCCATGACATGCCATGCCATCCTGGCAGACCACACATAGCGCGACCACTATGGCCAGGATGACACTGGTCAAGGGGGCTTGAGCACATTTTTAAATCATGAACCTTTCACGTGATGATGATTTTTTGAGTATGTCATGAACTATATAGTTTAATATCCATATATATATTCATGAGGAGCATCTAAAATTAGCACAGTCTAAAAATCTAAGGCATGGACATGGTCACATCTATTGGCACCTACTCCTAGTTTCCATACACACAGGCTGAAAAAAAATGAGGGTGTGGTGAGTGTAGGTCGAGCTGGGCTGGGGGTTGGGAGTTGGGGGTTGGGGGTTGGGGGTTGGGGGTGTCTGCGGCTTTTAGGGGTTACGTTATGCCCCCCAGCATAACGACTGGGGCGACTGGAGCGTGCTGACATTCGCTAATCTGACTGCTCAATCAGGGCACGTGAAACTCGGTCGGCAGAGCACAGACACAGACGACTCCTCCGACGGAGGCCATAATCTGGCCGACATATGCTGCCCCCGCGGGACCAGCCTCCGGGGCGAGGCTAAGTGCATCCTGGCACCGCTTCAGCCCAGGCAGTCAGCCGGGCAGGGCAGGGCAGGGCAGGGCAGGAGAGGGGAGGGGAGGGGAGGGGAGGGAGGGGAGGGCAGGGGAGGGGAGGACAGGGGAGAGCTGGGGAGGGGAAGGGAGGGCTGGGGAGGGGAGGGCAGGGGAGGGCGGCAGGGGAGGGGAGGGCAGGGTAGCCCTCTCAGACACATGCCCTGGCTTTAATTGATGCTACTGTCTGTTGTTGGTTGGAGCAGACGCACTGAGCTCACTGTGGAGGAATGTGATGTGTTGCTGAATTCCATCTGGATTCTATAGGCTTGCAGGAAAGTGACCCCCCCATCAGACACACACATACACACACAGACACACATCACCCAACATTCCTCCTATTATGCATGCATGCACACGCACAGACCCAGACAGACAGATACAAACACACACACGCATGCATGCATTCATGCATGCACACACAGATAGATGCACAGAAAGAGAATTATTGTGTGTGTGTGTGTGTGTGTGTGTGTGTGTGTGTGTGTGTGTGTGTGTTTGAGAGTGAGGTAGGGGGTGGGGTGGTGGGAGAGTCTGCACATTCAGCCCTCTTTAGTTTAGTTTCAGTGGAAGTAATTAGTGTGTTGCACTGAAATATGCATGATTTCACCAACCCCAGCATATAGGCATGTTAGAGAGATGGGCAGCATATAGGCATGTTAGAGAGATGGGCAGCATATAGGCATGTTAGAGAGATGGACAGCATATAGGCATGTCGAAGAGATGGGCAGCTGACCCAATATGTGCGCGAAAAATTGTCTGCTGACCTAACGCCGCGTTGATCTTATATTCTGAAGTTGGGGGGAAAAAAACGTTAAATATTACAGGGTCTACACTGGCTGCGTGCCTCTCTGTGTTCCAGCCTACACATTGGGGTGCAGGGGGGGTGGGGGGTTGCTGGGGGTGCAGGGGGGGGGACAAAACTAAGAAAACAGAATGTTTCCTGCACGAGGCTGGACAGCCGTGCCCCCATGCAGGAAATACTCCCCCAAAACCAGAGGCCCCCCAAGCTCTCTGTACGCTCTCTCTCTCTCTGTGTGTGCTGCACGCACGTGCACTGACACACACACACACACACACACACATACACACACACACAAACATCACACACACACACACACACACACACACACACACACACTCTCCATCACACCTTACTACCTCTGCATGCTCCTACACAAGCGCGCCTTGTTATTTGCCTTCTCCTCTTGTGCTTGCTTTGGGCTTCAGTTTCAATGGCAATGGATCAGAATCACCTCAACATATTTTGTTTTAAAAAAAACTAGGTTGTTATTTTTCAAGTGCTTGTCGAGTTTTTGGTGCATCTGTGTTTTTTCCATTCTGTTTCTTTTTAACAACCATTGTAAGAAGAACCAGTATGTACAGTTCCAACTTTCCAAACCTTTAAATAACATTCACATGATACTGACTCATCTTGTGTTACTACTTCAGTGTAAATAAGCAGGAAACATTTGGCCAGTTTGTGATGAATAATATTACGTTCTATATTTCACCTTTTTTGTGTCGTGTCATCCAAAACGTGGCAATGCATTAAATCTTATTGATGTAGGGCGAACAAAGGGATGATGACATCAAAGTATTCGGAGAGTATTATTTTCCGACTCCCAGACAAATGTGAAAACGGACTCTCTGCACTTGCAAAAAAAAATCAAGAATGCTAGCTATAATTGAATCCGTGTGTTGGAGCACAAGCATCGTCTGTGCGCCTCACGGCCATCCGACTGCGCATTCCTGACTTCACGCATAGCAAGTAGCAAGACTTGCATCTTAGAAACGAAATGAAGAGTAAAATTACAGAGTAAAATCTTTCACAGGCTTACAGCGTTTTAAACGAAAATCAACTGTCTGCTCTTGTCAAGCTTCAGGTTTTGTCCCCCCACGTAAAGCTACACATGGCACACATGTAAGCATGTGTAGGAGCTTATTGAGGCAGGACAAGAGAGACATTGTGGTATTTTTGGCGATGCAAATATATAAATTGGAAAGTGCAAAACGGACCTACGATATATCTATATCGCTATGAGTTCAATTGCTGTGAGGTGTTAGCGCAATCCCGTGCCAATATTTCAATGCACCTTTCATCAGTCACGTGAGTATGGCACGCTAGTGGCTGTCGCGGCAAGGGCGGGCCGAACCGGGATGACGTAGGGAGGATGTGAGAGGGGGGGCGGCGAAGCAC
Source organism: Setipinna tenuifilis (assembly GCA_030347295.1). NCBI lineage: Eukaryota > Metazoa > Chordata > Actinopteri > Clupeiformes > Engraulidae > Setipinna > Setipinna tenuifilis. Next base: position 4,397,954 of record CM059266.1, read on the forward strand.
AGATGTGAGTGTCGCCTCTCATGAAGGGGACGCATCTCCAGCTGGATGGTAGGCTATCTGTGAGCGGCAGTCTAATTGAAGCGACCACTCACTCCAACCTCAAATCTTTTTTTTCCCCACGTCGACGCAGGACATAACAGCAAAAGCCACACGAATCGGTTGCTTTGGTGAATTTATGCCCAGAATTTGCGACTCACAAATCATGACGTTTCTGCACATGACCAGCGTTCTTTAACCGACACTTACCCAAGCAATTGTATTCGACAGTGCAACACATTGGATACATCTGGAAGACTTTGCTACACGAACTCATTATTATTATTTTGTGCCATTTTCACTCGTTTTCAGCCTTAAGTCAAAATGACAACCGCGGACGAGGATAACCACGGTAGGTTTGCAAGTCATTTCAACAGTCTGAGCTGTAACAGTACTGTATCAACAGCATGAGTGAGACCTGTAGTGTGAGAGATGCATGTTCATTTCGATCCAGAAATACTTATATAAACTGATGCGAATGGCATGTCACGCCGTCAGAATGTCCTTTAAAATGTTATGCACACCAGGCTATGTATAGGCCACCCTATTTTTGTTTTGACAGCTTCTAGTTTTATAGTGGCGGTTAATATGCAGCCATGGTCAATGTCTGTCTTGTCTGAACACACACGAGAGAAGTGTGACTTCCACTACTGTGTCTTCCCTCTTCCCATGTAGCCTACAGGAGTTTAGCACTGTTTATGGTGTGCTGTACTTATATATACAGTGCATAACCTGTACTCCCAGACCCAAATATCCATCCCATTAGTTTTTTCCAGTCCTTCTTTGGAGAAGCTGTAGTATTTATTTTGGTGCAGATGTAGCCTCCTTTATTCCATGGTATGCATCATCTGTCCAGGACACAAAACACAGACCACAAATGTCATATTCTGGTCTAGTGAAGATGGCACCTCCAGTGCACCCATAAAGCTGTGGTGGGCTACAGTGCTTGACCGTGAGGGGACAGTCTGGGTGAAAGTAGTAGTTGAAGTCTCTTACTAAGGGTGACACCAGGATACCATCTCTTGGACGCGGAGGTGTCTGAAGGCAGGAGGATGTTTTGACCTACATTTCTAGCCCAGCGTAGTGAGACATCATCTACCTCCAGACTCTGGAGAGCCCCAGTCATGAGCATAACTAACTCTGCACTGGTGTGCTTTTAATCGCTCAGCTTTTTGTGCTCAACAGGTCTTACGGGCAAATGCAAAGCCAGATTTTGCCTATTCGTTATTATCTGCAGCAAAGTATGCTGTATGTGTATGGTGTAAAGTTTTTTTTCCTTTGGTCTTAAACTGTTATTTGACTCAGTGGAATGAATGACTGAGGCTGAGGGCTAAAGTGACTGACTGACTGACGCTTCACTCATAATAAAAAAAAAAGGGGGGTTTATTGCCATTGAGGGAATGTTCCAGTTGGCTCATTTTCATGCGTTTAAAAAATGCTACTTTGGTGCCATTTGGGTGTTGAAATGTGTTGGGGAAACTAATGTGGAGGATTCGTAACAGCCATTAAAACAGACTGCCATCTCATCCAAGTGCTTTCCCACCTTTGAAAGCTATTTCACAAAAAAGAAACAAATAATAGAATAAATAAATGTTTGCTGTTCCAAGTGTGAATGCCACTTGAAAACTCTTTGCCACCTTTGTGATGTTCTGCAGACTCTTGCCTTGGACAGAGCAGACCTGCTTTTGTAGGTGCCGTGTCATTGCTCTTGACTGCGAGTGTGCTTTTGAAGTGTGTGTGTGTGTGTGTGTGTGTGTGTGTGTGCTACAATTCGTCTGGCCTCTAGTGGACAGTTGAAAGCTGTGTGTGTATTTTTCTGTTCTGCTGGAGGATACAGTGGCCTCTTTGTGCCGCCCAAGTGTGTGTGTGTGTGTGTGTAAGCGCGTGGAAATGCCAACACTGACGGGCATATGGGACAGTAATGGACACTGAAAGGCAGCACGGCTTGGGGTCCTTTCAGCTATAAAAACGGCCCCTTACAGCACCAGACCAGACCAGACCTTGTCTGTCTCGGATGTGCCTGCAAGCATTATGAGCTGAATGTCAGAAGGGACCCTAAAGACTGCTCTGTTAAAAGGTTTGCACACACACTGCCTGACAGCAGTCCATGAACACCTGGGTGAAGAATTGTGGATTTATTCCTTTCAAATAACAATGAAACAAGCCTTTACTAATCCAGTGTAGTAATAACGCACTGTGGATTTTGTCCCTCCTGACCGGCAGTGTGTGTGTGTGTGTGTGTGGGGGGGGGGTTGGGCTTGTAAATAATCCCACGTTATTGGGCACCTTTGAGTTGTGTAACCTGGGTAGACCTGTGGTAGTGGTAATGGCAGCTGCCCAAAGTAGTTGCAGGCTGGTTGGTTGGCGTGGGGGGGGGGGGGGGGGGTGCAGATGTAGCCTCCTTTATCCCATGGTATGCAATGCATCATCGGTCCAGGACACAAAATACACACCGCAAATGTCATATTGTGGTCTAGTAAAGATGGCACCTTCAGTAATGGTAATGGTAATGAGTTGTGTAACCTGGGTAGACCTGTGGTAATGGTAATGGCAGCTGCCCAAAGTAGTTGCATGGTGGTTGGTGGTGGGGTGTGGGGGTGGTTGGGGTGTGTGTGGGGGTGGTTGGCGTGGGGGGGGGGCACAGAGGCTGAGGGGCTGGGTAGACCTGTGGTAGTGGTAATGGCGGCTGCCCAAAGTAGTTGCATAGTGGTTGGCGTGGGTGTGTGTGTGTGTGTGTGTGTGTGTTGGGGATGTGGGGGGGTGGGTGGGCACAGAGGCTGAGGGGATCAGACAGGCACCCAGGGAGGGGGCAGCTGCCCTGACTGAGAGCTCGTCTGAGACCTCCTCCTTGGGTCTCACGGAGCCGACGGGCCCCCTGCAGACTTCCAGCAATCAGTGGTAGGAGGGGGCTCACTTCCTGAGCTCTCTCTTCTAGCATGCAGTGAGTGTGTGTGTGCGTGTGTGTGTGTGTGTGTGTGTGTGTGTCTGTGTGTGTGTGAGACAGAGAGAGAGAGAGAGAAAGAGAGAGAGAGGGAGAAGAAGAGAGAGAGAGAAAGACAGAGAGAGAGAGAGAGAGAGGAAGAGAGAGGGAGAGAGAATGTGTGCAAGAGAGAGAATCGTGTTGGAGGATGGGGCAGTTTTGTATTGAGCATCATGGTGGCATAGAATTAGAAGGAATTTCTAATTCAGTTTTGTTATTTTTAGTATGAGACATCTGTGGTTTTGTACTTGTGAGAGAGCAGCTACATATCTGTCTATTAGATTATTCCCCAGGAACTCAGAAGAAGATGAAGAAATGATATGGTGTTGTGAGTTATTGAAGTGGAAAGTATTTGACAAATGGAGCTGATTTGGCGAAATCAATAAACTGGAACATTGTGGTAGTTTAGTGTTACGAGATGAGACAAGATGGGTCTCAAAATGCCGCTGTCTTTTTTCCCATTAGAGAGAAATAGAAGCAAATAAATACATGTTGCAGGAGAGCAGCAATTACCCTTTCAGCATCTTCCTCAGCTCCGCAGGTCCTTTCTCGGTCTCATTCTCTGGCAGTGCTCTCTGAAAGACACAGCACCCCGTAAAAATGCCCATGCATATTCCAGGACTCTGGCCACACGGGGTGACCCCCTTTTGCTGTGGCTTCGGACCACTTATGCTAACAAATTCACCACATGCTTGCCGATGGCCTGTGGGCCCGCCACAGACCGCACTATTTGTTCTACAGGAAAGCCAACCGTTTATGTGCCCACAGCCACCCACCCAGGAGGTGGTGGTGATATTCAAGCCCTAGCAGCAGCAGAAGGAGGAGAAGAAGAAGAAGAAAAAGAAAAAGAAGAAGAAAGGGATATGGAGATATGGAGGAGGAGGAGGAACAGGACAAAGAGGAGGAAGAAGAAGAAAGATACGGAAATATGGAGGCAGAGGAGGAGGAAAAAGAAAAAAAAGAAGAAACAAAAAGAAAAAGAACAGCAGCTTTAGATCTGTTGGTATAGGAAACTCTTAGGCTGCAGTGTTTAAAGGGAAAGAGCCCGTTTCCTGGTGGACAAAAGAGAAAATGCCATTTCCTGTGTTGAGCTCTAAGTGTTGACTCTCAGTTCCTCAGCTGTTAAAGGATAAGCTCGTCACTCTTTACACTCTCAACAAAACACACATGGACCAATTGTCACACATGCAGCGTTTCCAAATACAAGCAGGTGTTGTGTCATCTTGCTTGTCCATTTTAAATATTAATGACATTAATGATCATCTGGTAGAGCACAAACATCATCTCAGTGGGCACTGGCACACAAGTGGCGTTTAGTAGGTCCCGCTTAGAAGGCAGAACTTCTCACAGTGCTCTAACCACAGTGTGTGTAACCACTTTGGCTAAGTGTTGTCGTCATTTAACACACACACACATGAGTCATGCGTGACACATGGGTATCTGAGTGTGATTAATGAAAGTGCCTTGGGCCAGAACTTATTTCCATTTAGCTGCCCCACTAAATAATAGATATACCAGCACATGCACAGGACAGTGCATCAATAACAACTCATCTAGGATGGACTTGGCTGCGGGGTCACCCAGGCTCAGCCGATGGTGCAGTAGGGATAGCCCGGTCGATAGGATACTACTGTTGTGCTAGCCAGATTCCAGATTTGGACTCGTGCCGGTGTGTGTGTGCACTGCACACTCCTTCTGCTCTCCTCATCTGCTGAGCTCAGCCAAAGTGTGTGTGTGTGTGTGTGGTGTTCATTTGAAACTAAGAATCAGAGAATAAATGAAATTCACATTCACATGCTGCTGCCCTCATGCTACGTCTCGTCTCATGTGTGCAGTCAGTGTGGCTATGCTTATTGTTTATGGACTTCAGAATCACCAGGTACCTATCCTCCTATGCAGTCGTAAAACCCTGTTATAAAAATTTGATGATGGCAGCCCTGAGACTGAAACTCAAGGTTTTCCTACACGTCAGTAGCCTATTTCTCAGTTAAAAACTGCAGCCAAATGCATGATTCAGGTTTAACGTACTACTACAGTCAAGTGTGCGTGTGTGTGTGTGAAGCACATCAAGTAGTAGAGTAGTAGACACGTGGAAATTGAAAAATGGCCGTTTTGTGTCCGGTATGTAGCGTGGCGAGATAGAGCTATAAATGGAACAGGCCCACTCAGCAGGATGCTGTGGAGATGACTGAGCAAAAACTCTGGGGCAAGGTTGTTTCCTAGCCTAGCGTTGCCTTTGTTCTTTGATTATACCTCATACCAAGCAAGCCATGTGTCACTGGGCATTAGGGAAGACATCTGCGCATGTAATTGGTCTGTTTTATATTTAGAAAACAAGCAAGGGTTGCTTAATGCTAAATCCCTGTTCGAAAGAATCACAGTCAGACAGTTTTGTGTAACTACACTGATTATTTTTTTTACATTATGGTACACACATAAACACACACACACACACACACACACACACACACACACACACACACACACACACACACACATACACACATTTATCTGTAGCAGAAATGCATGCTGGGATTAAGTACTAATTAGCCCCAACCTCTTTAGCCTTGACCAGAAGACCCAGGGGGCTGCCCTGCCCTACCCAATAGGAGCATCCCCAGCGGACGCAGTCAGGGACTCCCCTGTGTGCTAGCCGAGTCTGGGAGTTTCTTTTCTTCCTGCGATGCCCATCCCTGATGTCGAGGGAAAATGTGCTTTGATAGCCTTATGTGCTGCATGGTGGTGTTAGCAGTATCGATCCACCCAGAACATTCACACATCCTGTGGAAGGAAAGCGCAGAGTCGCACAGAAAAAATGAATAGACGTGAAATGAGTAACATTTATGCAGAGATTGCTCCCCTGGTCAATCAGCTTTTTCAGTCCGCCATTGCTATTTCTGCACATCTTGGTTAAATGTACTCTAGTGGGACTCCTAAATTAGTGGGCAAGTGGCGCTGAAATGTAATAAGGTTTTGCCCGATAAAGCACTACATTAAACAGGAATCTCCAGAGGTTGGAGAATTGCATGATGGTATGTATTTTAAAACCCTGTTGTCAAGTCCTGTGCGTGTGTGTGTGTGCGTGTGCGTGCGTGTGTGTGTGTGTGTGTGTGTGTGTGTGTGTGTGTGTGTGTGTGTGTGTGAGTGTGTGTGTGTGTGTGTATGTGTGTGTGTGTGCCTGTGTGTGTGTGTGTGTGTGAGTGTGTGTGTGTGTGTGTGTGTAAGTACCGGTTGCTCCGTGGGGGTCTGATTTCCATTTGCTGACGTTCTCTTTCTTTACGCTTCACTTTGACTGATCTCATCATCCTTGCGGCGTGAACTGCTCAGGCCGTCCATGTCAGCTCACTCCCCAACCGCCTGACACCAGCCCTCCACCCCCAGCCCTCCACCCTTTCTCCAGCTGCTCGACAGCACCCAACACCCCCGCCCCTCCATCCTTCTCCAGCCCCCTGACACCACCCCTCCACCCCTCCATCCTTTTCCAGCTGCCTGACACCAGCCTTCCCCTTTTTCCAGCTGCTTGACAGCACCCAGCACCCCCACCCTCTCTCCAGCACCCAACACCCCGCCCCTTCTCCAGCACCCAGCACCCTCTCCAGCAACCAGCACCCCCGCCCCTTTCTCCAGCTGCCTCATACAAACCGTTTCTCACCTCCACCCATCCTTAGCAACATCTCACCACTTTTTTTCTTCCTCTGTGAACATTTTAAGCCTCCTGATGCTCTATTATAAGAAAAACCCTCCTCTTTCTCTCACTCTTTTGCTCTTACTTTCTTTCTGCCCCCCACCTCCCCCCCTCACACACACACACACACACACACACACACACACTACGCTGTTATTTATTGACATGTGTTTGATATCCCAAGTCACCCTTACACTTTCTCTATCTGTGGTTGGAGTAGTGTAGATGTGTATTTATAGGTCTGGAGCTTTGGCTTCTGAAGCACACTCACTGACACTTGGCTCAGTCAGCAGGGTGGGCCTTCTCTGTGTATAACACTCACACACTCGCATAAACACACAGACAGACATGTGCATTTGTGAGAGTGGATGTGCATGTGTGTTTTCTCATGTGTGTCTGTGTATAACACTCACACACTCGCATAAACAGACAGACAGACATGTGCATTTGTTAGAGTGGATGTGCATGTGTGTTTTCTCGTGTGTGTATATGTCTGTATATGTGTGTGTGTGTGTGTGTGTGAAAGAACACAGAGAAGGCAGAGGGAGAGGATGCTGGACTGACACTGTATATAGTGCGGGTCTAAAGTAGGTTACTTGGTAGAAATCTGTGCACAGCTGTGTGGATCTCATGTTTCCCCCATTCTGATAGCGAAGGCTCTTAATCGGACCGTGTGTGTGTGTGTGTGTGTGTGTGTGTGTGTGTGTGTGTGTGTGTGTGTGTGTGTGCGTGTGTGTATGTCATATCCTCTCTTTCCAACAGAGTTGGTTAATCACATCATGTGTGAGTGTGTGTGTGTGTACGCGTGAGTGCGTTATGTGTGTGTGTGTGTATGTGTGTCACATTTCCCTGCATTCCGTCAGTGGGGATGAGATGGCGGTTAATCTGAGCTGTTGGGCTAGTGGGGGGTTGTGGTGGGGATTTGCCCAGGCCTGCAGCTGGGAGCCCGAGGGGTGTGTGTGTGTGTGTGTGTGTGTGTGTGTGAGAGGGGTGGGGGGTTGCTATGAAACACATGGGCCAGCTCAGCTCCGCTCCGCTCCCCTCCGCTCTGATCAGTGCAGTGCAGCGAGTGAGGCTCAGGAAGGCAGAGTGCGGATGGGCACAGTGTGTGTGTGTGTGTGTGTGTGTGTGTGTGTGTCTGATCAGCGCAGCGCAGCGAGTGAGGCTCAGGAAGGCAGAGTGCGGATGGGTGACAGACACAGGATTAGGGGTCAGGGGCTCCGCGCTCTAGCTGCCTGTCACCCTCCACATGGGGACAGTGTGTGTGTGTGTGTGTGTGTGCGTATGTGTGTGTGTGAGTGTGTGTGTGAGGCTCGCACTTCCCCCCGCTCCAGCTCCAGCTGCAGGGGCACGCTTACATGCTTTATATGCAACAGGAAGGCTGTGCATTTGGAGTTTACAAGGATGATTTCCTCATGGAACCTCATAAATGAACATTACTCAATAACATGTGGATCATGTAAGGAAAAATAAAAAAAGGAACAATAGTCAGTGGGTTTTCTGTAATTGTGTCAATCCCGAGTTTAGAATGTAAAAACCCTGTCACGTTTTCCTTCTAACACAGCTGACCTCGCTGAGTAGCTGATCTACCTGTCTTGAGTGCTCATTATGATCGGCTGATCGGAGCTGGTTAGATCAAATTTGTGGCAGGGTTTTTACCTTCTGAACTCAGGATTGACACCTCTGGTCCTGAGTGTCAAACACAGACTGATCAGTCTCCCTCTCTCCCTCGCTCCATGACCTTTAGTATGTGTAATGCATTCAGTGCTGTCTGATTTACACCAATAATGTGTTAAGACACTAATACTTAGATCTACCAGTGTTATGGAGCACAGACACCAAAAGTGAGGTCTACCAATATCAAGCAGCTAGCTCAGACAGCATTATTGAAGTCTACTGAGATGATGATGATATCACAGTGTAAGCGCCTGCATTGGTACATGACACATCACAGCACATCACAGCACAGCACAGCGGTGGCCCACAGACAGCTGTCAGATGCAGCAGATCACCCCTGCACAGCCAGGGATCACCCTGCACAGCGATCAGCCAGGGCTGGATCAGGGACAGCGAGGGTGGTGCTGGTGAACCACAGCTGGAAGCTAGCCTGCTGGGTCAGTGAGGCAATGTGTTAATCGCTGACCCCCCCAACCCCGACCCTCCAACCTCTTCCACACACATATATGCATATACGCATACACAGACATACACACACACACACTCTTTCTCTCTCATTTCACATACACTAACCTATGATAATACTATCAGAAACACATATACTGTACAGTGCACACACACACACACACACACACACAGTCTGCCTCAGACCTGTGTTATATGAGCCATAAATGCATGCAGACACGGTGGCCCCAAAGTCAGAGCAACCCCCCCCCCCCCACCACACACACACACACACACACACACACACACAAACACACACACAAACACACACACACACACAGTCTGCATGCAGACATGGTGGCCCCCAAAGTCAGCATCCTGAGAGCAACAATGGCCCTCGCAGTGGGAGGATGTGGAGCCGAGATAAAGAGGCTAAAAATAGCGCCGCCTCCCAGGTCTCCAGAGTCAGACCCTGATCCTGCTGTGTGACATCCTAATAGCCCTCAAAGTGCTGACTGGTGACTGGTGGGCTCTATAAACTGGCATGTTTGAATGATGAATGGATGCGTCATTTAGGCCAGGGGTTTTTAACCTTTTTGAAGATGAGGCCCGATTTTTTCAGTGGAGAGTGAATGGGCCCCAGGCCCATTACATATTGACACTGTAATGATTTAATTGATCTCAACATTTTTTTCGGCCCTCTAGGTAGTACTTAAGGCCCAAGTTTGGTTAAGAATCACTGATTTAGGCCAATTCTGGTGCTGGTTACTACACACTTTACATTGTATTTACAGTTTAGCAATGGGTGTCCTTTTGGATAGGTTTAATGTCTGTGAGGGGGGAGTTTTTACTGTTATTGTTCCTAAATGTCATATCATCCTCTATCCCTGCATACACTAAGTTAGTGTCTCTTTAGAGAAAAATTTTTTTTTTTGCTAGTTTGTACCTCAGAAAGCACAGTTCTGTTTGTCACGGAGGGGACAGGAGGAGGAACAGAATGCTCTTGTCCTAGCATTATGGTAACATCAGCAAGTTGGTTTCACTGTCAAGAGAACACATTTGTAGTCCACTGTAATTTTTCAGCAGGGTGTGTTATATGTCAGTCATTGTTTGTGCCTTTATAATATTAGTGCTTTTATGAGGCTGGCTTACCAAGGCTGGCCTGGCAGCTTAGAAGTCAATCTGTCATCGGGCTGGCTGGAGCTGGGTGAGAGGGATGGTCACGGGGTCTGTAGCTCAGGGCTTACCCAATGAGTGTAAGGATAAGGAGAAATGATTAGAGGGGTTATAACCTAGGGCTTTCGATTTTAGTCTAGGCGTGTGTGTTTGTGTGTGTGTGTGTGTGTGTGTGTGTCCTTGCGTGCGTGTGTGTTTGTGTGTGTGTGTGTGTCCTTGCGTGCGTGTGTGTTTGTGTATGTGTGTGTGTGTGTGTGTGTGTATGTGTGTCTGTGTGTGTGTCTGTGTGTGCGCGTGTGTGTCTTTCTGTATCTGTGTCTGTGCATGTGTGTTTTTGGAGCAGTGTTCAGGGCAGTACCAAAAACTGTCCTTGGATGACTTGCAGTTATTTTTTTTATATGTTTGTGTCAGGCATTTCCATTTTGTCATTATTGTTTTCACTGTGTGCGTGTTTGTTTTCATGCCTTCCACAGATGTGCTTGCGTGGTTGGGTCGGGTGGCTCTGCGCTGTCAAAGGGCCTGGGCGGTGTTTGCTTTGTCTCTCTCTGTGCTTTGTTCTGGTTGCGGTGAGCTCACGCGTGTGGAATGAGGATGTGTGTGTGTGTTAGGATGAAGGTGTCAAGGCCACCAGGGGCCGGGCCCTTCAGAGCCCACAGGTAGTTGCCGAGGTCAGGTCAGCCCTGTTGTTTTTGCCTCCATCTTGAAGAGCAGTCAGGGGCACCGGAGGCTGCTGTGAAATCAGCTGTTTAACAGAGCAGAGTGGGGGGGGGTGTTCCCTGGAGATGCGGGACAGTCCCTCAGCACCAGGACTTCATCAGACAGACAGACGGGGCGTCGCTGCAAGGTGACGAGACCGAGGTAGGAATTCCACACTTTCGAGAAATTGCGCTGGCTGTGCGCTTGTAGCAGGTAAGAACAGTACACAGGTGAACGGGGGGCGGTGAAGCAACTATGAGATCCAGCAACTGTAAGACCTACTGTAGCGGTAACCGCACAAACAAGCTTTTTAGCTCCTTTGTCTGTAATTACACACGACAGCGCTGCAGTCGCTTTCAAGCTGTTCCAGATGTGCTCCGTCTGACATTTTGCATGAAGTACATGCAGTACTTTTATTGGGAGTGAGTGACAGCACTGTAAATGTGTAGGTAGGCTCACACAACAAGGGTCGCTGCTCTGACAATTGTTCAAAAGGGCTTGAGATGATAACAGGAACTGCAGACGGCTCAAGCTCAGATGGTGATGTCGTTCGGAGACGTCATGAGTGGTGCCAGAGCATGGTTCAGAAGCTTCTGGAAAACAAAGAACAGCCTGTGAGAGCACTGGAGAGCCAAAGACCACAGGATGCCGGACCCTCTCCACCCACGTCACATTCGATCCCCAGTAAAAAGCCAGCCCAGTCTCTCTCCTCTTCCTGTGTCTCTCGTTTACTCTCCTTCTCTCTGTTTCTCTCTTTCTTCCTTTTTCTCTTTCTCTTACTCTCTTCTTACTCATACACATCTGTTGCTATTGGTCATTGACAGGCTCAGGAAGAGTGGGTTCCCTCCATAACACCCACACCTCTCCCCTCCTCTCTTCTCCTCTCTTCTTCTCCTCTCTCTTCTCTCCTTTCCCCTCCTGTTTTCTCGCTCCTCTCTCCTCTCCTCTCCCTTCACAACCTCCACACCTCTCCCCTCCTCTCTTCTTCTCCTCTCTCCTCTCTCTCCTCTCCCCTCCTCTCTTCTTCTCTTCCTCTCTTCTTCTCCTCTCTTCTCCTCTCTTTTCTCCCCTCTCCTGTCATCTCCTCCCTCTCTTCTCTCTCCCCTCCTCTCTTCTTCTCCTCTCTTCTCTCTCCTCCTCTCTTTTTCTCCCCTCCTCTCATCTCCTCTCTTCTCCTCTCCTCTCTCTCCTCTCCCCTCCTCTCTTCTCTCTCCTCTCCTCTCTTCTCTCTCTTCTCCTCTCCTCTCCTCCTCTCTCTCTTTACTCGTTTCCAGATGTGGTGTCTGGCCGGTGGGAGCCAATATAAACAGGTCCTGTCAGGGAAGCAAAAGGCCTGTTTGTCTCTCCCCCTCGCATGCCTCTCTATCAGACGGCCTGGAATGAGCCCCTGCTCTCATTTCCGGAGTGACTCACTCACGGAGAGCCGAGGGGTGAAGCGAGGAGTGTCCGCGTCTGTGTCTGTGTGTGTGTGTGTGTCTGTGTCTGTGTCTGTGTCCGCCACAGTGGCCTCTTCCTCGAGATCAAGAGAGAGGGACCTTGTTACCGGGCTGACCTTGAGCTCTTCAAAGTCCCAGACAACAGACAAGGCTGTGCTGAGGCACCGCTGTTGTGTCTCGTTCGTGTGTTTTCAGGTCCCATGGGCGCCCTGTTCCCATGTCAACACGGTGTCACAGCTTGGCCAATTGGGTTAGCACTGTTTTGTGTTTCAGCTTGATCCCTTTTATCCTCGTAAGCCCACCGTATCCCTGCCTGCTTTCTGCCTAATGCAATATAATAATGCCACTTATTGGAAGATGAAATGCAGTCCTGCTGACAGCTAAGTCACAACAACAAGCTAAAGTTTATATTTCTCATGATGCATTGAAATGACCTTGTGAACTTTTGACATCACAATTTCATGACCTCTTCACAAGACATCTGAAGCAGCTCGTCCACTTAAGCTATAGTTTTTTGCTTTGAAGACTAAAGGGCGGGGAGGACCGCACTATAAGGAGCACAGAACTGACCACTTGACGCCACAATTTCATGACCTCCTTACAAGACATCTGAAGCAACTCGTTCATCTAACCTACATCTTTTTGCTTTGAAGACCAAAGGTCGGGGAGGACCGCACAGACTATTAGGAGCACAGAAAGTGGAAGTGGAGCCTCTAACTGGACTAATCAGTGAGATAAAGAACAACAAAGGCCTGTGCCAAAAACCCCACTAATCCAATTTGCTGAAAGCACGAAAGCAGTCAATGGGCCAGAAATAGCACAATTAGCCTGTTTCCTTTTTTCATCAACATCAGGAGGAGGAAGGAAGCTTTGGATTTGGGCTCCAGACATTAGCCCTTTTTCCATCCAACATAAAGTCGCTTTAAATTAAGGCGCATTAAAAAGTTGATGCGACACATGTGATGGAAAAGCGGTTATGTCGCTTCAACGCCGACTTTGTCGAATTAATTTACGTCGCTCTACAGAGGTGGATTTGCGGGAGATAATGCGACATAAATTTGATGGAAAACAGTTAAAGCGACGTAGGAAGTTCGCACATGCGCAGTGCTGTGTTATTATGTGCACGAGAATTCAAATGCTGTGGCGTTGTCTCGAGTTTTCATCATTCTGTAATTTAATTCACCTCATTAAAGAAGGCTCGTCAGTTTGTTGATTCGTTTTGCTAGTTTGTGTTCAGCACAGTAATGGCACAGGGACAGACATGGACAAGAGGGGAGACCCTAACATTTATTAAGGCTTTGGGGGAGGTGGACGCTCTGTCTGCCCTAGATGATAAAAGACAACGCAACGCTACGATTTATGATTACTATGATACTTGAAATAATATTGATCAATAGCAGAACAACACGGATGCTCTCCATTTTGTTTCACCGGTAGCCAAGGTTCACGTGCGATAAATTCTATTTTGCTTTGATACAAACATTCCAAAAGAGCGACTCAGTGGATGGAAAACGACCTAGCGCATCAGAAAAATGTGGATTAACGAGGGGCATTGTGACATCGCTGAAATGCGCTAGAAGTGCTCTTTTGATGGAAAACGGGTTTGGTGCGACTTGTGTCGCTTTAACTTAAATCGACTCGGGGCGTAAGTCGCTTCAAAATTGGATGGAAAAAGGGCTACTGAGGAGCTGTTAGGAGCAGCTTTTAACCGCCATGAATGCCCCTCTTTGTGCCCGTGCCCCAACGCAGGCAGGTTTTTTACAATGGCAAAAGGGCGTATTAAGTGCTATGCTTCTGGAGTCGCAAGTGCTCTTGGTTTGTGTTTGGAAAAGCTTCTCTTTCTCTCTCTCTCCCTCTCTCTCTCTCTCTCTCTCTCTCTCTCTTTCTTCTCTCTTCTCGTCCCACTCCACACTCCAGGAAGGTGTATGTGGATATAGGTTGAGAGTCGGCGTGCTCTCTCTCACATCAAAGCGCAGATGTCAATCACGGTCTGAAATCTCCATTAGTCTGGTCTCTGGTCTCAAGTCTGTGCACAGACGTTTCCATCTGGGCCCATTTGGAGTGCTCATTCATGTTCAAAATATTAGTTCAAAACAAAAGGTGCTGTATTATGGTCGTGGGCCTTTCAAAGCCAGATGACTTCTGCAGGCTAATGGGTTCAGCAGGTCTCCCACAAGAGAATAATCAGTGTGTGTTTTTTATGATGGAAGCTACTACTGGTTTTTTCATTTGTTAAAAGGCCACTTCATTCCAAGGGCATTTATTGAAATTTAGTTTATTGTCTTTTACAGACCTAGCTCAGTGTATAGAAAAAGAGATTTGCACTCTTGCTCTTCATATGGTGCATAGCATGTACATTAGTTCTACAGAAGAGGTCCATAAATGTAAGAAAGAAGCTCTTTCAGAAAAAATGACAACCTTTTTCACCTGAACTTGAACTTGAACTTTGCATGCTTTGGTGACCCTTGTGCGAGGTGACACAGCTTACAAATAAGTGCTAGGCCAGCAGGGACTTTCATTTGTGGTGTGAAATGGTCCTAAGACTTACTGGATTACTGCTCAACCTAAACAGTTCTGATTTCGGGATTAGTCAGAAGAGAATGTACCACCGGCATGGCGTAATAACTTGTGAAACACTTTGGTTGCGAGGCGCTTTGGTGTTTTGGTTTTGCGCCTCTCTCTCCCTTCAGGCACTAATGAGGTGAGGAGGCGGAGGACAGCAGTCGATTTGCAGAGAGCAGCCGCTGCCTGCCTACCTGTCAGACAGGTATGACAACACAGAAATGCTTGTGCGGCTTATCTACTGTGACACCTGGAGGGGCTCCAGAGCATACCACAGACTGCTGAGAGCTGTGTGAATTCTGCTGGAACCTTAAAAGGTTGTGTAGGTGGGGAATTTTAGAACCACTTTTTTTGTTATATTTGTCACCATTGTCCTTACATCCTGATGCGATGGCTGTGGACATATTGAACTTAATTGTCTTACAACAAAACAACAAAAACAGCAGCATCAAAAACACCATCTGCTACATGGCTATAAAGATCACGTTCATTCATTTCCCTGAGCCCCAGTGAAATCATTGGTTGGCCAGCCTTCCTGTGTACATACCTTCCTTGTTTGTGATTGTGATTGCTACTGCATGTACTCAGCTCAGGAGGAAGGAAGAGGTTTATACTTTCATTTGTAAACTTGTGGAAAAAATAAACTCATTCTTGCTAGATCTTCCATCGTCTCCTCCCCTCCCCTTCCCTTCCCTCAGTGCCTTGTTTAAAGAGGCCATTTTAAGTCAGTATGTATGAGTATGAGTTCTTGGAGAGACGCTACAGGAAGCTCTGCCATCCAGTGATAAACGCAGTATCTGTGACCAGCAGCAGTAAACTGCTCTCGCTCTTCTTCTTCTTTTTCTTGCTCCCCAGCCCTTGGCCAGGGCCGTGTCCTCAGCTGCTCCTAACAGCCATTTACCAGCACAGGCTCAAACTGCACTGCCGTAACATTCACAGGCAAGACAAGGCGAGAGTGAAAACAGGGGCCTGCATTTCTCTTCTCTTCCAGCTAGGGAAAATAATGAGAACAGCCCTTATGCCTTTTCAGGCTTATGCCTGGGATTCATTGCATGCGCACATGGCATGCACAGCACAGCCCTTTTTCATTCGGGGCGGCTGAATTGAATATTAAAAAAAGCTAAAAATCTAAATCTAAAAATCAAAAGGGCAGAGCTGAGAAGTGAGGTGATGATGGCGCGAGGCAGAGCCAGACGGAGAGGAGAGGAGGCCGGTAGAACCTGCCGGATTGGTTTCTGGGAGGAATGAGCGGCATTTATTTCCATACTCGTAAGACCGTGGGCTGGCTGGCTTAGAGGCTGGCTGGGTGGCTGGTCGGGCCAAGAGCTGTCACAGCACAGGGGTGTTAAAAAAAAAACCTCCATTGCATGTCAAAGCAGCACAGCAGAGCTACTGGTCGTCAGAGCTGCTGGCGTGCTCACACCTCCCTATGGAAGGTGGTCGGCTCGTGGGGCCACACACGCAGATGAGGCCGGGGAATGTTGACATGTCTGCCATGCGGGCCAGAGAGAGGAGGCCTTGGGGATGGACCCCAGGAGGTATGTGTATGCACGGGATGTGAAAGAGCTTTGATATGTCCCTGTGTGTGTGTGTGTATGTGTGTGTGTGTGTGTTTAGGTGGGTGTCTGTGCCTGTGTGTGTTTACGCACAGTGAGAGCCTTTTTATGAGGAACGCTGTTAAAGGCTGATGGTGTTACTCGGGTGGCCTGTATAGTGTCAAAGGTGGTTGAGGTCAGTTGCAGAGCCGGGTCCGTTTTGTTCCGTGTGGCTGCCCGTGTTGCCAAGGGGGGGAAAAGGAGCCACTCCAGCTGCAGCTCCGACACAGACATCCTCCCTTATTGTTGAGAGTGCAACTTTCTCTCCAAACCAGGAAGTCGAGCACCGGTATATTTCCCCTTCCCCGCTGTGTTGGTATGCAGTCATTTGAAACCTTGAAAACCAAACATTTAAACTGGGGTGCATTGATTGTCTTCTGAGAGTGACAGAGTGTGGAATTAGAACGCAACCACAAGCATAACCCTGTGCTGCCTGTGCTAGACCGACCTACACATGGCCTGTCCTGGCCGGCGCTTGGATCAGCAGTCTGCCAATACCTGTCGCTTTTATTTATGGTTTCTGTCACCTTGTCTGACATCTGTCTGTGGCTGGAATGACAGAAGGAGGCATCCATCCATCCACAAACATGCTCTGCATCACAAATGAGCTGCTGTGATACAAGGTTTATGGAACAAAACACTCGCCACAGACACACACACACACACAGACACACACACACAGACACACACACACACACACACACACACACACACACAGACACACACCTTACACAAGCCCCTACACAACCCCCTCCTGCACCCCACAAGCAGTCTAGCAGTCACAAGATGTGGATAAGCCCTTGATGCGTCCAGCTGAGAGATTTAGAGCGTTTCGGAAATTCCTTCTGCGGGGTATCAGATCTCGGCACCCCAAAGAATGCTCAGCATGTGGCTGGTATCACACTGGTGGCTTTGGTATGATAATGTCCCAGTCTGTCACACGGGCTTAGGGGGAGCGACACTGGCGGTATGTGGGCCAACATACACAGCACATGATCTGCTGGGGAGAGAGAGGGGAGAGAGGGGCACTGCCTGCTCCTAATGATGGCTGACTGAGCGTCCTGTACAGTGACACCTGTTAATGTGTTATCGATTGTAATGTGTGTGTTGGGGATAGCCTGGAGAGGGGAAGTGGGGGTGGGCAGGAGTGAAAAAGAGCAACCTTACATCCTTGTCACACCCAGGGTCAACATGTCAACATTGTGGTCGATCTACATGGAATATACTACAAAGGTGGTCAGGTGACAAACCTAGTTTATTTATGCCCAGAGGTAGTCGTAAACCTGACAGAAGAAGAGCCTGCTGGCATTTAAGAGAAAGTTAAGAGAATCAAGCCCTGGGATGGTCTAGTGACAGGTTTAACACTCCCTCTTGGTTAACTAAACAAGGTTTATTACCTAACCAACTATATAGTACACCCTCCAGGTCATCTAAATAGCTCATGGTCAGCTCAATGCATCAGTTCATGCCCTGCATTAGGATGAATACCCACACGTCACCTGTCAAAGTCAAAGTCAAAGACATCTTTAGTGTCAAAAACCATGTACAGGTTGCACACACAGAATTTGAAAATTGCAATGCTCCCTAGGCCCAAAGTGAACATTACAGTTAAACATCTTATAAACAAGACAGGAAGACATGATGACAGACATAACAATATAAACATAACAAAAAGTACAACAAGCTTGTATGTAATACAAATAAGTAAACACAATGTGTAGTGTAATAAAGCTCAAATGGTGCCATTTAAGCATTAGTGTCGCCTGTGGTCAGATCACCTGTCTGCACACTGTATGCAAATAGACATGTGCATCACTGCCGTATGCAAAGGCCAGATGCATTGGTTTTAACTGACGGGAGGCAGCAGACTTCCTGTCTGTGACGGTTGAGGTGTTAGTGAGCAGGTCTCAATGCTCCTGAATCTATGAATGATCTTATCTATCAATGATCTTCTCTATGAGTGATCTTGTTTCCTTTTTATATTTGTCATTTCCTGCAGGAGCATCTCATAGTCCACATGCTGACAAAAGTTGATTGCTTCACACACATATATGTGCACACAGACACACACACGCACACAATACACACACACACACAATACACACACACACAACACACACACACACACACACGCACGCACACACACACACACATACAGACACATGCACACACATACAGACACATGCACACACACACACAGACAGACAGACAGTTCAATCACCATCCACTGAGTCCTTGGTCCTCC
>CM059266.1:4426485-4428985 GCA_030347295.1 Setipinna tenuifilis
TCTCTCTCTGTCTCAATATCTTTCTGTCTTCCTCTCTTTCTGTCTCTCTCTCTCTCTGCTTGTCTCTCCCTCTTTCTCTCTCCTTCTCTTTCTCTCCCTCTGACTCTCTCTTTTTGTGCCCCTCTCTTCCCCTCCCTCTCTCCATTATACCTTTTTTTGGCTATTTACAGCAGCTCTGCCAAGGTTCATTATAGGCAGTTTTGTGTTTCACTGCCACTGTGCCTGCCCCATTGTTTTCCCTCAGTCTCTCTGTGACAATGGCCCTGATGTCCCTTTGTCCTCTAGCTCACGCGACTGGTGTCCTACTAGGAGAGTGTCCTACATGAACATCGTCTGTTCTGTTTGCTGCTGCGGCTCACTCGCTCAGATGTGTTTTTTTTTAGCCTTTTTTTTATCCCCCCTTCTCCTATTTGCAAAAGCCAAACGCGTCTCAAATGACACTGCCCCACAGTGTGTGCTATAGTGTGTGTGTATGTGTGGTTGTATGTGTGTGTGTGTGTTTGTGTCTGTGTTTGTGTTTGTGCATGTGTGTGTGTGTGCATGCATATGCGTGCATGCATGTATGTGTGTGTCTATGTGTGTGTGTGTGTGATGGAGAGAGCATCAGATGTAGCACTGGATACTGGTGCCCACTGTAAGCAGGCCGCCCCCCACCCGTCTGCAGGCCCCCTCCCCTGTGATGGCCCTGTGTGTGTGTGTGTGTGTGTGTGAGTGTGTGTGTGTGTGTGTGTGTGTGTGTATGTGTTTGTGTGTGTCTATGTGTGCCTGTGCATGCATGCACGTGAGTGTGTGTGTGTGTGTGTGTGTGTGTGTGTGTGTGTGTGTGTGTGTGCATGTGTGTGTGTGTGTGTGTGATGCCCCCATGGCCTTGCCGCTCTCGCTGCTGCTGCTGCGGCTGCTGCTGTGCTAATGAGATTGATTGATGGTAGCGATCAGGCGATCGATGGCCAGGGCTCCAGACCCACTGGATGGGAGAGAGAGAGAGAGAGGCCAGGGCTCCAGACCCTCTGGATGGGAGAGAGAGAGAGAGAGGCCAGGGCTCCAGACCCTCTGGATGGGAGAGAGAGAGAGAGAGGCCAGGGCTCCAGGCCCTCTGGATGGGAGAGAGAGAGAGAATGGCCCAGGGCTCCAGACCCTCTGGATGGGAGAGAGAGAGAGAGAGAGGGCCAGGCCTCCAGACCCTCTGGATGGGAGAGAGAGAGAGAGAGAGGCCCAGGCCTCCAGGCCCTCTGGATGGGGGAGAGGGAGAGGCCCAGCACGTGCTGCTTATGCTAAGGGAGGGGCACAGACTAGGATTCGGGCCACGTGTGGTGCCCTTGTCCTGGGTCTATCTTTGTCTCTCGCCCTTCACTCAAACACGCACACACACTCACACATATCGACAAACACACACACGGACACACACACACACATGGACACATAGACACACACACTCACTCACTCTCTGTCTTTTTCTCTCTCCCTCTCTCTTTCTCTCTCTTTCTCTGTCTTTGCTTGTTACACACACACAGACATACACTTTCTCTCTCTCTCTCTCTCTCTCTATCTCTCTCTCTCTATCTCTCTCTCTCTCTCACACACACACACACACACACACACACACACACACACACACACACACACACACACACATACACACACACACACATTAGCATGCACATGAGAGCTTATGCATGCATACAGTATGTGTACTTTAATGCGGACACATGTATGCATGGACAGGTGGATACATTATAAGGCATCACTCAGACACGCATGTAATGTATATCTAAATGCATATACACAGAGTGTCTCACACTCAGACACACACATGTAATGTATATCTAAATGCATATACACAGTCTCTCTCACACACACACACACACACACACACACACACACACAAACACACACACACACACGTGCACAGACTTTTCCCATGAGACCAGCCTCTCAAAGGGACCTACAGGGGTTAAAGACTGCTGCTGAGTTTAGACACAAGGCCAGGACAGGAATAATGATTTTACTCCTCCCTCCCTATCTGTCTTTCTCTCTCTCTTCCTCTGCTTCTCTCTCTCCCCCTCTCTTTCTCTCTATGTGGGTCTACAGGGACACGACTGTACTATGTCAAATGAGCTGTGTGTGTGTGTATGTGAGTGTGTGTATGTATGTGTGTGTGTGTGCGTCTGTGTGTGTGTGTGTGTGTGAGTGTGTCCACAGGGACATGACTGTACCATGTCAAATGAGCTGTGTGTATGTGTGTGTGTGTGTGTGTGTGTGTGTGTGTGTGTGTGTGTACACAGGGATACGACTGTACTCTGTCAAGTGAGCTGTGTGTATATATGTGTGTGTGTGCATGCGTGCGTGTGTGTCTGTATGTGTGTGCGCACGCATGCATGCGTGTGTGTCTGTATGTGTGTGTGCACGCATGCTTGCATGATCGCATTTGTGTGTGTGAGTGTGTGTATGTGTGTGCATTTGTCTGGCTGAAGGAAACAGACCCATTTAATTTGTTGTTGCT
>CM059266.1:4433985-4436485 GCA_030347295.1 Setipinna tenuifilis
AGGGCCAGGAAAGTGTGTGTGTGGGGGGGTTGTGGTGGGCAATGCATCTCAGGTGGGTTTGTTGTGCCAACCCCCACCTCCCCTGCACCCCAGCTCTTGCCTCCTTTCCTGCTTACCCCCCGACTCCTTCTAAATGCCCCTCTCTGCCTCTGCCCCCCCTCCCCGGCTACCACTGACAGGCCCCAGCATGCCAGCACCCCATCCAACACTAATTGCTTCACCTCTGGGCTGCCTGTCGTTTCTCTTGGCCCCCTCTCAGTGCTCCTCGGCTCACTGGGGAGGCTCAACAACCCCCCCACATACCCCCCCCCCCCCCCCCCCCGCAACCCCCCCGCACCCCACATACCCCCATCCTAGCTTTCCCCACCGCACCCCACATACCCCCCACCCTAGCTTCCCCCACCCCCTTCTTCCCCCCCAGCTGTACCTCCACCAGCTGTAAAATCAGGGCCAGCTTCTCAGTGCCAAAATGTGACTGTGTAACTTTGTGTTTGTGTGTGTGTGTGTGTGTGTGTGTGTGTGTGTGTGTGTGTGTGTGTGTGTGTGTGTGTGTGTGCTTGTGTGTGTGCATGTGTGTGTATGCATGCGTGCATGTGTGTGTGAGTGAGTGGTTAAGTGGCCCTCTGGGACAGGATCTCAGCTTTGATATGTTGTGTTATTGTGCTAACATCTGTAGCGCTTAGGTCTGGATGGCGGGGACAGGGACAGGGACAGGCACAGGGTGGGACGGCAGGAGGAGAGGGGAAGTGTTGGGTGGGAATGGGCTGAGCTGATCTTGGTCTGGATGGCGGGGACTGGGACAGGGACAGGGAAAGGGACAGGGTGGGAGGTGTTGGGTCGGAATGGGGTGAGGTGACGTTAGGAGGCTTCAGCTGTGCTCTGGGCCAGCTGTGAAACACACTGGAGCCTAATGGACTCTGAGAGCTTAGGTCTGGATGGCGGGGACAGGGAAAGGGACAGGGACAGAGTGGGACCACAGCAGGAGAGGAGAGGGGAAGTGTTGGGTCGGAATGGGGTGAGGTGACGTTGGGAGGTTTCAGCTGTGCTCTGGCAGGTTCCAGCTGTGAAACACACTTGGAGCCTAATGGCTAATGGACTGTGAGTCTTTGGGTGGCTAAAAGGGGCCTCATTGTGCCAGGAGTATTCAGTGACATGGACGCCTGCCCTCCCCTATTGGTGCAGCTGTTTGCCTTGGCCTGCTCAGGCATCATCTGCATACGCTAGCCGTCTGCTAACCCTGCAGTCTGTGTGATCAAATAGGGGACCACACAGAACTACAGAAGATAGCAGCCAAAAAGAGGGGAGGAAGTTCACAACATAAACTCTGTGGGTTGTCCAGTGAATGAGAGGGATGAGAGGGATGAGTCTCATCTGTTGGCTATCATTTTTCGGTCTTGAACGTAACGTTATTCCATCTGTTAGCCTCTCTCTTTAGTCTGCATAAAATGTCTTTTTGCTCAGCGCGGGTGCAGTGCTAACATGCTAATGTGTGACTGGAAAAAGCTAAGCTTTTGACAAAGTTCAACTTCACTGCTGGGTGGGGGGTTTGGTGGGGGAGGGGGGGGGGGGGGGGGGGGGGGGGGGGGGGGGGGGGGGGGGGGGGGGGGGGGGGGGGCGCTGGCCAGGTTTGCCTCCCATGATCCAAGCTAGCATTAGCAATGACATGTCTGTGAAGATTCTCATTCATCCAAGTCAGTGTTAGTCAAAGGAGCTAAGTTGTAAGCAACTGGACTTCTCTTAGTAGTTTCAAGAAGACGTTTCACCTTTCATGAACTAAAAAACAGAGCTGAAGAAGCCCTTTGGATGAAAGGTGAAACGTCTTTGAGCTACTAAAAGAAGTCCAGTTGCTTACAACTTAGCTCCTTTGATTAGCACTGACATCTCCACAGAGTAGGCCTTTTGCCATGCTGACAGACCCATGCTGACAGCTTCTAGCCACGAGTGTTTGTTGTTCTTCTTTACTTGTTGTAGGCCAGAATTGTGCTTTGTTTCATACAAGTCCACGGGTTGGTTATCAAGACAATCTTCAGATTTCTATTTTGGAGAAAAAAAAGTGTGAACACAAATACAAGTTGAAGTCTTTGTTCTTGTCATGTAGCAAACAAAATCATGTACATCTCCAAGACTGGACAGCTTTGAAAGTGCAGTAGGCGGAGGGCATACAGCGATTGTGTTTTATTTCTCCATGTACAAGGGACAAGGGAAAGACATGGTGCTTCTAGTCACATGCTGCCAGGCTTTCCGCCCCTCCCCTCCCCTGCCGTTGAGCAGGGAGAAGTATGGCAAGGATGAGAGACACATGCACACACACACACACACACACACACACACACACAGACGCACACACAGATGCACACACACACACACACATACACACACACACACACACACACACACACAGACGCACACACACACACACACACGCACATGCACACGCACACGCACACACACACACACACACACACACACACACACACACAGGGAGAAGTATGCCAAGGAT
>CM059266.1:4443985-4466485 GCA_030347295.1 Setipinna tenuifilis
CCTCACTTCTAGCAGATATTTAAACGTTTGTAACATGATAATAGCCTGGCGACGGGCAGATGATAACCTCCTACACTACAGCTCCATGGAGCTCTGAGCTAGTAAACTTTTTAAAAACTGTGTGTAAAAGCTGTTAGTCATATTGTACATTACATGTGAGAACATAAAAAGAGAATGTTGAGAAAAGCCGACACCTCGCCTGCTAGAAGCATCTGTTGCACTTCACACACGACCCAGATTCTCCCATTCATTATTTAACACCTCTTAGGCATGGACCAGCTTTTAATTGACGTAAGAGAGGAATGGCCCGAGACTGTGTGTGTGTGAGAGAGAGTGTGTTTGAAAAGGAAGAGGAGGAGGAAAAGCAAGGAGAGAAACTGAGGAAGTGTTCATGACTGTGTGTGTGTATGTTTGGGGGCGGGGGTAGGGTGCGTGTGTGTGTGTGCATGTGTGTGTGTGTCCGTGTGTGTTGGGGCGTCTCTGAGTGTATAAAAAAGGACACTGGAACTCATGGTCAAGCCTGCAGCACTGAAGCAGGAAATGGGAAAGCGTAAACTGAGGGGACACATCCGAACATTGGAGGTGTGACCAGAGAGTGCATGGTTAGAGGTTAGCTTATCGCTAATCACAGACCAGCATTTGATAGATTTATACATTTAACCTTCCCCTTTATGCTCAGATAATCACGACATGACATGACAGACACCAATTAAAAATACATGTACATAAGTAGTTAGACAGTTGTGCTCACACGTTTACATACCCTGCCAGAATTGATGATTTCTTAACCATTTGGGTCGTTTCTGGGTATGTAAATTTATGAGCACAACTCTCTAACTACTTATCGTTAGCTTCATAGCATAATTGCCTAAGTCATTTTTTGGTCAAATTGAGATTTTTGCATAACTTTACTCCCCTACCACTTCTGCATCATCCTGTCTGTCTGCCTATGTCATTGGCCAATCACAACACTCATAAAAGTAAAAAAAAAAAAGTCATTCATTTGACTTAGGCAGTTTTACCATTGGACTTAGGCCGTTTTTATACAATCTATTTGACTTAGGCAGTTTTGATGTATGCAAAATGGCTGAGAAGATGTAATGTTTATTTTATATTCTCAGAAAAACTGCCTAAGTCACTTTTATTTGATAAAAAAAATGATGTTCGGTTTGGTTCTTTTTCCAAACTTTCTCTCACATCTACACAAAAATATGCATGTGATTTTTAGAAAATGTGTTTTTTCTTGTTTTCCAAAAACACAAAAAAATGACTTAGGCAATTATGCTATCAAGCTAATGTTATGTACATTGTATATCTTGTTAGAATAATGCCTCTAAAATCTCATTGATTTTCTCTTAAAACTTGTGCATCACACAACTATGCATCACACACACTCGTAGTGAAGATACATGGAGACAACAATTGGTTTTATCTGGCTGTAAAAGAAGACCTCTACCCTGACACGCAGACATTCACAAGCACAGTTTATTTGGCCGTCCTCTGCAGAACAGGCCCAGGATCAGTTACACTGAAGAAACAGAGAAGTATGCATATAATCATATCAAAATATAAAACAATGTCAGGGAATGCCGTATGAAAGTGTTAAACAACTTTCCTGTATAAAAACACTACAAAACGTATACAAGCCATAATGGTAATAATATTCTTGCCATTAACATGGCCGATGAACATCATCAGTAATTGACCCACTGTACTCAAATCTTACAGTCACATACAAAGATAAATTCAGAACAGAATATACTGTACATCATGCACAACATTTATAATACATTTTTTGATATATACAAACAAGCTAAATCTAAACAATTTAAACAGTTTGTATAGTTGCTTTGCATATATACAAACAAGCTAAACCTAAACAATATTTTGGAAATAAATCCACTAAAACTACATTACACAATACAAAAACATTAGCAGCTAGAGCCAGTTCGACCAAAGACTGCACTGACTTTACACAAAATAAACCTACTTCACCTATCTATATGTGCACACACAATCTCAACATTTGTAGGACTCAAGATGATAAGCAACATAAAACTAAAGCAAAATTCATCAACTCCATATAACACATTATGGTGTGAACCACTATCATGGGAATGTGAAGTGTTCGAGATGAAAGCAATGTGCCAGATGACAAGCTGTGAGAGCCGAGGAGTGAATCTGAGGACACAGCCATGCAGCCTGCTTTATGACAGCCAACAACGGCCAACTTACATTAAACTGTCAATACGGCAATACTGCGTGAAGGCATACAGTACTGCTGAACAGAAAAGAGCCTGACTGCTCTTAGAGTTTACCCTGTGTCTTTATTCTATATCTGAAGTGACGGGGGGGGGTCCTATCCTTGCATATATACAAACAAGCTAAATCTAAACAATATTCTGGAAATAAATCCACTAAAACACATTACACAATACAAAGAGCCTGACTGCTCCTAGTGTTCACCCTGTCTCTTTATGCCATATCTGGGCAGATGTGACAGGGGGTCCTACAGATGTGATAAAAGTGTTAAACTTACTTTGGGTACCCCAAAGGTAGTCGTAAATCTGTAAGTACAAGAACCCAGGGCTTCATTCCCTTAAATAAAAAATGCCAACGGGTTTACGATACCTCTGGATTAAACAGACTAGGTTTGTTACTTAACCACCTTTGTAGTAGGCTACGTACCCCCAGGTCAGTTTATTTACGTTTGCAGTGCTGAGTCTTAAAGGAGATGTATGTAAGGCAACAGAGAATGCTATGCTATCACACTGCAGCTCTGTGAGGATACTCACACACTCACTCGCAGGGCAAGCGCTTAAAAGGAAGTTTACATCATTTCAGCAAGCTGTTCAAACCAAAGAGAGAGGAAGCATCACACACATCACACGCTGCAACATGGCTGTAATTTATGGAGCGTGCACTATGTCTGTGGTCCCCAGACACTCAGCCCCACTAGCTTAATTAACACTTAGCATACATAAGTCATGAACAACATGTCCACACAGCACAGAGAAAACTTTAGTTAATGTTGAATGGCAACATTAAGATTGAATGCAATTCGTATCGTAGTCTCTATGCTTAATTTGACGTTACGGGGCTTTTTAGGACAAAACAAAACTGAAAAAAGTGCACACATATAGATAAAGAAAATAACAGCAGGAACAGAAAGAAAAGCAAATTCAAAAAGGACCAGAGAGAGCCAGATGCAGTTGAGCAAGACACATACAGTATATTATAAAAGAGCATAATCTAATTACACTAAATTCAAATATGCAAATGAAATGAAACTCTAAAAACAAGACACATTTGGGAGACGTTCAATAAAAAAGGAAACAATCATGGCCAGCTGCACTAGTTCCTGCAAAAAAAGTAATTAAATCATGCTGATGTGAGAAAGACATCCTTTTGATACGGCAGCTGCACCACACAGGTCCTAAGCTGCCGTTCTGCTAACCTCCTACAGAGTTTGACTGTGATATTACATAAACAGTATTAGTAGAAGTGATTTTCTTGAGGGCATCAGATCAGGCCATTTCCCAAATTAATTTACTCTCTCTCCGTTCTGGAGGTGAGCGAGGAATGAGCTCCAATTATGGCTCATGACTGCCACCTGCAGCATCAGGAAGGTACTGCAGCTCATCAGTGCCACCTGCAGGATCTGGGAGCTACTGCAGCTCACTGTACTCTGCGTCCTCAGCTCACTCCAGTCACTGTGGCTGCATAGAGGTAGAGGCGTTCACAACACAACTGCTTTGATAGATTTTTAAAAATGTCCGACAGAATGTACACCACTCCCACTTACAGCTCAGCGCAATCTTATTCAACCTCAATTTAGAAATGGAGAGACACCCTGAAAGCACTGAACGTTACAGCACAGCTAAGAGTAAAGCTGACAGGCGTATACAGAAAGACCCTCCTCCCTCTCACTTCCATATCATGATAGGAAGTACAAACCAACTCCTCTCCCTAACCATACTATTCTACCTGTTTATCTGTGTCTTTTCATAAGGAGTACAAACACAGTCCTATCCATATATCAATCAATCAATCAATCAATCAATCAATCAATCAATCAATCAATCAATCAATCCACTATCTATCTATCTATCTATCTATCTATCTATCTATCTATCTATCTATCTATCTATCTATCTATCTATCTATCTCATTGACTGTATATAACATATACATATACAGTCTCTGGTCTATCTATTTTTCTGTCTATCTATCTATCACTTGTCACTGTCTCAGCCCCCCATTCTTCAGTCTCAAACCTCTGAACTGTCTAGTGCAGGCAGGGGGAATGTGAAGCCGCTTTTTTGGGGGGTTCGGGGGTTTTTGGGGGTGTCTCAGCAGGGTGAGGAGGTGACCTGGTCGTAGTCGGGGCACTTGAGCAGGGCGGGGTAGCTGTAGCTGGCGCTCATCTGGAGCGAGGCCTCGCTGGATAGGTCGGAGGGGCTGCGGCCACGCCCCCAGGCCTCGGGGTGCAGGAACTGGCCCGAGTGGTCGGAGCAGTCGCTAAGCCGCGGCCGATAGAAGCTGGGGTGTGGGCGGTACATCTCCTCCGCCGCGTAGCGCTTCATGAAGAGGTACACGGACATGACGCCCGCACTCTTCAGGAGACAGACAGGGAGACAGGGAGACAGAGAGACAGACAGACAGGGAGAAAGACAGACAGACAGACAGACAGACAGACAGGGAGACAGGGAGAAAGACAGACAGACAGACAAACAGACAGATAGACAGACAGACAGACAGATTTACAGTTGTGCTTATAAGTTTATAGAATTAACGATTTCTTTACCATTTTTGAGAGAATATGAATGATAACACAAAACCTTTTCTTTCACCTACTAGTGTTGGCTGAATCCATTTGTTATATAGATAAGAAAATAAATCAATCAATAAAGCCAGAGACCACCACAATGACTACAGTCATGGTCATGGTAAAGCGCAGGTGTAAGACTAACCTCTGTGAGGAGGAAAGAGATGGCCGCGAAGGCGAAGGACCAGCCGTACTTGTAGCTGAGGTAGGCCTCACTGCTCCTGGTCCTGTTCATCATCTCATCGTTAATACTGGAGATATACAGCACCAGACCCACCACCAGAGACAGGCCTGCGGAGACACAGGAGTGGGATAAGGAGAGAGAGAAAAGAACAAAAGTATAAATAAGGGTGGAGGAAGAAAATGAGGGGGACAGAGAGAGAGAGAGAATTGAATTTCAAAACACCTTTATTACAGTTTTTGAAATGGATACAAAAGCACAGTTGTGCTATTTGTTACAACAAAACTGCAAATAAATAAATAAATAAATGAATGAATGAAATCACATCTTAGCCAGGTGATAAAAATGCAGAGAGAGAGAGAGAAAGAGAGAGACAGAGAGAGACATGGAGAGGTAGAGGTAGAGGGAGAGGGAGAAAGAGAGTGAATAGATGTGTACCTGACAGGATGAAGAATATTCCGGAGACGAACGCTAAGATGGTGCGGTGTGGCCTGACATGGCCGATGTTGTTGAGCACGAAGCCGATGAACATGAAGAACAGGCTGACCAGGGGGAAGGGCGTGGCTGACCGGATCATCTCTGAACAGGAGCACAGAAAAAAACAATGCTAATTAATCAATTAGCCTTCCATTACGTGTGTTTGACATGGGATGCAACTTTGCTAATATAAAAGCTGTTAGCCGCATCTGACAGATATGACATCATCTATGAGCTATATTGAAATTCTCAAACAAAAACCACATAGTCAGATCAAACCATTTAGCAATGACAAGACTAACACTGCAACAACTGATTGATGAACTGATTAGCTGACTGCATGTGTGACTGAGTGACCAGAAGAGGGCAGTAGAGAGAGCAAGAGAGAGAGAGGAGGGGGAGAGAGAGGGGACTCACTGAGGACACTGATGGTGGATTCGCTGGTCAGCTGGACATTCATGGGCATGACGTACTCTATGGTGAAGCAGCGGCCCATCTCCTCACCTGAGACAAAGGTCAAAGTCAAGGTCAAGGTCAAAGTCAAGGTCAAGGTCAGCTTTACTGTCAAAAACCAGCCAACAGCAGAGGGCACAGCTAAGCAGGTGTGAAGGAGAGGGCATAAATAAGGCTAGAGTGACTGACCGCTGTGTCTCCCTATAAAGAGCCATTCTTTTTTTTAGGGAGCGAAAATCAATAGAGGCATGCTAATTTTCAGTGTATACACCAACTTACTTGAAAAAAAAATACAGCATATGGAAAATATTTCCATGCCACTTAGTCTTGTATAATTATTGAATTAATTATGCTCCTCCTAAGTAATTTAACTATGCTTGAGGGTTTTTTTGTAGTTGATACTTCTAAAATCTTTGATGGCAATATTTAATTAACAGACAATTACCCTTATTAGAAATCACAATACTTTGATGTGTGTAGCGGCAAGGTTCAATCTCATTCAAGCTACAATCAGCTGTCACATTCACTGAGATGTACTCTACACTGTAATTGGGATGCTGGTATTTTAGAAGCCAATATCCTAAATTAAAGAGTGATTTTAATGACTTTAGCCTTTTAGAAACATGGGCCAGTGTAGTTCTGTTATGTTGCCCACTGAGAGCACAGAGAAAAATCAATACTGTGCTGGAAGTAATTGGATGTATTCCAACAATGCTGCCGTACACTAACTAGCCAATAAGACTTCTTAGGCTTTGGTATATCAATATGTGGAAGGGTAGGGCCCTGACAGGACCCATTCACCTAAGTTACCTGCTTCATTACCTTGCATTGTGTTCTTTAGGAACCTCAGCAAAAGTGTCGTCACACTGTTAAAATGTAATTTCCTTCACCAATTACTGGTCAGTCGTTGCATTATGTTGCTGGCAAAATAGCCATTAGTCTTTGTGTTCAATCTGTGCTTATTTGAAATTTCATTTTTCAGAAAAAAATGGTGTTGTAGTCCTAATAATGAAAGTTAGACCCCTCATCATTTGAGGGTACTGCAGTCCCTTTATTAGGTAGCCATCCTCAAACTACATTCTATGCACTTTACTCCCCCCTCCCCATGCACAGTTTTAGACAAACAATCACTAATTTCACTGCATGTCCTACTCTACCCAGTATGTCTATGCATGTGTCAATAAAACATCCTTGTATCCTTGTATACTTGTTGTGCAAGCATTCTGAGCCACAGACAGTTGACCAGGGGATTATAAGAGGTGTCAGTAAATGAGAAACCCAGGCAGGGAGTTGGTGGCGGCGGCACAGATCTGAGGACATGACCAAACACGACCGGCCACCTTCCCCATCCAATCTACCACCCTCCGCTCAAAAGCATCCTTTTGTTATCGCCATGGTGATAGTTGTCATGGAGGCAGATTCTTTTTTCTTTCTTTTTTTTTTAACACCACCCATGTAATGAGGGGTTGTCTGCTGCTGCCAAATGTGTTGTACTGTCAGTGGGGGCAGACAGCTGAGCGCTGGGTGGTGCTTTGGTCTCCCCCCACTGTGAGGCATCATGCTATGGGTGGGTGGGTGGGTGAGCGGGAGTGCGGTGCACTGAAGGCTTTGTTTGAAGATGACACAGTGATGCAAAACTCCTGTGTCGTCAAACATCAGCAGCCAGGGCTGAGAGGTGCTATGCCACGGAACACAGAAACAGGGAAAGATTTCACAAAAGAAGGGCTGTGTGTGTGTGGGTGTGTGTGTGATGACAGGTAAAATGGAGGTGCTGTCAACACGAATTAAACTCTCTCTCAATCCTAAGTGCTGGTTCCTGTGTATTTGTTTGATTCTCCTGCTTTAGCCCATGTTCTTGCACTGACACTGCATACCAATAATAATTATTATAATAATTATAAATATAAATATATATATATATATAATTATAATAATAATTGTAATACTATCAATAATATCAATAATAATAATAATAATAATAATAATAATAATACACTTTAATAAAGCACTTTAAATGCACAGAAGGTTTCAACCAGTAATTTCACTTCTTTACAGTGACCCTGTCTCTCTCTCCCCTGCCCCCCTTTTTTTTTTTCTTTTCTGCAGGTAGGTAGCACCGCTCACCTGTGAGGAAGCAGACCCTCCAGAGGCCGGAGTGCAGTGACATGCGGATGTCGGTGCTCTGGTTGAGCGGCAGGATGACGCCCTCCTCCAGGTAGAGCCAGTAGTCGGTGCTGACGGCCACCCCCAGCAGCCCCAGCCCGCTCACCGCCAGCACGCTGCTCAGCAGCGTCAGCGCCTTCCGCCCACACACGCTCATGCTGCGCCCTCACACCGACACTAGATGGCGCCAAAGCGGAAGAGAGAGAGAGTGTGCACAAAGCCTGTGGAGGGTGACATTTATAACATCGCTTACTAAATGTGCCTTAATGTGCTTAATGCTTGCTTAGCATTAATAAAGCAGAAATGATAAAGCAGCAGTAAACAGTGCAGTGGGGAAAAAAGAGTGACAAAGTGTGAGAGAGTGAAAGGGTGCACATGTATGCGCACAAGAGAGATACACAGACTTCTCTGTAAAAGACTGCCTAAAGTTCCAGAGCACTAGTTCTATATTCTGTTTTACTAATCAGCCATATCCTCTGCACTACTAGTCCTCTGCACTGCTAATATGTCTAAGACACATGTGGTCCAGGGATTTTAAAGCTAGCCCACAATATTGTAGTGTACTGTACATTGACCACTAAACATACTGTACAAACACTCATAAATAGATAATTATTTAGGAACTTTGGTCACATCGTTCTTCCTGAATGATTACACCAATGTAATCACAATGTAAACAATGTAAATTGGCTATGTATTCCAGCATTCCAGAAGGTAGGAGTCCGCTAGACAAACCAGCAAGTGACTGGTCATAATATTACGGTTTACGACTGCTTTGTGGTTCTGCTGTTGTTTGCTGAGACCTAGGATGATGACACAGAAAGCAACAACAACGAAACAAACGGGCAAACAATGAAACACCAAAAGAAAAACAAGACAACATTTAGGAGCGTTTCTGTGCACTTCTAAAGTTGCCACTCTTCTACATACTTACTTTGTGGATAAATTAACAAATTACTTGCATCTATTTCAAAGAAATCTAGTATCATTTCAACTTTGCTTTGCTATGTACAATATTGTTTGACACATGACGGCAAGGTTCCATTTTAAGTTAAGACTGCAATATAGTAAACACGCTATAGCCAACAGGCTATCCATAGCGTCGAAGTACCTACATGTGAGGCACCTGTTAAAAACGGATGGCGGCGAAATAATTCGTTGCATGTCTAATATCCACTTCTCTTAAACCAAAATGTTTCAAAATGCGTCAACTTGTTTAGGTCAGAAATACCAAAAAACATCTCAGTGAAAAATCTCCGTCAGTGTAAGATCAATAGTCACCGTTAGCAAATTTTGAAGCCTGAATATTCACATTATGAGCATAGGCTACAGACCTACTGAATAGTTAACCATTGCGTTATAATAATTATTGACACAATTTTAATAAAAGTTAAATCATTTGTCGAGTGAAGCTCCTCAGCTCGCATCTACTTGCCAGCATTTTGAGATGTGAGCTGTTGGCACGTCTTGGCATCAATACATTTCAGCAGATGGACCCTTTAGAATAAACAAATAAAGCATGCACGAGAAAACTTTTACCTGCCGTCGCGCGAGGAGCTGCTCAGTTTATATCCACGTGTAGCTGTCGGTTAGGCTGAGTTTTCGCTCTCGAGAGTGTGTGCATTACACTACTGCCCAGAAGCATTCAAGGAGGACGCAGATGTGAACAGTAGGCTACTAAATCTGTCACGACTCTAGTGCAGTTACTGTAGGGCTAAACTAAAATAGATTCCCTCCATTCCAGTGTGATGCGTACTTTTGCCTGTTGTGATTAAAACTGAAATGATAAATGTATTGTTACTAAACAACTTTGTCTGCTTGAACCCTATACATGGCTTGAACCTATCTTCTCAGTCAACAAGAACGATTATGTCATGCCATTAAGTGGTTCCTTTCAGCCTCTGCTTTTCTTTTTCAGTCAGATTCGGCTTGAGGAAGTACTACCCTTCTGTGCTTTTCTGGTGGTCGACACTGGACACCGGCTGGTATCTGTCCACGTAAGGTCAATTTTCTATCAAAGCAGTAAACCTGTCCATAGTAGCTCACTAAAACACCACCAAGAATACAATTCTAAATGCCCGTGAATGGTAGGCTATAACCACAAAATCGTTAGTTTGTCCTTCAGTATGCTTTGGACAGAATAGCCAGCTGATGAGAAGCATGTTTGGCTTGGTAGCTGTCCATGGTCCTGAGATGGACAGTGGATTGGGTATGCAATGCCCACTGCTCTCCTACAGACAAGGTGAGAGGTAATAGGCCTACTAAAAAAGAGGAGAAAGTTAACATGTTATTTTTACTTTTGTTTACTCCCAAACTGTGTTTACTAAATATTATTTTTAACCCATAATGCAATTTGGCATTTGCTCTCCCATCAGCCTTGGTCTGTCTGCTGCATACCACTGGGTTTACCATTTGCACAAGTGTGTGTGTGTATTTGTGTGTTTGTGTGTGTGTGTGTGTGTAGGTGTGTGTGTGCGTGTGTGTGTGTATGCTACTCTCGTTCTCACCAAATCATTTTGAACATTGTCATTATGAATTTTGATGTGTTTTAGGATTAGAGCAGCTCATTGTATCATCCTTTCATTTTACAAGGCATCAACTGTGGACACAGGCATTTACACTGATGTAAACAGCTGGTGGGGGTGGCAGAAATATCTATCGGTGTCATTACATCCTAATGTAAAGCAGTCCATATCTCAGGGCCCGCAACATGACCTGCGCCCACATGTTGTTTAATGTTATGAAATGTTTTAGTATGTATGTTTGTTACGATAGATTGACTAGCTTGGAGTCTCATTATGTGTTCTAAGGCAGTTAGGGTTCATGCATGTAGCGTTATTTGGCTATTTCCTGTTTATCCACAGTGTGTGAATATGGTTGTGTAAAGGTCTCATCTTGGTACAGTATGAGGAAAGCACACATTTGTTCTAAATGTATAATAACCACAAGCCCTGAAAGTATTTATTAATACATTTATTTATACACAGTATCCTTCACACCACAATAAACAAAGAAAACGTATACTGTAGCAGGATCCTGGCAAACAGCATAGGAGGGGAGTGAGTTAAAAAGTGGAGAAATGTAGCCTAATTCCAGAAAGTACTCCAAGGATTCGCCCTCAAAAGAGAAGGTAAGGTTAGGAGATGATTATCTGAGCAAAAACAATATCTGTGTGTGTTTTGTTCCACATTTGCAGGGGCATTTGGGTGTATGAAGATCAAAACAAAAAGTTTGAGCTGAGGGCCTGCCACTGTGTGTGGCAGATACAGTAAACACAGCAGCTTGTCTGTTCATGGGATCGGTGCCCATTTAAAGACAAACCTGTGCACAAGCTCCTCTACTGTGGAATTCCAATTGATTGTGCAATGGTTGCCTTCACTGGGACCAGCCTTCTGGATGGTTCTCAATATGAGACCAAGGTGTTCCAAGGTGTTGTCGCTATCATCATGATCCATAAAAATGAAAGGTAGTTGGTGGTGTTGTGTTCTTGCTCATGGTTCTTTGATTTTGGTACACGGAAAGAATTACTCTTGAATGTTGTCTAAGGGGACTAACAGATTTACATAAAGCTTGAGGGTGACTGAGGACTTAATGTGTTTATCAGCTTATTATTGGTTAAGCTCATCAGTTAGAGCACCCAAGAAATATCTTGGTGGACAGGATTTTGGCACATGTGGAGAGAGGACTGGAGTTAAGATTACTGTATGTTCTATAACTCTTTAAAGGGCAAAGCAAAAGACCATAGTAGCTTTAAGGTCTAGTCACCGTCGTTGGAAAAGAAAAAAACACTCTTGTAACACATCAGAACCAGTATAGAGTGGAACATGGGTACTGTAGCAGGCTTTGGCACAGAGAGTGAGTAAATGAGAACACAACAAATACAATGACGATGTCACCTATTGTAGAAGTGGATCAAATTATTTTGGCTGTCAAGTCAGTCAATGTCCATTTGTGAGTATGGACTTGCAGTGCCTTTTGTCTCTTCGTGGGATTCCACCAGTGGTTTTAACAAACTTTCATGAGCAGGCCTAAAGCAGTGCTTTGAAGCCTTAAAGTAAAAAAAAATCCATTTTAGACACCAACATGCCTAATTGAATCCTTTCAGAGAGAGAGGGAGGGAGAGAAAGAGAAAGAGAGAGAGAGAGGGAGAGAGAGAGAGAGAGAGAGAGAGAATCTGAGGAAAGTAAGGCAGGATAGGCAAGTCTTGGCAAGTCGTATGAAATCCATGCTGACAGACCTGGGTCTTTGGAACATGCTAACACCTTGATTTTTTTTAAACTGCATGCTTGTTTTGCCTAACCTTACATGCATAAAGCAAAAGCCCATAACAAAACACAACAAAACAAAACAAAACAAAAAAACTGGATATAGCAGGACATGTTGAGCCACTTAAAAACAAGGGATCAAGGCAAACACACTTCCGTTCAGCCCACACATCACAATCAATCTTTAGCAGAGGTGTCAATCCCGGGTTCAGAAAGTAAAAACCCTGCCACGTTTTCATTCTAACACAGGTGACTTCACTGAGTAGCTGATCTACCTGTCTTGAGTGCTCATTATGATCAGCTGATTCAGAGCTGGTTGGATCAAATTTGTGGAAGGGTTTTCACTTCCTGAACCCGGGATTGACACCTCTAGTCTTTAGATGCTGCTTAGTCTAGTATACCATAAATTAAAAGACAAACATACAGACAATAAATATGTGATATGTGAATACATATTACAAGGTTTTCTGATACCAAAACTATCAAAGATTTAGCCAAACAATCTCCTGTTGTGTATATAATCTAAACATGTAGAAATCTTTCACCATCTACGTTAGTAAAAGCACATTCAATTCTTGGTATAAAATTTGCAACTTAGTCTTTTGAAACTGCCAGTTTGATATTTACAAAAAATAAAGATCAATTATTGTGTATCTCTAAACAGTAAACACCTTTGTTGTCATAAACAAAACAAAGAAACAAAAAAAAACCCTCACAGAGCAAGACATGGGAAAATAAACTCAGCTTTCTTCAGAAAAGAACAAAAAAGAAAGCAAAACGTATTTTATCTCAACAGGAAAAAAAAACACAAATGACAAACAAAAAAAAATCATATTTTTTTCATACTACATAATGTCACGTTGTCAGTGTGGCGTTGGATACTGCACAGACAGAGGCTCTCTAGAGAATAATCTACTGAGTATTTCACGGTCAGGTCAGAGAAGAAGCATGCGGTGGGAGGAGGGTTTGCATTGGCACTGCAGCCGGTGCCACATCCCCCTAATACACTCCCCGTAAAACACCCCACACACCCTCCAGCTGGCCGCTGTGCTGCCGCCCGGAGGTACTGATGCAGCATGGTGTGTGTGTGGCAAGTACTGTAAGCGTATCCACCATCACACCAATTTGCTTTCATTTGCACCTGCTGGAAAGGAGGTGGTGTTTTTTAAGGACCCACGCTAAACACAACTGTGCTGACATTACTTTTGCCGAAGTGACACAAAATGTGTTCATCTCAAAACACGCTTGCACTCACTCAGTCGCCGTTCACCTCTGCTAAGAACAATACAGGGAGAACTTCTTTATACCGTTTCTCTCATAGCTTATCTTCTGCGATTTTAGATCCGTTCTGTACTATCTTACATCAGAGTTCGGAACGTACGTATGTAGTCTTTGTATGAACTCATGTTATCGTGCAAGGCCATCCTTCCATTGTGACCGACCTAACTTAATCCGTCTTAATGTGCTAGCACTGCAATGTAAATGAAACACCCCTGCCGTATGAGGGGGATGTCCCTCTGAAGAATGCAGGGGTTACCACCGCAATGTTCAAGAGTGGCTGCGCCCTACTTGCAGAGGGTGATGAGAAGAGTGCATCAGAAAGGGTCTCATCATGCTCAAAACTCCCGAGAGTCCAGAGGAGGGATATTCACAAAAGAGTTGCTAAGTAGGAACTTGCTAAATGCATACAGAGACATTAGATAGAAAAAACAGTTTAGGTGCAGGTATTGTCTCATTTTGGCACTCCCGAAACAATTGCTAACTATTATTTTATACATATATTTCTGTCAGTTTTTCCTTTTTACAAATATAGATATATTCGTAGATATGATATACTGAATACCGTTGCTATGATAGAAATGGCAGTCAGGTAGGTAGATAGGTAGGAAGGGGGAGGGGTTGTCAAGAGAGGGCCTATAAAACAGTTGTAAGTCAGCATGCTTCACGGAGGGGGGGGGGGGGGGGGGAGAAGAGAAGGCGGCGATGCACGTGGGGAAAGGCATACTGTGGATGGAAGAGAAGAGAGCATCACGTCGTCTACGTACGTACGGTCCCCTCTACAACACACGGTAAGTGACAGCAGTGGCCAATCACACCTCACATACACCACGTACACTGAGCTGGTGTTTCAATCTGAGAGCGATGTGGCCTCACTAACACGGGGCTTTGGGAGAGAGCTGGGGGGGCCACGGGCTAAGTCGTGCAAGAGGGACACCCAGACCTGGACTCGGAGTATGAATTATTGGGTCGTAGTCTACTATCTTTTACAGGGGTGAGGGTTGGCTACCCCCAACCTTGCTATTTGTGTCTCTTTACTGGGTACTAGGCCTGGGTACCTTTTAGTACCCTCTGTAATTCAAACTATGCCTGGACTTCTAGGGGACACTTCCCATACCTCCCGTGTGTGTGTGTGTGTGTGTGTGTGTGTTTGTGTGTCCCTTTTGTGAGTCAGGTTATTTGGTCTAAATATGGGTCTGTTCTGAGTCATGTTATAACCCTTCATACGGCAGGATACAGATTACCAGGGTAAAATGTATGGGTGACTCATTCATGTGATAGATGGTCCCATTCTATGTTATTAAGAAACAATTGGTTTGCTGGAAAAGGCATATCAGACAGATTGCCTCACCTGAACATTTTGGTTATTTCTACTGTTGCTATAGCAATAACTGTACCACATAATCGGCTGCAAAATCTGTTGCTGCCTTTGAAAAAAACCTTAATTTAGTGACTAATGAAACTTTCAAACTGCCATCTCAGGCATTTTTAAATTATTCCAGCTATAAACCTCTAAGGTTCATTTGATTATTTAATGTGGTCCCACCCATTCATTTAGAGTGGGGCCTGATTTTGTGCATCCAAAATAGCTGCCAAGAAGCGTTGCCATGACGGCTGTAGAGTGGCAACACTTGCCAGTTAGGACGTTTGTAATGCCACCATTCAGCCTCCGTACTGAATACTGCTGAGAACGCATCACGCTCTTACCTCACCGCTGCCAACAAAGGAAATGGAAATCCATACCTATTTTACAGTGGAACTTTTGAAATTTAAGAATGTTTTTTTTTTTCCCCCATTAGCAATTTGGATTCGTGTAACCCATAATGCTCACACCCGCCCCTCCCACCACCCCCAACATCTCCAGTCTCTGCCCCTGCCCCTGCTCCTGGTGTGCTCCTGGTCGGCCCCTCATACGACGCTGCTGTGCAGGGACGGGTGGATGAACTGGGGGTTGATGTAGGAGAAGCCGGCGAACTCGCTCTGGTCGATGTTGGCGATGACCAGCTGATCGGGCGGAGTCAGCACGGGTTGTGTGCGCGTGAAGAACTTGTCGAAATTCTCGGCCCCTTTGCCACACTGCACACACACACACACACACACACACACACACACACACACACACACACACACACACACACACACACACAAAAGACAGGGGACACACACATCAGAACATCAGCTTAGGAGCTGTTTCCTATACAGCCCAGACACACCTCAACTGCAATAGCCTTATCTGTGAATGGAGGCCGACAGAGCGGATATGTCTGTTGTTCTCCTCTTTTATCTGTGGGGGCTATTTATAGGCACTTGAAGGGATTTAAAGGCATTAGTGATGTAGCCACCGCAACATACAAGGACCCTTTCAGGAGGAGAGGCAGCCAGGACAGACAGATAAATGCAGGGAAAAAGAGAGGGAAAGAAAGACAGAGTGAAAGAAAGAGACAGCATCGTTTATAGCCTCTGGAGGAGATGAATCAGATGGATGCCTACAAAGCACCTCCTTCCATTAAAAACACAGCCACACACACACACACACACACCACACTGACACCCACACATATGCACACACACACACACACGCACACACACACACACACACACACACACACATACACACACACAAACGAAACATATTCCCTCTCAGTGAGCTGTCCCTTTTCCATCAAGTAGCCCATGTGTAGCATGGGTGAAGTGCTATGCGTCTCCCATATCCTCCATTAGCTGCACTTGCCCTAGTCCTGCCCTGCCTGCTCACTGGACACACACACACACACACACACACACACACACACACACACACACACACATAACAAGTAGCCCATGTGTAGCATGGGTGAAGTGCTATGCGTCTCCCATATCCTTCATTAGCTGCCCCCCCCCCCCCCCCCCGTTTAGTTCTGCCCTGCCTGTTCACTGGACGCAGCTGAGGAGAGTGGACCCTCGGGCTACTCTCCTCTACAGGACGTTCAGACCGCAGCTACAAACTCTCTGAATGAATGATGGCTTGTGACAGCTTCAGTAGTCTGCACTGTGTGTTTAGCCGCCATATATTTAGCCGTCTTCTTTAAATAGAGGCTTCTGAGCATAAAGGAGAGAGTGGAGCGGAAAAAATCAGAGACTGTGTATAGGATATATCTTATATACAGTCAATGGAAGAAAGAAGAGGGGCTAGAGAAAGAGACACAGGAAGCATAAGGGCATCAGAGGGCAAAGAAACAGGAAGCACAAACAGTAAATAGAGAGAGAGAGAGAGAGAGACAGAGAGAGAGAGAGAGACAGAGAAAGAGAGCGAGAGACAGAAACACAGAGAGAGAGAGCATTTCAAACATGTTAACAACAAATATCCTACATTCCATCTGTTTTTCCTGATTTGGTTGGTTGGTTTTGCACTAGTGATCTTAGAAACTTTTGAAATTTGAATTTCACAGTGCAGAGAAAGTGAGATTGAGATGGAGGTGGAGAAACACAGACAAGATGAACAAAAAGATAGAGGTAGAGAGATGGAGTTGGGGAAAGGTAACTACAGACAGATGGAAAGAGGGAGACAGAGAGTAAGCACAGTAAGCAAAGTGTAACTGGTCCCTCAGAGAGTGTGTGTAACCCCAGTAGAGGTGTAGAGGTGTGCCTGGTCCCTCACCACTTTGGGCTTGAAGGGCGGCTGGATCTCGCGGTTGGCCAGCCGGTCCCAGTCGATGCGGCGGAAGAAGGCCTGCTCCCGTATGTCCCTCTCGCCCTCCGGCCCACAGCCCAGACGCTTGGACGGGTGCTTGGTCATCAGCTGAGGGAGACACATTTGGGCATTAAGTGTCACTTTGACATTATCAAACTGCTTTACTGACACCGAATGGCAGTGTAAAAAGGGCATAGCGTGCCCTTATCGTTCTGTGTGAGGTGTAAGTGTACTCATGGGGGAAATGTTTCAGGGCAGACTGATGGAACGATGTGTTCGTAAATCAATGCACAGAGCCCAGGATCATCTGTTTTATGGTCAGTCTTTCACCCATAAAATGTGTCATAGTAGGCCAGAAGCATAGAAAGGAACAGGGAGAAAGAAACAAATGACAGAGCGAGAAGTTGGAAGAAAGATGAGAGAGCGAGAGAGGGAAAGGGAGAAAGAGAGAGAGAGAGAAAAATGAGAGAGAGAGAGACAGACAGAGAGAGAGAGAGAGACAGAATGCATGATTTAGAGTGCTGGTAATAAGCATGCTTGGTGTGGTGATGAGTGTGAATGACCGTGTATGTGTTGAAAGAGAATACAAACTTTAGTGTGTACTGTATGCAATGAAAAATGTGTACACACATAAAAACTGTTTTGCTACGTTGTGTTTTCAGTCAGTTCTCTCTTTCCCTTTCTCTCTTTCGCTTTTATTATACTGTATCCTGATGTTGATCCTTTGTCTTAGGTACGTTGTGCTTGCACAGAGTATACTGTGTGATATGTTCTGTGCGGCTCTACTGAGCCAAATAAAATGGACAACTTTTGGTTTCTTCCCTCTAGAACCTCACCTGATGATCTGTGCTAAATTAAGAGTTAAGAAACTGAACATTTCTATCTCAGACTCTGTTTGAATCACATCTTCTGTAAGCAGAATTCTGCGGTACAAAACGAGAGACAGAAGACAGAGCCCACTCCTCACACACACACACACACACACACACACACACACACACATCGTTCGCTGAGGACAATAGGGAGTGATGGACGCTGGCTGTGAATAGAGATGTCAGTGTGGTGCTGGATCTCTGTGCTCTGTGCTGTGTTATTAAAACCCCGAGTGAACCCCATCAGCCCTGGGTGACAGGGAGGCCGTCCGGATCTTAATCACAGCTCATCACTCACTCACTCAAACGCTTGCTCCACCGCTCACCATGTGACAGTGACATGACAGCCAGCTCCTGTCTCCGCTCCCCTCTACAAGAACAAAACACACAGGCTCTCTCTTTCTCTTTCCTTCTTTCTTTCTTTCTTTCATTCTTTCTTTCTATCTTTCTCTATGCATCAATGATCTCAGTAGATGTGCAGGACTCACCCCCTTGCAGATGGACACAGCCTTTCTTTCTCTCTCTATCTTTCTCTCTTTTATCTCTCTATCTTTCTCTATGTCTCGCCATGGCATTAGTGATCTCAGTAGATGTGCAGGACTCACCCCCTTGCAGATGGAGACGGCCTCTCTTTCTTTCTTTCTTTCTTTCTTTCTTTCTCTCTCTCTATCTTTCTCTATGCCTCACCATGGCATTAGTGATCTCAGGAGATGTGCAGGACTCACCCCCTTGCAGATGGAGACAGCCTCTTTGGACATGGACTTGGGGTAGGACACGTTGTGCTCCATGATGGACTGAAAGAGCTCGTCCTCGTCCTCGCCGTCAAACGGTGGCTGACGGAAGACAAGAGACAGGAAGTGATGAATATAAATTCTTACAATATAGATGAATAAGAATTCTTACAACAGTCTTATCTTTGTCACTCTCTTTCTCTCTCTCTCTCTCTCTCACTCTATCAATACAACTATCTTAGTGACTTCTGATCTGTTTCTCCTAAAACTCCCTTGGAACTATTTAATTGTATTATTTATTTGTTGGACTTATATCAGGCTTTACTGGGCATTGTTTCTTAATTTACAAAGTATAAAACAAAGGCCAGACCTATCCAAATTCTAAATTTGTTTCTCAAAAAAAGAGAAAAAACTTAATAGGAGAAAAAATAAAAATCAGCTATACATTACAACTTATGTGATTCAAAGTCAAAGACAAAGTCAAGACAATTCCAAAAAGCAATATTTTCCCCTGGGAACCCCCTTACCCACATACAATTCTTATTCACCTTGCCACCTACATGTCATACAGCTATATAACACAACATTGTGTAGACGTATGGCTGCCAT
This sequence comes from Setipinna tenuifilis, assembly GCA_030347295.1. NCBI lineage: Eukaryota > Metazoa > Chordata > Actinopteri > Clupeiformes > Engraulidae > Setipinna > Setipinna tenuifilis. The sequence continues at coordinate 4,463,513 of CM059266.1, forward strand.
TGCTATCGACAGGGATTTCTCCTATTGGTGAGCAGAAGGGTTGTTCTGCATCCATCCATTCAAAGTAAACAGGCTTGCGTAAGATTTCAGTGTGGGTGGAAAAGACTTGGTGCTGTCACGTCTCCCTCGTACATTTAAAAGCAATCCCATTCATCCCACTCCGCCTCGGCTTTGTGACATTTAGTGGCATTTGGCCCTGTGATAAGCACTCTAAAGGAACAGCACAGATGTGTCATTCCCAGTAGCCCACACAGGATGCAGTTAGACTCAACCAGCAAAACAACAGAAGAGGCAAAATGTACATTGTGTAGCTAAAAAGGGTACATAGGTGGGCATCTAAGAAGGCGGACTTCCATTACCTAGATACCGTCACCAAGCACCTAGTGATACCATATAACATGTGAAGTAAATATAAGATATAAGACATGGACATTCACTGCGTTCACATGGTGAGATTGGTTTGGTTTGGGATTGGTTCACAACGGGTGGTCTGTCCCCCAAGTCCCTGTTCACATGCAGTTCGTCTAAGCGGATTCGGCGAGAGTTCCGGCCCTTTCCGCTACGCTAGGCGGGGGCGCTGTAGTCAACTTCTATCTTTCTATTATTATCTTTTAATACAAGGAACGTCTCTTCCACGCATAACTCTTGAACCACTCATCCGCTTGATCTCAAATTTGGACGGCGTCATCATAATATTACCAGTGTGTGCAGTACCGAGTTTCGTGTTGTTTGGGCAAAAAATGCCAAAGATATCGGTCAAAACGTGCCGACCCAGCCATGACGACCCAGGCTGATAAGATTTACAATGCTAGCTGCTACAATGTTGGACATAACGCGACTAACGACACATAACTAAAATAATGGACATAACACGAGTAAACATTTGCCCACAACAAAGCTGCTACGTAGGTAAGATGTATCTTATCGTATACGCAACAGCAGGCTACAGCACTGCACACATATGCCTACAGCAGACGACGCTTAGAGGAGACTGAACTTTTCACCTCTCATTCCGGTTATTACTCATAGCAAAACAGTGGCTAAAGAAAATCTTACAAGTCAGTCAGTGCAAATGTATTTACATAGCCTTCTCCTTTCACCTGATATTATTACCCACTTAAACAATAAGGTGGTCTAAACAAAAACGTAATACTCTGGCACATCTTCTATGGGCTCTGCACTGTTCCTACTAAATAAAGACAATAAACAAACTTTCTGGCGGCATACGAACATGGTGTTCCAGGAGTTTGACGCATTCGCGTACGTGTTGTGCATTCTGCTGTGTTAGAAAGTCTGTATGAAGGAACAAACTGCGTTTTTTATTTCGTTGATACATGCGCAATAGCCTACATGAAAACCAATCCGATCCCGTTCACATGGCAGTCGAAGTGGTTTCGAAACAGCCCCGGCCTGGAGTCGCAGGGGGATCAGGAAAACCAATTCCAATCCAAACCAATCTCCGTTCACATGAAGCTGGTACAATCCCAAACCACTTCCAAGTGGTTTCGACTTGTCCATGTGAACGCACTCATTACCTATCTCTCTCTCTCTCTCTCTCTCTCTCTCTCTCTCTCTCTCTCTCTCTCTCTGTCTCTCTCTCTTTCTCTCTCTCTCTCTCTCTCTCTCTCTCTCTCTCTCTCTCTCTATATATATATATATATATATATATATACAGTATGTGAGTATATGATATATATATGATATATATACAGTATGTGAGTACACCCCTAACATTTTTGTACTTTTTTATTTTATCTTTCCATGAGAGAAGTCTAAAGATGTAACACTTTTACAATGTAAAGTAGGCAGTGTACAGCTTACACCAACTTTACATTGTATCAAAGTGTTATATCTTCAGACTTCTCACATGGAAAGATATATTAAAAAAATGTACAAAAATGTGAGGGGGTGTACTCACTTTTGTGACATACTGTACATTCATATCATAAGAGATATTATTATACACCATAAATGGCTCCAACAGACTGAACCAGCAAGCAAGCAGAAGAGGAAAACTGTACACTGTGTAGCTAAAAAGGGCAACACACCAGCCAGCCAAGTATCAGTATTTTTAAAAATTATGTAAAATATAAAAATAGGAACCACATGCACAAGGGAGTGCTATCAATAGCTTTGCATGGGTTTGCAAGTCGCTCCATGACAAAAACGTTTCTATATATAACCACAACGATGTCACGCTCACGTAATGTCATCACTGTAAGTGAGCTTTTCTTAGCATGAGCAGCTGGTGATGATGCACCTGCTGGCTCCACAGCCGGCTGTGTTGGTGGGGGACAGTGCTGAGCTAGTGACAAAGAGGGAAAAGCATGCTCCTACGTTTAGTTTACATTGCCTGAAGAAGAAAAGGCACTTTGCCTTGCGTGAACTCGCTTAGTTCAGCGTCAGATAACCGTGTTATAAATGTGTTATAACATGCTGGCGAGGCAATAGTAAATAATAATACAAAATAATAAAAACAGACATAGATTTGTTTGTAACTCCAGAAAAACAAACAGACATGCTTGTGTGTTATATTATCTTAGGATTTCAGTCATATGGCTTCTACTTGATAAACCAACGTTTGGCAATTTCACATCAAGTCAAGAAATTATTACTTTAGTAGGCTAAGTAGGCTGTGATAGTTGATGGGCAGGTTATTGGTATTCAGTTCAGGTGAAGTAACTGTGATTCCTGTACACATACACATACCTGGCCCGCCAGCATCTCGTAGAGTAGGACCCCATAGGCCCACCAGTCCACAGACTTCCCATAGGGCTGATAGGCAATGATCTGTGGGACACAGAATACAGGAGACACACAGGATGTCACTGCGTTTTCATGGCTGCATATGAATTCAGTAGTGCTCTGTTTATCAGGCACATCATTATGATTGGTACAGTTGTTAACAAGACCATGGTTATGCAACATGTAGTTTAAGAATCCTCAAAAAATGAGGCTGGTGCATTCCATCTA
>CM059266.1:4471485-4486485 GCA_030347295.1 Setipinna tenuifilis
TTCCGATGTGTGGCTCCATCACAGCACTCCTCACTGGTCCCTTCATAAACAGTTCAGGCAACTGCACCCCTACAGCTGCTCTACTATAGCTACTTTTCCCTTCTCTTTTCCCTTTCCCCTCTCTTTGTGTTCTCTATCCTATGCTGTTTTCTCTTCCTTCCAGAGAGTTCTCCATCAATGTATAACACATTCTCTGTCTGTTTCTTTATTTGTTTGTTTGTTCTGTGTGGTCGGCTGAGGTGACATTTGTGACTCATCTGGATGTGCCACCACAGAGGACGATCAAAAAGGCGAGTGTGTGTGCTTCCGTGGGAGATCGGTAGGCTGAAATGAGCTGCTGAGACTTTGAAAGCACAGCGAGGGTGTTTGGGTACAAACAAAATCCTCATTTCCACCTCTGTGATGATACATCCTCCTTAATTCCCTTCTCGTCTTCTTTTTCTCTGGAGAATCTCCGCATTGCTTCTTCTCTTCTTCGCCTGCCTGGGTGTCTCTTGCCCCCCCCTCCCCCCTCTCCTCCTGTTTGTCGTCCACCTCTGCTTTGCCTTCGCTCAGGGATGACTCACCTCACCTCATTTGCACCATAATATTGATACCACACTCTCAGCCCTGGCAATCTGTTTGAGCTGTCACACTCTAAACAAGCTTGGGATTTCAGCCTCACTGATTATGTCTCCGGCATTAAATAACTCGCTGCTGAAAAAAAACTAAACTTGTAGCCACACTGACACAATACAGCACTGCAGTTTAGGAAGACCATGGTTATGCAACATGTGGTTTAAGAATTCTCAAAAAATGAGGTTGGTGACTTTTGTCCGTTTAACATTTTTACAAGATGTACATACTAACAACACGTGTACAAATAATTTTTGGCTACACTATACATATCCTGCAGGATTTTAGAACAACATCTTTGATTGTTTTTGTTCTCATGCCTACACAAAATACAGACAGATTATACTCAACCTACCGCCCCATTTGGCATAAAATATGCTGTGTATGGCATATCGAGAATTAAGAGCATTCTCAGAACTTGGCGTTACAGGCAACATCATTATGGTCATACCTACCTATAAATGATTCCTTTTCGGTGGAGGAAAAACAATCCAACAGCAATCTCTGCAGCATAGAACCTATGAGGAGACCAGAACAGAAAATAAAGCAAAAAGCCATAAATATGTTTTACTATTAGCCATAAAAATTTTACTATTTCGCTTTGCATTCTTCCTTACAGAGCAAAATGTAACATAAGGTACAGTATGGTGGTATAGTGGTACAGTATGAAACTATGGAGGGATATATGTTGACTCCTCTTTTAGAAGTGTAGAGGTTCTTACACAGCCTGTGTAAACTATGGAGGGATATCTGTATGTATATGTATATGTATATGTATATGTATATGTATATGTATGTGTATGTGTATGTGTATGTGTAAATATATGATGTATATGTCTGTATGTATATGTATATGTATGTGTATGTGTATGTGTAAATATATGATGTATATGTATATGTATATGTATATGTATATGTATATGTATATGTATATGTATCAGTGGCGGATGCTGGTATTCCAAAGAGGGGAAGCTCACTGCCAACTTAATCATAAAATTTGTCCATTTACTTATATGTAAATTCTACCCTTCGTTCCTTCTCTAGAAAATGGTCTGTGACCCTATCACTTACTCTCATCGTGCCCCCTAAATGACAGCTCCTGCCTGGCAAGCAATGACGTTGCGTCAATTTGTTTTACATTTGCGTTGTGCTTTGCTACTTGAATGCGAGCACCTTCGTTAAGTGCGTGTTCAACTCTAACTCTGCCGAGGCAACTTAATCTCGCACAGGCATTGACATGTTCGTTGCTCTTTTCGTGCCGTTTATATGCTCGGTCAAAGTTGGACAAATCCTCAAAGCCAAGTTTTGACCAGACACATCCGAAAGCTTTCATAAGGAGGCATGGCCAGCAGTACATTTTTTTAGTTACAGCACTCCCAGTCAGCCACCGAATTCACCAAATCAATTGCAGGCGTTGGTCTGCCCTGCTGTTTAATTTGAAGTTTCTCCTCATAACTACGACTATCAAATGGCTTTGCCAAAATCAAATCGACAATATTGACATTGTCTGCCATAGTGCTCTGCTAGCGGGCTAGTGTAGGTGCGCTAGCGGGCTAGTTCAGGAGAGCTGAACTTAAGTAGCACTAGCACCAACCTAACGAAACGAATTCTAACGAAACGAAATTTAACACGAACAAGAAAATTGTAATAAACCAAAACGGAAATATATGTGAGTGTAAGTGTAAGAAAAGTATTTTCGCTGAGGAAATGCTAAGAAATTGGTCACTGCTTGCCTTACGACTTCGCATGCAACATCCGCGATGGGACTGAGCTCCAGCAGCCAAGTGACAGTCTATGTATTAAAAACGCCAGCCAATCAAAACTGGATTCAGAGGTTCACCAATCAACGCGGGGACTGCTTGAAGTCCACACCAGAAAAACTCCGCCCACCATCCCTATCACCCCCAGAGACGCTCAGCGTCCGGGGGCGGGAGAAAAAAATGGCATTTCTCCAATGACCATCCAGTTTCCATGCATAGAAAATGAGGGGTCCGTGCTGGCCCATTGAAGTGCATGGACGCTGGACGTCTATGAGGAAATGCGTTGGCCATAGGCCATGAGAACAAAGTGGAATGCTAAGTTAACAACACCAACTCAGTTGATTTGTGATAATGGGTCTATTATTAACAAACTGGTGTTTGAAATGAACACGTTTTAAGGCATTTTGTAAACATTTGACCATTACATTTTTTGTACATTTTAGGGGAAGCTGAGCTTCCCTTGCAGTCTTAGAGAAATCTCCACTGATATGTATGTATAATATATCATTCTTACACGGCCTGCGGCTCCTTGAACTTGCCCACTTGCTGAATGTGGTACATGAGGTCTCCTCCGTTGATGTACTCCATGACAAAGTAGAGCCGGTCCTGACCAGGGCAGAACACACACACACAGGGGTCCTTTACACACAGGTACGCAGGTACACACACAAACACACAGGTACGCAGGGACACACACATAGACAGGTACGCAGGTACACACATACAGACAGAAATGGCAGCTATGACTATGCCTGTAGTCATAATCCACCTGTGATGGAGTGACCATCACTAGGGTTGTGGGTGCGCTCTGACACACCATACCAATGAGCCTGGCTCTTTGGCATTGTGGTCGTTTGGTACCCCGGAGACCCAGTTTTGAATCCCAGTGGGGTGGCTTCTCCTCCCCTACAAGGCAGTGTCAGGCTACAGACAGTGACAGGCCTGTCATAATGCCCACCACCCACAGTAGCCCCAGTGGATCCCATTATTCTCCCCTCACTGGAGAGATGGCAGCTCTACAGGTGACAGCAGAAATAGACCGAAAGAGGTCTGCTACTGGTTTGTAAGCAGGTTTGTAAGCTGCTACTGGTTTGTAAGCATTATAGAGCTTCTTCAAACAACTGTAAAAGCTGTAGTACATGAAGTTGTGAAAATATTCTATACTTAAATATTTCATTGTAACAAATATTTCATTTGGTGTGTTAATGAAATATTTGTTACAATGTTAATGTGGACATATTTGCATCCACTGTGGTGCATATGGAAAGTGAGGCACATGCAATAGGGTGTGTGGGAAAGCATGGCACTGGCCAACACTGACTTAAAAGCCAAACTAAAGCACATGTTATTGTTTTAGCAGTATTGAACAACTGGTCAATTATGGCCAACAAGGACTACAGTTAAAAACATACATACACACATACACACATACACACACACATACTCACCACAGTCTGGAAGCAGGAGTGCAGCTGTGTGAGGAAGTGGGGTTTGTCCCTCTGGGCCAGCACCCTCTTCTCCACCATGGTGCACTCCACATCGTCGTCCTGGATCACCACGTCCTTCTTCAGGATCTTGATGGCGTACAGCTCCTCCGTGCCCTTCATCTCCGCCAGCATCACCTGGGCACAACACCAGCCACAGAGAAGAGTGCCGAGAGTCATACTGTTATTACCCACAACACCAGCCACAGGACAGTTACACTAGTCGTCAAGCCAAGTCAAGTCAAGTCATAGTGTCATACTGTTATTACGCACCAGCCACGGAGAATATAAGAATATCAAATAATATGAATAATAAATATATGTGTGGAAAGAAAAACTGTCTTTTGTTGTTAAAGTACAGAAGTGTCCGCAGCATTGCACAGGAGCAACAGGAAATACCCTGTGCTTTAGACACAAAGCTGCTCGGCTTGTTTCCATGGCAGCAAGCAGGAGTGGCACTTTCAGTATAATCCATCCTGTGCAAAGTCTGTGGTCAGGAGTGGTACTGGATGTGGGACTGTCGATGCACATAGGAGCAGGTGAGGAAATGGCATGGGGTACTTGTGTACTACTTGAGAGACAGCAGGAGCGGGGCAGGGCTGCAGTGGGCAGCAGTGTCAACTCCGGGTTCAGAAAGTTAAAGACTCATTTTCCTTCTAACATAGGTCTAACATAGGTCTTCTAACACTGAGTAGCTGATCTGCCTGTCTTGAGTGCTAATTGCAATCAGCTGATTCAGAGCTGGTTGGATCAAATTTGTGGCAGGGTTTTTACTTTCTGAACCCGGGATTATACACCTCTGGGAGTGCATCGCGTCATACTCTCACTACACTAGTCGTCAGGTCAAGTCAAGTCAAACTTATTATCCCACCAGGGTAAATTAAGTTGCAGCCAGGCATCACAAAGCAACAATGAACTGAAATGAATGAAACTTTGGAGTCAAATACCAGCATGAGGACAATGACCCCTACATAATACAGGATAGACCATCCACCATACAATGCATTACAACACAGGCCAATACAACACAGCGTACAACACAAATACGGACTGATGCAGGATCCGACGGATCCAGAGTTTTAAAGCAACACCTTCTATTCTTTTTGCGGTCCTCCCTTACCAACAGTCTGTTATGCATAGCAACAGTGCTATTCAGAGTTACACCCACAAACACTGGGATAGCCCATTTAGTTTAGAAGGATACAAAACAAGTATATATGTTTTAACAAACTATACTTAAAAACCTCAAGGGTAGCCATATTGTACGAAAAACCTTTCTAAAAGGCTGTGCTGCACAAGCCAACTATACTAATCTCTGAAACTGAGTGATTTTCTTTGTCCTTGTTGCCATCCGATAATGATTTTTTGGCATTAGATAAAATCCAGTTCCCAGGACCACTAAATTGGTCATTAAACATACAGATCCGGACTATGTTCAAAAAACTGCCACTGAGGAAGGGATGTCGCTTGTTATGAGTGGTTGGGGTTGGAGAAAGATCTAACAGGGCTGAAAAGGCGGCACAGAAATGAGAAAAGATAAAAACAATAAAACTTTGATGTTGTGGGCCTTTGAACTAGCGTACAGTCAAAAAATGGTGTTTGAAGGCTCTTCATTAAACCTGTTTTTGTTCCAAATCAGAGGAGAATTGATTGTTCACCTTCATTAAGCCTTCTTCATTTTCAACAACACTGTATTCATTTCAGCTTAGTTTAAATGCCAAATGAAAGGTTCAATACTGGACACCACTTCTCTATTAAATCACTCTACAGGCAAGATAAACTGCATGATGCAAATTCGAACAGAACACCTAAATGATCATTTGGAAGGCTCCCAATGATAGGGTGGCAGCAGAGAATCAGGTGAAACCTTTTTGTAAGGTATTTCCTGGACATTCTTGCTTTTAATTGGATAGGATAGCCAAGAGAATGAGCAGGATATAATTTGGAGAGAGACAGAGAGATAGAGAGATAGAGATAGAGACAGACACAGAGAGAGACAGAGAAAGAAATAGAGGAAGAAAGAAAGAGAGAGAAAGAATGAGTGTTACATGCCTGTACATGCCATTGGGATGCTAGCCTGACCTTAAGGCTTGCTAGACATTGTAGGATTGGGAAACAACCTCAGGCCTGCTTCAATCCTACAGTAGGTCCCCGGATTCCCCGGTATGGATGTCTAAGCCACCTTAGCTGTGTGCCCCCTGTAACCTGGTGACCTGCTGTCCTCTCCTTACCTTCCCGAAGCTGCCTTTGCCCAGCAGGGCCAGGAAGTGGAAGTCGTTGAGCCGCACGCGGTCCATGTTGCCCGAGGGCAGGCTGAAGCGGCGATAGTCGGTCGGGGTGATCACCTTCTTCCCTGGACCCAGCTTGGCTTTCTGCAACACGACACGCAGGGTTCAACACTTACTGTACAGCACACACAGTCACATGTGAATGGTGTAACATCACACCTTAGAGAGCTGTATCTACAGTTGTGATCATAAGTTTACATACCCTGGCAGAATAGATGATTTCTTAACCATTTTTCAGAGAGTATGAATGATAACACAAAAGCTTTTTATTTCACTCATGGTGAGTGTTGGCTGAAGCCATTTATTGTCAAACACCTGTGTTTACTTTATTTAAATCATAATGACAACAGAAACAACCCAAATGACCCTCTGAAAAATGGTTAAGAAATCATCAATTCTGCCAGGGTATGTAAACTTATGAGCACAACTGTATATATTGGTAACTACTCTGTAATAACAAGCAATGCTGTCTATGTCACTTGATTACTGATGTGATAATTACGACATGGCTTAGGGTTAGGATCTTGTTTAGATTCAGACCTGGAGCTTGATGTATGAGTCATAAAGTACATGCATACATGCATATTGATTATTTCAGTGCTGTAAGTGGCTACTACTGTAAGTATCTACTAAATGCACAAACAAAAATGTACAAAACACATGCAATATACCATGAGCACAAAGTACAGCAGTCAGTGTCAGAGACTAAAATACTACTTCAAATGTAGCTGGAGACTCCCACCCATCAGTAGGGCATTAAGATGTCATAATTGTGATGTATAAGTAGGAAATAACATTAGAGAAAAAAAAAACGTTTTCTTTATTACAGGCCTGTGACTCATCATTTGAAAAAGGGACACGAGGCATTATTAAAAAGTTCTATATTGAATACCTGAAAAAGCAGAAGAAGAAGAAGAAGAAGAAGAAGAAGAAGAAGAAGAAGAAGAAGAAGGCACAAAAACTAGAGGAAAATAGGGGGGGGGGGGGGGGGGGGTTAACTCCCCCTTAATTTGCAAGAATATAATATACCTTGGCCTCAGAGGAAAACATTTCAGTCACGAACTATAGAAAAGCCCTGAGCACCTACAAGTTTCCTGAACCACAGAGCTTTCCATTCTCCATGACCTGTTTTCCTTAAACCAAAAAACAAATGTCGACAGGTTGAAAATAAGAATTGATCTTATTTTAAGCAACAAAAGAAAAAAAAAGATGATCTCACACCCTCTGCTTTTACACATTCAGAGCACTGTGAGCAGAAAAGATGATCAAACAAAATGCATGATATTACTGTATCTTCCCACTTAAAGTATCATTTTCATATTCTGCATTTCGCTGACTCTCAGTAGGTCCAGCACATGCCTCTAACTGTTCAGTGAAAAGCCAGTATATCAAAAGCAGAAAAGCTAAAGGATGCAATTTCCCCACATGTGAAATCTACAAAGGCAGCCATCAGAGCTCTTGCTGAGGCTGTGCAAGGCTGTGCTGTGCCGCCCTGGGTGTGTTACCACACTCGTTCTTTTCCTGCCTTATTTGCCCACACCTTCCCAGAGGCAAGGGCAGCTGGCTAAGAAGGTATCTGCGGCGGGGGCAATTATCCGAGGCAATCTCCCCATGCCGCAGCAGGCAGGTGTGGGAGAGCTGGGAAATAACACACCTGAGCCTTAGGGTCACCAAGCCCTTCTCTAATCCCACACCCCCTCCCTCCTGAGCCTCGCATCCCCACTTCCTCTGTGATGAGATGAGAAGGGAATCCACACTGCATGAGTCTAACAGCTAAGGTGTTACTGGCACTCCCTCTGTGGTGAGCATTGCACATGGATAATACAGCCTCTCTATTAATTGGGGAACTAATGGCAGCTTTTCGTTTTCTTTTTCAACATCAAAACCAAGCAAGACCGTTCATGCTCTAATCCTGCACCCCCTCCTGAGCCTCACTCCCCCCACTTCCTCTGTGATGAGATGAGACGGGAACCCACACCAGGAGCGCTGCTAGAAATTGTCGGTTCCCTAAAGGAGAAAATAAAAAGTTCATGCTCTAATTCTGCACCCCCCCCCCCACCCCCCCCCCCCACCCCCCCCCCCCCCCCCCCCCCCCGAGCCTCACCACCCCACTTCCTCCATGATGAGATGAGATCGGAGCCTAAACCAGGAGCACCGCTAGAAATTGTCCCCCCTTGGCCCCCTGAAAGAAAATAATTTTGGGCCCCCACCCCAACGATATTATAGTTCGCTGTGGGTCCCTGTGAAGCTCTAGGCCCCCTGAATCGTCCTGATCCTTGGTGCAACCTGTACATATGTTTTTTTACAATAAAGCTGACTTTGACTTTGACTTATACTGACAACAAGAAGATCTGATTCCTCATGGCTATAACAGCTAACTGGTGTATACAGCCAGGCATAGTGCATTCATTACTCTGCAGTATGTAGCCAAAAAAAAATCTTATTTTTTTTTTACTGAGTTGCATTACATTACTTAACATGATGAAAAAGTGTACCATAAAGCATGGAATTTACTTAAAGTAATAATTTACTTAAAATAAAATTACACGGAACATTGTCATGTAAATTAAATACATAAAGTCTAGGATTTAGTGATAATTATTATTTTTGAGTGTACAGAACATTCAACACATGGAAAATTGGCTGTGTGCTGCCCCCAAGTGGACAGAGGCTGAATGCACTCACATATGTTTACATGTTTACTTCATGTGGTTGGGCACATGCATGCACATCTTGGTGAAGGTAAGTCAATAAAAGAAAAAAATCAATCATATCAAATGTTCAGCTAATGCTAAGTTAATGCTGGGTCTTTTTAAGCAGTTCAAGCAGCCTCTGTATGCAATGAAGTGATGTACAGTATGAGGGACTGGTTTAGGCTGCCATGTGGTGCCCCATTCGCCCTCCATTAGTAAGGCATTTCAGCATGCTGTTGGACACACACACACCCACACACATCTGCCTCCTCCTCCTCCCCACAGTGATGGGTGTGTGTGTGGCATACTGTAGGTAGTGCATGTGTTAGTTTTGTTTGTCTGTTAGGCCTTCACATACACACACACACTCACACCCACACACATCGGCCTCCTTCTCCTCCCCACAGGTGTGTGAGTCTCTGTGTGTGTGTGTGTGTGTGTGTGTGTGTGTGTGTGTGTGTGTGTGTGTGTGTGTGTGTGTGTGTGTGTGTGTGACATAGGTAGTGCAGGTGTGTTAGTCTTGTTTGTCTGTGAGGCCTTCACACACACGCACACACACACATACACACACACACACACACATAGACATGCGTGATGGAAGTGAGCGTGCCAGGGGCGTGCAGGGCATCCAGTGTGTGTGTGTGTGTGCCAGTGAGGGGTGTGTGGTGCCCTCAGTGTGAGGGGTGTGTGGTGGGGGGTGTGTGTGTGCCCTCAGTGTGAGGGGTGTGTGGTGGGGGGGACATATCAAGCATCTCCTTTAGTGCCGTCTCCCCCATGCACTTGTTTACTAACAACAGCACCGCTTCTGGGAATGTGTGTGCTTGCAGTTTGTGCTTGAGCTTGTAGTTTGTGCTTGTACTTGTATTGGTTTCTCTCTGTCTTTCCCTCTCTCTGTCTCAGTCTGTCTGTCTCTCTTTCTCTATTACTGTGTGTGTGTATGTGTGTGTGTGTGTGTGTCTGTGTGTGTGTGTGTGTGTGTGTGTGTCTGTGGTGTTTTTGCCAAATAACTGTTACATGAATGTAATGATCTTTTACAAATCTTAGTGCACTACAGTGTGTAGATTATTCCTGAGAATGTGTGTCTACTATTCCTGAGAATGTGTGCAGCGTATTCCTGGGAATGTGTGTTTAGTATTTCTGTGAGTGTGTGTCTACATCAGAATAGAGTGTCTGCAGGCCTGTTAGGCACCTGCTCAGGCAGCTTTGTTAGTAAAGCTGATTGCTGTGTGGCAGCTGGACGCCACACACACGCAATCAGAGGGAGACCAGAAGGTTTCATTCCAGTGAATAAAGAAATGAAGATATATTGGTAGACAAGAGCGAGAAGAGGAAGAAAGAAAGAAGGAAAAAAAGAAAGAAAGAAAGAAAGAAAGAAAGAAAGAAAGAAAGAAGGAAAGAAAGAAAGAAAGCATGAGAAAAAAAGACAGCGAGAGAGCTACCTTGAGGAAGTGGTTAAGTTGGCAAGCCTATAGAACAGAGGAGAAAAAACTGCAGCATTAGTCAAGCCAGGTGTGTGTGTGTGTGTGTGTGTGTGTGTGCATGTGTGTGTGTGTGTGTGTGTGTGTGTGTGTGAGTGTGTTCGTCTGTGTATGTGTATGTGTATGTGTATGTGTATGTGTATGTGTATGTGTATGTGCAAGCGTGTGTGTGCTTGTGTGTGTGCATGTGTGTGTACTTGGGCGTGCATGTTCTCATTTTAGAACATGAAGGCTGATCTGAGGACCTGTCACACAATTAGCACCTAATTAAATGTGCCAGTTCATCCGGCAAATCTGGCATTCTACACAATCTACATCACGCCACGTGAGCAGGAACCTCCAGTCATTCCCAAAGGCACCTCCATGTTTAAATATGAGTATGCTCCTGTGGAGGCAAAGGGAGGTGATTTTGCAACTTACTAGAATCTCAGTCAGTGTTTCCATGGGAACAAGAACTTGCATGTGCTTAGCCCGCTAACCGAGTATCTTAAGAATTCACTCATACACAGTCAGACAAAAAAAAAAAATGTAAAAAAATAAAATAAAATAAAAAAGAGTGAAGCGTGCTAATTGAGTCATTAAAAGAGCTCTTCTGTTGTCTCTCACATTCGTAGCGCCATCAAACTTAAACAAACAGACACATACTGTAAAATCAAACAAACATACACAGGGAGGAAGAAAAACATGTCGAAGACACCCCAGTCTGCACTACTGTTGCCATGGAGATACAGTCAGCCTTTTGGGCAACTACTGAAGTTTATTACGAAGAAAACAGACTGAACAGATAGTGCTAAGGGGTCACTGAATCAGAAGAAGGAATTTTGTTTGCAAGTACAAGTGATGAAAGAAGGAAATAATAAAATATAAAAATATAAATAATAAACACACACACACACACACACACACACACACACACACACACACACACATACACACACACACACACACACACACAAACGAGGTTCCAAAGATAGTAGTTGTGTATCAAGGGAAAACACTAACCTCAAACTTCTGTCGGAGCTCCATCTGATTGATGTCCTCCACATCTGGGATGGGAACGTTGTAGTACTCGCCCTCCTCCTGGTTCAGCAACTTGTACCTGTACCACACAGAGGACCACAGGTGCTGCAGCTTGTCATGTTAAAACTTATCAAGTCATCACTCGCTTCTCTGTACCACAGAGAGGACCACAAGAACTGTAGTACAGTGTGCAGGTATGTCATGTTGAAACTTATCAAGTTTCTCATCATTCACTTCTCAACTCCCCACTCTTATGGTTTCAGTGCAGTCACACATACAAAACTGGATTTTACAGTACCTGTTGCAATATAGCATGTGAACTACAATTATGACATAATTCTATTATAGCATATATATTATATGTTTTTCAATGTCTTGGTGTGAGCTTTTGACTGAGGAAAGGGGCTCAAATGTTGACTTTTAATAGTGAAAACAGATTGATAATGCTCGGTGAAAATGAAGTAGAGGCCTCTACTTTCATACTGTTCACAAAAAAAATATGTATATTACTGGTAATACTACCCATGACAATCAGACGTTCAGTATTTCATCCATATCAACAGCTACATGGATATACCCTTCCACCTCTTCAGTAGACTACAGCTGGGTTTTGTCACTCTGAGTAGTGAGAGTGTGGGTGGGTGCAGGTACAGTATCTGGGCGCTCTAACTCTCACACACACACACACACACACACACACACACACACACACACACACACACACACACACACTCACCATCCACACATGGTGGCTTTGATGAGCTCAGATACCCCAAACGACATGGAGCCCATGAAGTCGTTCCTGGTGGTCCTGTCCCAGTCCCACACCTCCACCGAGAGACGCCGATCCTTGTCCATCGCCTTCAGTTTGCTGTTGCAGTACACATATACACACACACACACACACACACACACACACACACACACACACACACACACACACACACACACACACACACAAACCTTTATCCAACTCTTGGTCCAGATAATTAGATAGTGATCTCATACTGTAGTTTGTATCTCATGATAATGATGCCCAATGTCACTCACAAGTAGGCCATCATAAGGCCTTTATGTCCATCATGGCTCTTGCTTTACTCACAAGGTGAAGGACTCGTTCCATGTGGGATTGAGGGAGGAGCGGATGGTCCTGGTCTTCTGCTTGGTCTCGTTCTTGGGGTCAGGGATGAGCTTCAGTTTGACATAGGGGTCCGACAGCCCGTTGGGATCCATTGGAATGAGGTTGCGGGCTTCCCCAACTAATAAACACAAAGACAAATCAAAAGTCAAAGTCAAAGTCAGCTTCATTGTCAAAAATGTACAGGTTGCACACACAGAATTTGAAATTGCAGCACTCCCTAGGCCCACAGTGAACATAAAACGTCTTATAAACAAGACAATAAAACATGATAACACAACATAACAATATAAACATAGCAAATAGTACAATGAGGCTTGTATGTAATACAAATAGGACAAATGGTGCCATTTAAGGTCAAGATAAACACAGCAAGATATTCATCTGTAAGACAACTGTTAAGTTTCTTGTGGTAAGGTTATCCACTCACGTGGTTCTTCTTGACAAACATGGACCTTCAAAGAATATTTCAGCATAGCACACAGCTATTTTTAATTACCATCCATTGGAGCATTACTCCCTGCACTTCACTCAGAGGGTGGAGATCGTGGAGAAAATATGCGATAACTCTTTATCTCAGTCTTTCATCTTTTTTTTACCTTTATTTAACCAGGAAAAGAAACCCATTGAGATTAAAAATCTCTTTTGCAAGGGTGTCCTGGCCAAGAGGCAGCACAAGATTTCAGAAATTAAATTATCTTGAACCACAAATAAAAATTAGTCTCGTCCAAATTAGTGTGTTATGGAGTGTTTTGACTTCTGGCTCCACTGATAAAATTAAAATCTTGCCCAAATTAGAAGGAGTGTTATGACTACTGATTTCACAGATGAAATGAATGCTTTGTCCACACTGGAACGAGTGTTACGGCTTTTGACTTCTGACTGCACAGATTAAATTAAAGTTTCGCCCAGTATGAGGCGTGTGAGGACTTCTGACTCCACTCATAAAAACATCGCCTTTGTCTGTCACGGGTCACCACACTAAAGGACTGCTTCTTAAGGTCATCTTGGACAGCAGTGCTTTGGACAGACACACACACACACACACATACACACACACACACAAACACACACACACACACACACACACACAGGCAGACACACACAGAGAGATAGACAGACAGACAGACACACACACACACAGACACACACACAGACACACACACACACACACACACACACACACACACAGTGGGGCAGAGAGCACAAAGAACCCAGTGGCATGGCAACTTTGAGCCATGTACCATCTCCACGGTAACCTCTCTCGAGTGCAGATGCCAACCCTGCTCAAACTTGGGCCATGGCAACAAGGCCTGCCGCACATGTGTCTCATCACCATAGACACATGTCACACACACACGCCACTCATCTCACATGTGACATACATCACATGTGTCACATCGTACACACGTCACACGCATTATTAGTGACGCGAATGACAGTGGAGGACACCAGGACACGTTCGACACACATCAGGACAGGAGGGCAAAGCAGTCTGCAGGGAGAATAACATGCCCTCAATACAGGGTAGGGCAAAGGGCGGCTTTACACATCACTGCATGCACACACACACACACACACACACACACACACACACACACACACACACACACACACACACACACACACACACACACACACACACAAAACAATCATTCTGCTAGTTTTGAAAGCAATTTAGGTTCAACTAGATGGTCATTTAGTGTTACATTTGTGCAAAGAAAATGGGGACACAGACAAAGAGAGGATAAAAAATAACATCCAAACAAACAAAAAAAACAGAACAAAAAAAGAAAGCAAACATAAGCAGAATGTGTAGAAAATGACAGAGAAGAGAGAGTGAAGAAAAGAAAAGGGATAATAGAAGGAGAAAACAGGAAGAGGAAACAAAGAGGGTGGGAGAGGAAAGGCGAGGTGAGGGGGGCATGTTACACTCAGCTGATGCTCCAGATTGTATGGTGTAGTGAGCTGATGCTGTCCACAGGGCTAACATGATAAAAAAGGTAGGTACAGTAAACTATACATACAGCAGTAAAAAAAAGGTAAATAAACTATGTATTCATTTTTAACATTAGCCACCATAAAAGGGAAGTCAATGTTTGTTGTTTTGTAATTTAAGGAGGTGTGGAAATGGTGTTTATGTACTACTACCCTTCACTACACCAAATGCCTGGTAGGGGCATTTTATCACCATCTTTACCCCACACTTCCTCTCAGTGTTTCCCTGACCCACCTGAGGTGGCTATCAGGCCAACAGGGCCATGCTTCTGCGTGCAGACCCATATGGGACTAAGATAGGATGGGATGAGCAACCAGGCTGAAGAACTACTGATGGTTTAGTATCATGAGCTAATTCTTCATGTTAAAAATTAGAAAATTCACAATGTAGAGTCTTGTTGCAATTCTGCTTTCAGCCAGAAGAGGGCAACAAAGGCCTCTGCTGAAGCGACTCGCACACGCTCACTAGTCCCACTGAGGGTCTGCTCTGTCAGTACATACTGTATTAGTCAACAGGACTGCTTTT
>CM059266.1:4506485-4508985 GCA_030347295.1 Setipinna tenuifilis
GTGTATGTGTGTGTGTGTGTGTGTGTGTGTGTGTGTGTGTGTATATGCCATCCCATGAGAGTATAATTACATAACGTCTTCATACCCACCAGCCAGCTCAGTGTAGCGGACACAGGACATACACACACCAGCGTGGAGGACACAGGACATACACACACCAGCTCAGGGAACATCTGAGAGGGCGAGAGCTGGACGTCTGGAGCAGTAGGCCTGGAGGGGAGTGTGTGTGTGTGTGTGGGGGGGGGGGGGGTGCTGCTCACGGCCGCCCAGCAGGATGCTCTTTATGGGGGGTTAATGGAGCAGAAAGCCTCAGGGCTGCAGGAATATGAGGCAGCTTTATGATGCAGGAAACACACTGATTAACACTCCCACACTCTACTGCTGCTCGTGCCAATGTGTGTGTGTGTGTTTATTGCTCTGCCTGTGTGTGTGTGTGTGTGTGTGTGTGTGTGTGTGGGGATGTGTGTGTGGGCATGTGTAGGAGTAAAAGAGCTATAACATTGGCAACTAGGGGATTTGTAAAGTCCCTACATTGTTCATAATATCCATATACTGCTCTGGTAACTTAATGTAGCACTCTGTCTCCAAGCAATAAGACATAAAAGAC
Organism: Setipinna tenuifilis; assembly: GCA_030347295.1. Lineage (NCBI taxonomy): Eukaryota > Metazoa > Chordata > Actinopteri > Clupeiformes > Engraulidae > Setipinna > Setipinna tenuifilis. Next base: position 4,507,093 of record CM059266.1, read on the forward strand.
TTAAGCAGAGAGCAGAGATATATGTATATGTATATGCATATGCATATGCCTATATATATATATGCGTTTGGGCTAGTGCTACAGTACATACAGTGTGAAGTTGTGGGCTGTATACAGGCATAATAACTACATAAGAAAGTAATAATAACAAAAAATGCATGTGAATGCATCAGCATGTATGCGTGTGTCTGTGCATTTTGTAGGTCGTGGGGGTTCACTTTCATTGATGTTCACCACAGTGCCAAAATATGTTTTTTTTTTCCTCTGTAAGTGTACGCATGTTTGTGTCATAGTGTTAAACATGTGCTCCTGTAACCTGTCAACAGTGAGATATAGTTTCCCTCTTCCTCGCCCTACTCTTTCCCTCTTTCTTCCTCCCTTCCTCCCTCTCTCGCCCTCTTCCTCCCTCCCTCCCTCCCCCTCTCTCTCTTTCTTCCTCCCTCTCTCCCTCCCTCTCTCTCCCTACCTTCCTCCCTCCCTCTCTCTCCCTCTCTTCCTCCCTCCCTCCCTCTCTCTCCCTCTTTCTTCCTTCCTCCCTCCCTCTCTCTCCCTCTCTCCCTCCCTCTCTCTCTCTCTCGTTCGGCGGATGCGCCCTAGCAACCTGGCTCTGGTGACACATCAAAGAGGGCAGGCAGCTGATAAATCAAACAGCATGTGTCTGATGAGTGTGTGTGTGTGTGTGTGTGTGTGTTTGATGAGTGTGTGTGTGCGTTTGATGAGTGTGTGTGTGTGTGTGTGTGTGTGTGTGTGTGTGTGTGTGCATGTGTCTGATGAGTGTGTGTGTGCATGTGTCTGATGAGTGTGTGTGTGTGTGTGTGTGTGTGTGTGTGTGTGTGTGTGTGTCTGATGAGCATGCAAATAGGTTTCCTCGTCGGGACGTGAGGCGTCGTTTAGGAGACAGATACGCCGGCGCCGACGCCAGTCCCAGCCCCCCCCCCCAGCCCCCGACCGCTGCCTGTCTGACAGCTCCGCAGAAAAGACGCACGAGGCCGCGCAGGAGCCACGCAATACACACACACACACTCCGCATGGGGCCTCTCCTCTCCTTTAGACTAGTCTGCAGGGCGGAGATGATCTTGTGTGTGAGTGAATCAGCTCCACACTCTCACATCATCTCACTGGGAAGTGGATAGCCATCCACCGCATGTTGCATGTTTACATACATACATGCATCCACTGCATGTTTGCGTGTTTATATACATGCAATGTTTTCTAGAAGCACACTCATGTTGGGGTCTGGTTGCCATGGCAACTGCTAGTCAGTGCACGCACAGCGCGTTTACTAGATATTGAAATAAGGCGGGGCGGGGGTCAGCGAGGGTTATCAAGCTTAGAGCCACAGCAGCACATGGCAGGCCTTTACTATGGAGTGAGGAAGCTGTGGCTCAATGGTTAGGGAGCTGGTCTTGGGATCAGAGGGTCGCAGGTTCAATGTCTGTACTACAAGCAGGTCTACAAAAGAAAACAACCAGTGCCATTCCGCACCCTCGTCCACAACTGATGTGTCCTTGAGCAAGTCTTATCACACATTGCTACAGGAGCTGTCACTGTAAGTCACACTGAGCAACAACATGAGCTAAATGACATGTAATGTTTAGTCTGATCGGTTCTACACATGGGCCACATAAGGCACACGGTGGGGCAAAAACTAATAAGTACAAACACAGAAAGAGAAAAAAAACAATATCAAACACTCGACACCAAATAAACATCACAGCGTTCTTAACAGTCTGGGCATATTGACTAAATGAACATGCAGTATAAAAGCCAACTACTAATACTAATAGGCTTCATAAGAGTGGGAATATATATATACAGTATATTGATGGGAACTGCCTTGTCTCCTGAGGATACTGGTACTATATCTTCATGGTACATTGGCTCATATTCCTG
>CM059266.1:4516485-4543985 GCA_030347295.1 Setipinna tenuifilis
TCATGCTTTATGGATGGTTGAACAGGCAGGGCACCATAACGTGCCACCTGCTGATGCATGTCCTATATTTCACCCCCCTCTTATCGAAGATACAGAGGATAGAGGCATACATTGAGATACAGGGTTATTTAATGTCTTCAGTGTGCCATATATCACTTCTGTGCTGTCTACACCTATGAGTAAGCCTACAGTATGTGTCGCATGGCTCATATCTCAGGCTATTCATGCATTTTTTGGGCCAATGTAAAAGTTCTGGCACTGCAATATGAAAAGAAGTGTACTGTATCCATTGGAACTGCAGAAAAAGATTTGCACTTTTCAACAACAAGCTAACTAACCAACAAGTAAAGCAGGGAATACAAATACCCAAGTTACCTTCAAAGAGACAGTTCTCTTTGAGTGAAGTACTGAAGTGCAGAAGTGTATTGAAGTGTATTGAAGTGTACAGTATGTCTAGTGCAGTGAAGTTAGCCAGAGGCATCTCTACACTGACAACTTCCCCTCTGCTGCCTGCCTCCGCATACATGGTAGCGTAGAGTAGTAGTGAATCTGTGGGTAGTGAGGCTTTGAGTGGTGAGGCTGTAAGTAGTGTAGAGTAGTAGTGAATCTGTGGGTAGTGAGGCTTTGAGTGGTGAGGCTGGGAGTAGTGACTGAGACTGTGAGTAGTGAGGTTGTGGGTAGTGAGGCTGGGGAGTGAGGCAGTGGGTAGTGTAGAGTAGTAGTGACTAGTGAGGCTGTGAGTAGTGAGGTAGTGAGGCTGTCAGTAGTGAGGCTGGGAGTGGTGAAGCTCTGGGTAGTGAGGTTGTGAGGAGTGAGGCTGTGGGTATTGAGGCTGTGGGTAGCCTAGAGTAGTAGTGAGGCTGTAAGTAGTGTAGAGTAGTAGTGAGGCTGTAAGTAGTGTAGAGTAGTAGTGAGGCTGTAAGTAGTGTAGAGTAGTAGTGAGGCTGTAAGTAGTGTAGAGTAGTGAGGCTGTAAGTACTAAGGCTGTCAGTACTGAGGCTGTCAGTAGTGAAGCTGTGACCGACCAACCCGCAGTCAGCTGAGCTGGGTGGCAGAAGCTGCTGAGCTGTCAGGGTTATGGTATGGTGCAGTGGTGGTGGAGGAGCGCCCCTTTCTCTTTCTCTTTCTCTTTCTCTTTCTCTTTCTCTTTCTCTTTCTCTGTGCTAAGGCTCGTCATCGTCATGCCGTCTAGACAGAATCAGGGTGGGGTGGGGGTGTGGTGGAAGTGAGAGTAGGGTTGGTGGGAGATGTGTGTGTGTGTGTGTGTGTGTGTGTGTGTGTGTGTGTGTGTGTTGAGGTGGGGCTGAAGCCTCCCCAAGGGAAGAGCGTCAACAGGGGAGGAAGCAGCGAAAGAATCCTGCTGAGACATCCCATCCCAGCCGCTAAATATAACCACCGAGAGAGGCACTCCTCTTCCTCGCTCTTCCTCTCCCTTCTCCATATTTCTGTCTTTCGCTCTCTCTCTCCCCCTCTCTCTCTCTCTCTCTCTTTCTCTCTTTCCCTCTCTCTCCTTCTCTTTCTCTCTCTATCTTTCTCTCTCTCTCTCTCTTTCCCAATATGCTGTGGGGTTATTTTGGCAGATGTGGAACATTTGGTAACCTTTAAAGAGCTGCTGACGCCACAAACTGTCAAGCTGGCACAGCGAAGGAGGGGGTGCGGTGGGGTGTGGGGTGGTGTGGGGTACGGTGGGGGGGTTGAGACTAGTGAGGCATCTGTCAGTTAGAAAGAAAAAAAGACATGTTTTCAACATGTGACAAAACAGGTACTGTAACTGTTTGAGCCAAGCACACCTTAAAGTAGAATTCCAGTGTAAAATGAACTTTGGGTATGTTAATACATGATAATGAGTTGGTATGTTTGCTGAGGAGCAAAACTACACTAGCCCAACGCATTTAAAACTTTAATAATTTTACCATTTTTGTCTAAAAGGCTCATAATGATAGTGAATGGGCCAAGCTCTTAAGCCATAAAATCATTAAAAAAGCTTAAAAGTAGTTCCAAACTTCCTTGGTATTATAACAAGGGCCCTGACATTCAAAACGAATGTCATTTTTTATTGGCTGCACTTGTGGCAACAGGACACTGTCCCTGCTGTTGGGGGGTCCACTGACCAATTTGCCTAACGCGAGAGAGCGAACCAGAGGCCTGCAGTTAGACAGGCTCAGTAATTGATGTCTTCATTACTCTCCTATTAGAGCAATAAATCTTCTCGCTGCTGCACGAGACAGCAGCATGCCCAGGATGTGGCAGATGTACAAGCCCATCAGCACAGAGCGAACACACTGCCTGAGGCATCATGGGAGAATAGGGCAGGACAGAGGGCGGAGGGCAGAGGTTGGGGCTGGGGGTAAACACTAAGGTGGGGATGCACAGGGCCATTGGCACGGGGCGAACACACTGCCTGAGGCATCATGGGAGAATAGGGCATGGCGGAGGGTCAGAGGTCAGAGGTCGTGGCTGGGGGTAAACACTAAGGTGGGCATGCACAGGGTTAAGGGCTTGTTTTACTTCTGAGACTTCATTACTGCATGGTCACGCACAACCCACAATGCACCAAATGAACACAGATTGCACATGACAAGCACAAAATGGAGACAGTGTCTGATCTGATCCTGCTCATCGTTAACTTCTATATGAGAGCACCCCTTATTATAACAGCTTTTATAACTCACTTATCCTCTAACCTACAGCTACTTGCATCTCTCTACCTGTTGCCCTTCCACTGTTCCAGTAGAGCTAGAAGTGCACTTCTTTTTTATCCCCTATGGTTGTTGTAGCTTGAATAAGTCACTTCAGATAAATGTCTGCTAAATGTTATGTTATGTTAAGTAAAGGCTATAATGTGGAATGGATGTTTCAGCCCTACAGCCAGAGGTGTTCAGAAAGTAAAAATTCAGGTACTCAGGTGAAGGTGGTGGTGATGATAATTGGAGAATCCACTGCCCCCCATCTGTCCAATAACACATTGTCATATACATGTAATAACATATTGACATATGGATCTTTTCCCTTTTGCTACGCTCACACATTGTTAATCAAATCACCACTTGCTTGAATATCATACACTACCCTAACCCTACTCTGACACTAACTACAGTCATTCAATCATATCTTTAGTTATTTTGCTGCATTTTTTCGAACTGCAAACTGAAGTAGGAGCTGTTTGCATACAGGCACGTCAATAAAACAGAATGTCAAGTAATCATATAACGATGATGGTGATCAAATGATGTTATTGAGTAAAATATATTAGCACATTAGTATATGATACATATTAGTTTCTGTTTTTGAATCCAATTTAGCAAATCAGTTTTTCCATGTCATTCTAACTCATTAGGATGCGTCTGTAGGCAGGCACAGGCACAGACACGGGGGCAGGAGACAGACACAGACACAGGGCTGGCGCAGCCACACGCCCCCTATGACCGCTGGGGCAGCTGGGGCAGCTGTTGCTGAGTAATCCACAGGGACCGGTCCAGATGGGGGATTATGGGTTATTTTTTTCATTTAGAAATAGTCCCCAATCCCTTTGCTACAACTGATCATTTGTGAAAACATTGCAAAGGGTCTATAAACCTATAAATCTGTAATGTATTGAGCTATGACTTGAAATCCTGTGCACTGGTCATGAAGAAGTATGTCCTCGTTTTTCTAAGTCGCTTTGGATAAAAGTGTCTGCTAAGTGTAATGTAATGTAATGTAATGGAAGTAAAGATGTAGCCTACAAATGCATAAGGGGCTTCAGTTATTTCTACAAAAAAATATATACTATAAAAATAATATAAACACAAAAAAACACTACTGGGTAACAAAGATTTAACTTTCTCCAAAAAGCTGCTTTTGGTCCTACAGCTTAACATGTGAAGCACAATGCTAAACCTCGGGGTCCACGGTTCGAATCCTGCCGAGAGCTCAGATGCTGAAGTCCTTAATGCGTCCAGCGTGCTGCTACTGCTAAGCTGCTTTTCCACACAAGATTCCAGAGCAGGAGGAGAGAGAGAGGGGAGAGAGGAGAGAGGGGAGAGAGGAGAGAAAGGAGAGCAAGGGGAGAGAGGAGAGAGAGAGGAAAGAGAGGGGAGAGAGAGGAGAGCGAGGGAAGAGAAGAGAGAGAGAGGAGAGAGAGAGGAGAGAAAGGAGAGAGAGGGGAGAGAGGAGAGAAAGGAGAGCAAGGGGAGAGAGGAGAGAGAGAGGAAAGAGAGGGGAGAGAGAGGAGAGCGAGGGAAGAGAAGAGAGAGAGAGGAGAGAGAGAGGAGAGAAAGGAGAGAGAGGGGAGAGAGGAGAGAGAGTAGAGAGAGGAGCGCGAGGGAAGAGAAGAGAGAGAAAGGAGAGAGAGGAGAGAGGGGTGAGAGAGGGCAGAGGGGAGAGCGAGGAGAGCGAGGGGAGAGAGGAGAGAGAGAGGAGAGAGAGAGGAGAGAGGAGGACTCTGGAAGTCTCTACGCACTGCTGTCTGCTGATGCTGCTGCCAGTCACGACTCTGTCACTACAGTAGGAGCAGTCACAGCAGTAGCCCCAGTAATGCCAGGTGATCGCTAAGAGCAGGTACGCTGCTTCTGCTCACGACCACTATAACTAACACAGTTTGTCTGCTTAAATAGACACACACACATATAGTATGCACACATGAACTCACACGCACACCTTAGCGTAGCTACAGATCTCTGCTCAATATCTGCTCATAAAAAAGCTGAAATGGCCTTCACACAGTTTCACACAGTTTATTTTTGTCTAAAGTCACATAAACAATTTGGCCATGGCATAGATTTTGTCTGGTCCTTCAACAACGTCAGACAAAATCTCTCTCATGGAAAACTGTCTAAAACACTAGACAATAACTATTTGCCTCGGCTAAAATTATTTGAAAAATTCCTTTGTATTGCCATGTAAGAAGTCATTTCACAGCCTGTCTCAACACTTGGTGAGTTCTGTATGTTTTATTACAAACTAGATGAGGACACATTAGGGCACACTCTAATTAAGATGTAGCAATTAATTTCAACATATATAAATTAATTAAGGCTACACTAGACTGTGCTGCAGTAGTACACACTTTCTACGCTTCAAAAAGAGTCCTAACATAGCCTACTCCTAGTGAGGCACCACAGAAGTTAACAACATTTTGCATCTAAGAGCCTTCAAGTAAATCACAGATTTATATTTAGAGTTATAGAGCAAACTTACCAAAAGTATTTATATTTCTGTTTATGTATTTCACAGACACTTCACATTTCAGATAAAATGACAACATTAAAGTCAACAGTCCACAGACAACAATCCACTAACAGCAGATTAAACCAACATTGTTTACTGATAATTGAATAAGAGTGTCAAATATATTAAGTAACTCCCAACCCGTTAAAGGCTGAATGTTTTTCAAAAACATTTGAGAAATAAATTAATAAATCACAAAAATCATCTTGCCATGCTCTGATTTGTTTTTTTTATTCAATTTAATTTAACTTGAAGACATGTGGTGCAGCATGACAGTGGCCTGCGTGATGTCATTTGGAACAGAATGTTAACAGTGTTCTAATTCCATCTGCTTTGAGTCAGTTATGAAGGCCTAACTCATATTGGCTATTCCGAGTACAAGACATACAAATGTACAATATAATTGGATTTTGCAGATTTTGTGTTTGAATCTGATTTTCCTAATGTAATGATTAAACCACTGTAACTGAACATTAAATATATCATTTAAATTCCATTTCCTAAATCAAACAGTGTAAGCCTGTGCAGCTCACCAATCAATCTAGAGTAAGATACTGAGAGTAAGATGTGTAGTGAAATTGCATTCTGTTAATCAGCCTAGCCCGTGCATAAATGTGTTACAGTAGTGTGTGTGTGTGTGTGTGTGTGTGTGTGTGTGTGTGTGTGTGTGTGTGTGTGTGTGTGTTTGGCGGGTGGGCTCAGAGGCAAAGTGCTTTACAATGCAGGTGTTGAGAAATAAGGAGACGGCTTGGGAGTATGGGGAGGGTGGGTGAATGTGCAAGGCAGTGGTGGTGTGGGTAGGGGGTAGGGCTGTCCTCGACCAAGGATTTTCTTGGTCGACCAGTGGTCGTGCATTCACTCCGACTAATCGATTAATCGCCCCGTCCCCTCCAAAAAAAAAAAAAAAAAAAAGAAATAACGTGATGGGCTACACAACTGCGAGGCGGCCGTCTCTCTGCGCATTTACCACTAACGGCGAGGGTAACCTTCATGCGATTTTCAACCATGCAGGCATTTTAAAATGGTTATGTTGTCTGATTGCCTGAAATATGTGATGTAGGCCTACAAAATGTTTCCTGGTTGATTTACATAACCTAACTAACCTACATAAAAATCAGTTGAATGCCTAGTTCTCCCAGTCGGAGTTAAAAGGAAAAAAAACAACGTTGTGACCGTGGCTGACATAGTACACTAGCATAGCACAGTCTGCCGTCTGTTACACGGGCAAATTATTTCAGATTCTGGTATTCAGGATGTGTCAAAACAAATTAATCAGAAAGACTGGCAGACTTTTAACATTCTGATGAGTATTTATTTAAAACACGTGCTACACAGACATTGTTCATGAAAGATGATTGTAACAATTTGTAATCAAACTTCTTGCAAGGGGTAGCTAGGCTAGCAGGCTACTTACATGTCTGACGTGGTAAAACATGTTTGTTGTGGAAGAATGAAAGGCGAATGTTTTTTTTTTGCAAATTTTGCATTTTAACCCTCCTTGGGTCATCCTTGTCCTTTTCGAAATGTTGACAAATTTTAGAACTTCTTCCAGACATGGTGTATGCCGTGAAGAAAATGGCAACAGTAAATTAGTGGTACGACGACTTCCTCTATCATACTCGTCAAATTAAAAGCCCTTCAGCCCTTCGAAAAGACGCGTTTTTTCCCCATCGACCAATAGAATTTTAGTCGGCTAATATTTTTTTGGTCGACCAACGACTAATCGATTGTTTGCCGTCAGCCCTAGTAGGGGGTAAGGATGCACAGGTAGGTGCTGTGTGCTTGTCAATAGTGTGGGCAGGAGGTACAGATGGGGGCATGAGGCCATGTGTTGGCAGTGGTGGTGTGGCTATGGGCTAACAAAGGAATACGTATATATTTATAACATGTTATATATTATATATATTATCAGACAATTGTAAACGAGCACAACCATGCCCAAACCCTCCCTCAGACTTTTGGAAGGAGTGTCAGTCTTCTACTCTGACCGAATATCTTCAGGATCTCCCTGACGAGTAGGTTATGTCCCACAGTTATCTAATATTGACCAAAGAAATGCATTACAAAGACCATTTATCTCTGCTTTACCTAGGGAATGGATGGACTTAAGCAAGGTTATGCATGATCCTGTAAGTACCTATTCTGATACCAAGAACCTCAGGTGTTTACACAGCTAAATGTTTTTCACTTAACTAACTATGGTGTTACAAATTCTTTCCTTCATTAAACCAGGTGACAAAGGAGCAGGTTTTCGAATTATGCATACCTATCGTGAAGGTTGTGACTCTGAGGTCACTGAGGTCATTATTCCAGCATATATCTGTATGCTGCAGGCCAAATCTGCTGGCAGATCCACAGCCATCCTACCAGTGTAAAGAAGCTTTGTTTTTTCCATTCTCTTAAGACCACACTTAAATAGAATTTACAGAAGAGAATTTGTACATGACTGCACATTTGAACACCACTGGTTCACTGAACAGTCCAATGAAAATTATGCTAATTGTAAGAAATATATTCTTCCCACAAAAGGTGCCAGAAAGAGAAAAAAAAACTTCTATCTAGCAGTCTAGTCAGGTAATTACTTATTTATTTGTTTGTTTTCTTTTTTGTATGTTCCTGAAGGTTTCTATCATCCCAGACAAACAGCAGGTCAGGAATCGCATTACCTGAGATACTGGAGGCTGCAATTGAACTTACGGGCAAGGATGTCCAGCAGTGCATTTCCGAAAGCCTGCTATCAGTAACTGCTGGTGAGACAGAGGGCGCAAACAAGTCCACCTCATGTGAGCTCCTCTGTGCTGTAGCAAGAGAGGCAAAGTACAGAATGAAGACCATCCTCACAGACTTTGGACGATCAGCTGTGCAGTGCTCGTGCCGTGGGACTGAAGGCCTGATCCGTCTGGTCAGAAGAAGCATTGATGCATGTCTTGCTAGACAGGCACCTCAGCAACAGTCAGCTTCCTCTCCTGAGAATAGGAGATTAGCCTCTGATGTGGCTTCTATAGCAAAAGAAGCTACGACTGTTGTTATCCAAAGCACGGAAAAACAGCCAGATAATCATCATCATTCTAAAGAGGTCCTTTGCACTGTGGCAGCAACAGTTAAACTGGCAGAGACCCAATCTGCTGCTCAAGAGGAGACTCATGATAAGATGGATGACCAAAGTCAAACAATAACAGAGAGAGCAGTACGGCCTTTAAGTAGTCACACGATGCGAAGCATAGGCAGACTTTCATGCACAGACTTTCTGGAGAAAGCAAAACATGCTATCAGTAATGTAGTTATAAATAGACTCTCAGGTCTTGATGCCATAACCCCATCTCAGCTGTCACAGTCTTCTGGTGAGCTGACCAGTCAGAGTGAACTCTGTGTTGAGGGAAACAGAGGAACTCCATTTGTGTCGATGGCTGACTTAGCAGCATCTACTCTTACAGAGACCTTCGTAGAGGAGTTGTACCTGGTGCAGTCTACCGAAAGCTCTGATGAAGAAGAGGGTGTTGAAAGTGAATTTTGTGAGGATGATATCGATATCCCAACAAAAGATGTGAAATCTGCTGCCTTTGGGGTTTTTAATCCAATGAAAGTTAAGGTTAAGGATATCTTTACCAAACCAAAGCCAAAATATCCTGGACAGCCACCAAACAAAGTAGCTGAAGGTCCTATTATAGACAAAGAACTTAAAGCATCTAAGGAGGATGTGGACTCATGCACTAAAGAGGTTGTCAGTCAGATTGTGGTGGTGTACAAGTCAATGGGTGACTATGAGGATGACAACTTGGATGAGGATGGACGAACCTCCAGGGACTCTTTAGTGATGGTGAACTTTGTTGACAATGTCTTATCCAGATGAACAAACATTGAGCATTTACTCAAAGCAAGGTCAAAAAAGAAAATAAAAAAGAGTAATAATAATAAAAAAAAGAAAATAGTAATAACAATTAGAGTTATAATAATAATTTGTGAAATTTGCTCTTTGTTAACAGCCCAACCTGAAGTCACCTCAGCCTCTCTCTCTCCTGAGGATGGCTCTTCACCAAAGCCCAAGAAACGCTATGCCTTGGCCAAGGTGTTCTTATGCTGCATTAAGCCTGAGCCTTTGAAACTGAATGGAAACATCTCAAACTCTTCAAACAAACTCAATGAAAAAACACCGCATGCATTTATTGTGTGAATACAACTCTGCACTGATACACATGCACACAAGCTATCTGCGTCACGCTGTGCTGTTCAAATATTTCATATGAATGTCTCTCTTGTACACACAGACTATACACAAGCACTCGCCCTCTCTCTCTCTCACACACACACGCACATGCATACACGCACGCACACATGAACAGACACACAGTGTATGCACACTACAAAAAAAAAAGCAAAAACAAATGCCCAAAAAAACACACTTGCATATCATCTGAAGCAGCATCCCTTTTGTAAGTACACCATTTTCTATCAACTCATACACCAGTGTGATCGTCAATAGTGCAATAGTCACAAATTATTCATACAAACTATTTAATGTATGAACAAAACAAAAAAACAAAACATGCACAGTGACTGGTTTAAAAGTGCACAAGCTATCAGAAGTACAGTATGTGCACTACCTTTATGGACGGACTGCACTAGTGTCCTGATAATATATCTAGTGTCCTGACAATATATAACATAACTGCGGCTTCTGGACAAGCAGAAAGGGCACCAACACCAATACTGGCCCTTTAATGCACAGGAGTGCTTTAGAGTGTCAGGGTGCATCAGTGAAAGTGCAGTCCTTGTTTGGCCAAGTCAAGAGTGGCTGCTCAGTCCAGCCTAAACCCATTTGACATTAGGGCTGGTGTCATCACCACACTTCCCAAAGGAACTATAACTTCACATTTTGGAGAAGACACTTAATGCTGCTGCCCTGACCTAATCTAACCCTGTGCAAGACCCGAAAAGGAAAAATACAAAAACAAAAACAAAACATCACCGCCAGCAACACAAAAAACATACCTTTCTCAAGCTATCACAGTCAATCTATCACATTACCGACACATCTCATTAAAAATATACTCCAGCAGAGACTCAATCCATTCTAGATGTTTAGTTACAAACTCACTTCCATACGAGTCTATCTATCTGTGAGTCTTTTTTTCCTGGCTTAGCTGCTGTTGCTGTTCTTTTCACAGCCCCGCGCATTTGTTTTCAGATATTGTCTAACTGTTCAAATTGATGATTCACTCCAATTTCAGAAGGCTGATCAGGGCGATGAAAACAGAGAGGGCTGGAGTACTACACAGCTCTCCGACACTTTAAACACAGGCTGCAGTCATGAGCTGCCCTCATTTTGTGAGTCAAGAGCTCAGCGGTGATTCAGCAGCGTTTCTGAAGAGTAGGGCCACGAGGGGTTAGAGCGTTAGAGTATTACTCACACAGCAGAGCACCTGCTTTCAAACACAGTCATTCACAAGGAACATCTCTGGGGGAGGACTCATCAAAGACACACACACACACACACACACACACACACACACACACACACACCAATATGTACACACACACATAGATATGCACACATGCATACACACACACACACACACACGCACGCACGCACACACACACACAAATATGTACACACACACATAGATATGCAGACACGCATACACACACACACACACACACACACAAATACGTACACATACACACATAGATATGCACACACGCATACACATACACACACACACACACACAAATACACACACACACGCACGTACACACACGCGCACACACACACACACACATACACACACACACACATTCACACACACACACACAGACACACACATTCACACACACACACACACACACACACACACACACACACACACACACACACACACACACACACACACGCACATACACAAACACACAGACACACACACATACACACACACACACACAACTCAGCCGTTCCAGGACTTTATTCCACCCACGACATATGAACCCAGGCTACATGTGCACTTCAGAGCCGCCCACAGCCGAAAGCCTATCAATGCAGAGCGCTCGCCAAGGGTACCGAACCTCCTGTGCGTGTCAGTGTCAGTGCAGCTCTGCACCTCCCTGTTGAACACTGGTGGTTTTGTGCAGCCAAAACAGTAATTATGCTCCTCATGCTGCTGTGTCATCCTGTCAAATATTGAACAGTATCAAGTGCCACGGACATGGAGTTCACAGTACACAGATATAAAAAAAAATAAAGACAGGCGTTCTCATGGGCCTGTTTGCTTCTGTCTTCTGCAGTCTCCTGATGAGCAAGACCTTTAGAGACGAGCACTGATAGAAGGTGCTGAGTGAGTGATGATCCCAATGACATCTGGTGTGTGTGTGTGTGTGTGTGTGTGTGCACGTGTGTGTGTGTGTGCGTGTGTGTGTGTGTGTGTGCGTGTGTGTGTGTGTGCGTGTGTGTGTGTGTGTGTGTGAGTGTGTGTGTGTGTGTGTGTGCACGTGCGTGCGTGTGTGTGTGTGTGTGTGTGTGCGTGTGTGTGTGTGTGTGCATGGCTTGGGGTGGTGGTGGTGGTGGTGGTGGTGGCAATAGTGAGGGAGGGGGATGAAGAACAGCTTCTGGGTGGGTGAGTCACCACCACCTCAGCCACCTCCATCCTCCACAACCACCATGCCAGTAGCTGAGGGGGGCGATGGTGGACGTCGGCGACATATTAAGACAAATAAATGGAAATTGAGAGAGAGAGAAAGAGAGAGAGAGAGAGAGGGAGGGAGAGAGGGGGGGGCGAGAGAAGGAGGGAGAAAGAGACAGAGAGAGAGAGAGGGAGAGAGAAAAAGGGACACAGAAAGAGAGAGAGCGGGAGACAGAGAGAGAAACATTGCATATTGATGGATTCCTGGGGGTGTTAATTCATATAACTACTGAGGCATTTTTCAACATCACTCATTACGGATGCAGCAGCCACTGCTTTAGTGAGGTCAGGGCCCTTTGAGGAGCGCCATCAGAAATATGTGATCAGCTCCTGCTGAGAATGTGAATGGAATTTCATTAGCTGTCGGCTGTATACATTATAATGGCAATGATGAATTTGCGTGGGCTCTCTTCAAGTGTCTGACAGTGCATACATGTCTGTGCATTTACACTGATGGAATAAAAGAGGGAAAACATATCCCTGAGGGGACCATTAGTTTGGCCTGCTGTTTGAGAGGGCTATTATGCATCTGTCATCTGTCACAGAGTGGGTGTATACGTGTGTTACACGCGTGTGTGTGTGTGTGTGTGTGTGTGTGTGTGTGTGTGTGTGTGTGTGTCTGCACTTTCCACAAGTGCACACACATGTGCACACACACACACACACACATACACACTCACACACACACACACACACACACACACACACACACACACACACACACACACACACACACGCATATACACACACACACACACACACACACATACACACACACGCATTTAATGGCATGTAATGGCTTGGCCTCTTCAGAGCAGGTCCATCTAAGAACCGCTGCCCTGCCCAGCAAAGGGCACACATGAGGTCAGCCACATCAGTGAGAGTTTGATCATTAAAATATCCGCCAGCATTTGATCCCCTCCTCCACATCCCCATCTCAATTAGCCAGGCCCACCTTTGCAAATGACGGATATCAAGGGAAGGGGTTTCGGTGGCATCCATGTAGAGGAGAATATTAAAACAGCAAAATGTGCACTTGGCCAGTTTAGGAGAGCAGACTGCCAGTGATGGCTCTTGAATTATTATTATTATGTTTTTTTTGGCAACAGAATGGCATTTGTCAGGGTAGCAAAATAAAAGGCAATTATCACAACAGTATAATGTTTATCTCACAGTAGCATCATGTCGAGGCTGTCCAAGAACACGCCAAAGCAGCCTTCCCAGAATGCTTCAGACCGCTTCGTGATGTGATGTCACTTGACACATTCCTCCGCCATCCTCCTCTCTCCTCCCTGGCAGAGTAATTATCTCTCATCTCGATGTGTTTTCTTTGAGGGGTGGGAGACGGCGTGGTGCGGTGTGGTGTGGTGTGTTGTGGTGTATTGTGGCGTGTTGTGGGGTGGTTTTGTGTAGACACAGAGCACAGCTCCAGCTCCAGCTCCAGTTTTCTTTGAGGGGTGGAGGATGGTGTGGTGTGGTGTGTTGTGTTGTGGTGTGGTGTGGTGTGGCGTGGTGTGGAGTGGTGCGGCATGGTGTGGTGTGTTGTGTTGTGTTGTGGTGTGGTATGTTGTGGTGTGGGGTGGTGTGGTGTGGTGTGGCGTGTTGTGGTGTGGTATGTTGTGGTGTGGGGAGGTGTGTTGTGTTGTGGTGTGGTATGTTGTGGTGTGGTGCGGTGTGTTGTGTTGTGGCGTAGTGTGTTGTGGTGTGGTGTGGTGTGGTGTGGTGTGGTGTGGTGTGGTGTGGTGTGTTGTGGTGTGTTGTGTTGTGGCGTGGTGTGTTGTAGTGTGGTGTGTTGTGGTGTGTTGTGTTGTGGCGTGGTATGTTGTGGTGTGGTGTGGGGTGTTGTGGTGTGGCGTAGTGTGGTGTGGTGTGTTGTGGCATGGCGTGGTGTGTTGTGTTGTGTTGTGGCGTGGTGTGGTGTGGTGTGGTGTGTTGTGTTGTGTTGTGGCGTGGTGTGGTGTGGTGTGTTGTGTTGTGTTGTGTTGTGGTGTGGTGTGTTGTGTTGTGTTGTGGCGTGGTGTGGTGTGTTGTGGTGTGGTGTGTTGAGGGGTGGAGGACTGTGTGGTGTGGCGTGTTGTGGCGTGGTGTGGTGTGTTGTGGTGTATTGTGGTGTGGTGTGGTGTGGTGTGGTGTGGCGTGTTGTGGTGTGGTGTGGCGTGGCGTGGTGTGGCGTGGCGTGTTGTGGCGTGGCGTGTTGTGCTGTGGCATGTTGTGGTGTGTTGTGGGGTGGTGTGGAGTGGTGTATTGTGGTGTGGTGTGTTGTGGGGTGGTGTGGCGTGTTGTGGTGTGTGTTGTGGCGTGGCATGGTGTGTTGTGGCGTGGCGTGGTGTGTTGTGGGGTGGTTTTGTGTAGAGCAGGGAGGAGCAGATGCAGTGTCCAGGAGGAGGGCGGGTCGCCCACACGCACAGACCCCGCACGCCATACGGCCCAGCAGGAGGCTGGGGACCAGCCAGAGACAGACATGTGAGAGAACATGAGAGAGAGAGAGAGAGGGAGAGAGAGAGGGAGGGAGAGAGGGAGGAGGGCAGAGAAAAAAAGGGACACAGACAGAGAGAGAGAGAGAGAGAGAGAGAGAGAGAGAGAGGGAGGGAGAGAAAGGGAGAGAGAAAAAGAGAGAGTGGATGGGAGAGAGAGAGAGAGAGAGGGAGGGAGAGAGGGAGAGGAAGGCAGAGAGAAAAAGAGAGAGAGCGGGAGGGAGAGAGAGAGATAGAATCGGAGAGAGAGCGAGAGAAAGAGAGAGAGAGAGGAAAGGAAAGGGATGGGGAGAGTGGAGTGAAAAGATGGCTCAGGAGAGAGATGAGGTTGGAGAGAAAGAAGGAGACAGCAGCAGAGAGAGAGAGAGAGAGAGAGAGAAAGAGAGAGAGAGAGAGAGAGAGAGAGAGAGAGACAGAAACCAGGCAGCATAAGGTACAGTGGCTATGAACAGAGTGTCAGCATTGGATGAAGTCGTAATCATGTTTTGATAAACCTGTAATCACAACATAGCTTTTACATAATATTTATTCTGTATTATGTTTACATTATGTAAGCGAAAAAGAGAGAGAGAAAATCAAAAAAGTAATCAAACAAGCAAAAGAAAACTATTTGGAGCATTGCAGAAATCAAACTAGCAGTCAAAGCAGAATGAATTTCTATCTGGGCCTAAATCAAGACTATGAATTGCCAGAGTATCTCTACTCAGTCAGAGATATGAAGCAGAGGCAAATCCTGACCAAGTACGGGCTCAGTGACCACAACCTTGCAGTGGAAACAGGTAGGCATCGAAAAACCTGGCTGCCCAAAGAAGAAAGAATATGTAGTCACTGCCAGACAGGGAAGGTTGAGACAGAGGAGCACTTTCTTCTTCACTGTGACAAATATAAAGCCACAAGGGAACTGTATTATAGTTTTAAAACATATCATTGCAATTTCGATGCCATAGGCAAATATGAAAAATTGGAGATCCTGTCAGGAGAGCAACATTCAGCCCCTCTAGCAGCAAAATAAGGGTGAAACATGAGGTCTGGAAGTGCTCACACATGATCAGAGCAGCCCTGTAACCTGCTGTACCCCCTGAGCCCTGCTTCACTGTACTGTGTGTCTGTAGTGTCCCTGCTCTGGGAAACTTACTTACTTAGGCACATGCATCTCCCTGTATGTTTAAGGTAGTCTGCTTACTCTGTGTTCCTCTACACCTCTGTCACCTTATGTCCTCCTTTTTGTAGGTCGCTTTGGATAAAAGCGTCTGCTAAGTGTAATGTAATGTAAGTTCTCAATACTGTCTCTTCATCAATGTCTTTTTCGTGTGTAGGAAGTATGTGTGTCTGTAGTGTCCCTGCTCTGGGAAACTTTCTTAGGTACATACTGTACATCTCCTTGTATGTTTAAGGTGGTCTGCTTACTCTGTGTTCCTCTACACCTCTGTTAGCTTATTATGTCCTCCTTTTTGTAAGTCGCTTTGGATAAAAGCGTCTGCTAAATGTAATTTAATGTAATGTAATGTAATGTAATATCTGCTAAGTGTAATGTAATGTAATATCTGCTAAGTGTAGTGTAATGTAATGTAGTGTAATACTGCATGACCCCATAGACATGGAGGACCCCAACAGCTGCTCTGTGCTCCTCTCTGTGAGTAGTAGCATACTGAGTCCATACAGTGATGCTGTGTGTATGGCAATTACTCTTTGCTGTAAAAGTGGAGCATGCTGCTTTCATGCTTGTGCTGAAAAGTGTGCATGATGATACACATTTTTACTGTGTAAAAATTCTATCTCAACCCCTGAAAAGCAGACGGCACCAATCTTTACCGACACTACAACTTGAATCTTGTCAGAGTGACAAGACCGTGTTAAAGTAGCAGACTATTATTTTATGCCCTGTCCATATCTGGGAGGATAAATGGTCTCCCTACCTGAAGACACAAACAATAACACATGCACAGCAACACACGCCCCAGGCAATCATAGACTTGTATTTACTGACTGTACATAAAGTGACAGGAACCCTCCAGCTCTCAAATCCTTCAGAGTCAAAAGCAATCTTTACTGTCTTCCACTGTGCAGATTCTTGCTGGTCTGTTCCTACAACTTGCATTTTGCTTATTATGTCCTCCTTTTTGTAGGTCGCTTTGGATCGCTTTGAAGCGTCTGCTAAGTGTAATGTAATGTAATATCTGCTAAGTGTAATGTAATGTAATATCTGCTAAGTGTAATGTAATATAATGTAATACTGCATGACCCTTATGGACATGGAGGACCCCAACAGCTGCTCTGTGCTCCTCTCTGTGGTCCTGCGCCCCATTAACCTTTTGTCCGTTACAACTCTGCTGGGTTTTCTTTCCCGCTCTCCCCAAAATGACCTCAAAGCCACACCACTCGCCAGATCACTCCATGAACATGCTCCCTGGGAAATACTTATGCTAATTGCTAACCCACACACAGTTTCCTTCGTCTTCCTTGACCTTGGAGCACATGCAGGAGTTCATGATAGCTAAGCAGTGATTTAGCATTCTGCTATACCTAACCAGTAGTTTGTCTCTTTGTCAACACATTTATATAGAAGTATATATTTTTTGGCTTTTCTATACCTTTATTTCAGGTAAGATGGTAGAGATAGGAAATGAGTTAGGAGAGAGAGAAAAGTGGGAAATGACCACAGGCCAGATGCTTACAGTACCTAGGTCCCCCATGGGCACGTGTCTGTTTATGGTACACTCTAACCACTGCTCCACAGCAACCTCAAAGCTTTTTATCTCTCGGAAAAACTTAGCTAATGGTGAACACAACTACATTGCTTTTTTAATTGGCAAAAAAAAAACCATGACTCATTACTGAATTCTCGGTGGAAATGTTTGGCATTTAGTTTGGGAGATTGACTGTTGTACAAAACTGCGAGCACCATCCCCTGATGCCCTACTAGGACTAGCTAATGAGCCTGGGCGGGAGACAGAGCTGTGCTGTGCTGTGCTGGGCTGCTGTTCTAGAGAGGATCCCCATGTCTTACTCAATCCGCTTTCCTCCACCCCTCCGTTCACCCCACCATCACCACCACCACCACCACCACCAGCACCCCTATTACTGTCTCAGTCTTATTCAATACTCTTTCCTCCACCCCTCCATTCACCACCACCCCACCACCACCACCACCATCACCACCACCGCCACCACCATCACTGTCTCAGTCATATTCAATACACTTTCCTACACCCCTCCGTTCACCCCACCCCGCCAGCACCATCACCACCACCATTACTGTCTCAGTCTTCCTCATTTCCAATCCGCTTTCCTCCACCCCTCCGTTCACCCCACAACACCCCTCCACCACCGCCACCACCACCATCACCGCCACCACCACCACCACTGTCTCAGTCTTATTCAATATGCTTTCCTCCACCCTCCATTCACCCCACCACCCCTCCACCATCACCACCACCACTGCCACCACCACCACCATCCCCATCACTGTCTCAGTCTTATTCAATACGCTTTCCTCCACCCTCCATTCACCCCACCACCACCTCTCTTCCATCACCACTACCGCCACCACCATCACTGTCTCAGTCTTATTCAGTACGCTTTCCTCCACCCTCCGTTCACCCCACCACACCACCCCTCTTCCATCACCACCACCGCCACCACCACCACTGTCTCAGTCTCCCTCATTTCCAGTCTGACGGCCTCTCAAATCTCCCATTCCTCCCGGAGCTCAGGACCTCGGTGGCAAATAGGATTCAGACATGGTGGAGCTCCTCTCCACATGGGACTAATGAGCCGTACTGCTAATAGGAGGCAGAAAGAACTGAAATGACTGCCCCCACACACACGCACACACATGTACTTGCACACACTCACACACACACACACACATACACACATACACACACTCAGTGGAACTATGTAACCAGAACACACAAAAAAATCCTTTCATGCAGTAATTTGTACTTTTCTTATGATTCCCTATGGAAAATCTATAGCAGTCAAGAGCAAATTAAAGTTTTCTGAGAAGTTGGAAAGACTTGATTAATTGCATGTGTGTGTGCGTGTAGGCGTGCGCGTGTCTGTGTGTGTGTGTGTGTGTGTGTGAGGGAAAGATTGCTATGAAATGTGTGATTAGCTCACTGTGATGCAGATTGTAAGTGTCTGGCTGGAGTTTAAGTACCAGCTGCAACTGAACTGACATTAGTCCCGTTTAAAAAAAAAAAAACCTTCATTGCATGAGCTTCATCATAAAAAATAATATTTTTTCTTATATAAGGCAGGAAAATCCATTATCCTCACTTGTCCTTCTGGGAAAGCCTGCACATGAGTTGGGCAGTGCCCTTGACTCCTTCACTATCAGGCAATCACAGAGATGAAGGCTGCTGGCACTGTGCAAACACACAGCAAAGAGACACCATACCCATGCACTCCAAAGAGACACCATACCCATGCACTCCAAAGAGACACCATAGCTGTGCGCTCCCCACACTACCCCTGACCTTTTCCCTGCTGTCTCCTACACTGTGCTGTGAGAGTTTTGGGGTTCTTAGAAGCGTAAATTCAGTGTGGGGGCCCACATTGGTTTATAGGGTACCAAACCCATGAGACTTACTGTACTGTGAAGTCTTTGTACTGTATGTTATGCATTATGCATTATGCATGAGTCCATACAGTGATGCTGTGTGTATGGCAATTACTCTTTGCTGTAAAAGTGGAGCATGCTGCTTTCATGCTTGTGCTGAAAAGTGTGCATGATGATACACATTTTTACTGTGTAAAAATTCTATCTCAACCCCTGAAAAGCAGACGGCACCAATCTTTACCGACACTACAACTTGAATCTTGTCAGAGTGACAAGACCGTGTTAAAGTAGCAGACTATTATTTCATGCCCTGTCCATATCTGGAAGGATAAATGGTCTCAGTACCTGAAGACACAAACAATAACACATGCAGAGCAACACATGCCCCAGGCAATCATAGACATGTATTTATTGACTATACATAAAGTGACAGGAACCCTCCAGCTCTCAAACCCCTCAGAGTAAAAACCAATCTTTACTGTCTTCCACTGTGAAGATTCTTGCTGGCCTGTTCCTGCAACTTGCATTTCTTGTAGAATCTGAAATCCTGTTTTTTTTTAAGTATGCCACACATAACACACCTTCCCCTCTCCTAATTATGAAGTTTACAAAAATGTTTTCCTGTAAAAAAATAAAGTAATGTATCCTGTTCAAAGTTCAAAGTTCAAAGCTATGCCCTAGCCCTCTTAAGTATTATTACCCTTCACAATTACGGTATATTAGAAAAGCATTTTGATATGGATTTGGAAGTTCATTTCTAAGAACTGCCTGTGGATCAGTGAGTCAGTGGATCAGGTGCAAAAATAGCTATCCTCAGAGGTAATGCAGTACAACAGACTCACTCTAAGGTTCTCATTAAATGTAGCCTGTATAATAAGTGTGTCCTTATTTTCTGAAGCACATGACTCACAGGTATTTAAAGGTCCAATGCGCCTATTCTCAACAGCCATTAAACTGGGAGAAAATAAAGCAGTTAGTCATTAATTGTTACTCAAGCAGCCAATTACTAAATCTGGCATCTGGAGAGGAAGAGATTGGAGAACACAAAATGGGAACAAAAGGCTAAAAGCATAACAAACCCACAACATATCCGACATAATCAGAGAGTCAAAAGGCCATCTGGAGGCTGTGCAGAAGTGCCTAAGGTGTTGAGATGCCTCCCGTGTATTTTGGAACTACTACCACAGGGAACTGGTCAAATAAAGGACAAATAAATGTCAATGCTAATTAAAATGGTAATGTCAATCCTGGGTTCAGAAAGTACAAACCCTGCCAACACAGGTGACTTTACTGAGTAGCTGATCTACCTGTCTTGAGTGTTCATTACAATCAGCTGATTCAGAGCTGGCTGGATAAAATTTGTAGCAGGGTTTTTACTTTCTGAACCTGTTTTTGACACCTCTAGATAGTCATCCCCCACTCTAAGGTAGTGGCACATGACTGGGTGGGGGCACGAGGTATGAGGTATGAATACTGAATTACCAACATCTTATCCAAGTTTGGATATGCAACAACAGATGTCTGTGTTCTGATAGTCATCCCCCACTCTAAGGTAGTGGCACGTGACTGGGTGCTGGGTACGGCCTGTACCTTCAATTGGCGGCCACTGATTCATGGACACAGATGTGCAGTGACATGAGGCGTTTGAACACAGGCCAATCAACAAGCATGATTAATCACACGGTGAGCGATGGCCGACACCATGGTGTCTCCGCACAACACTGTCAGCTCAGCCTACCACCAGGCAGTTAATCTATCGCTAAACCCACAGTCAGTCCGCCGAGTCAATCTACTACATGCCATAAACTGTATATGGAGGCTATAAAATTCAGCTTTACTAATGACGCCACACCTCAATGATGGTGAAGGCTCCATATAGATGAACTGCAACTATTTTTTTTATTATTATCTATAATCTATGCCTCATGAATCACACCGAACCTCACTGGCCTCACCTTATCTCCCCTGTCACAATGAAACGCTACACTACACTGGCCCGCCACAGGCTAGCCTGTGATGAAAATAGTTCCCTTCTCCTCTCTCCCTCCACAGCCTCCTCGCTGCCACAGGGAGCCAGTGACAGGAAGTGGTGAGTTTTACCTGGAGAGTGTAGATCGTTCCTGACAGGAGTTTACAGGAGTCAGTCAGGTAATGAGCTGTTCCACCTGACGGTAATGGTCCTGGCGGGTGCTACGTGGCCTGGGAGTGTAAGCCATTTTGTGGGCATATGCTGGGACTCTCCATGCAGACCAGGTATAGTAGTGCTGTCACTGTAACTGGATGACACTTGGTATTGAATACAAGTGTTGAATACTTGAGCTGCATGTGATATCGAAACTCCATCCTGCCTATAATGTTTTTATTTTTGTGTGTCACTCTTTTGTGACATCAAATGTGTGATGTGTGATTGCTTAGGACTTGTTAGATGAATGAGCCATGTGGCCCTTATAACGCCTTGGACCAGAGACGTGGCACACCATATTAATAATAACAATAATAACAATAATAATAATAATAATAATAATAATAATAAACTGAATTTGTATAGCACAACTCATACAAGATGTAACTCAAAGTGCCTCAACAGTTTGGCAGGAAAAAAACACAAGGCAGCATTTGTTGCGGCCTGGTAGCGCAGAGAAAGTTCATTCGGGCACTGCTGACAGTTCCTGCTTGTGTCCATAGGCGCGGTTTTCAGCAGTGCATTATGCTCGTTTGTTTTGTTATCTGTAATTGTGTAAATCCCCGACATGTTTTATGCTACCTGAGGAGGAGATCTATGGCGGCAAACAAGCTGTGCGTGCCCATAGGCCTCTCCTATTACTCCCCCTGAGCACCTACTGTGTGGGGTGGGACCACAGCCAGGCTGATGATATTTAGCAGACAGCTTTACAGCAGCGGCGGCAGTAAAAATCAAATGAGTTATCGACGCGCAAAAGGTAAGTAAGTTATGGCCCTCCTTTGAGAGTCAGTCTGGCTGGTCTATTAGCAATCCACACAAAAACACGCCCCCATTCAAATAGATGTGTTCATCTGTTCCGTGTTCAATAGACTCAACAGGGCGGATAACATTGCATTTGAGGTGGCACAGGAGGGGGTCTGGAGTGGGCCTGTGTGTGCTTCAGTGTCTGCGTGGATTAGTGTCTGAGGAGTCAGGGGTGCTCTCCTGCTTTTCTCCTGCCCTTTCTTCTGCACACGTCGTGTCACCACTCCAGCAGAGCCCTCTAGGGGTGTGTGAGAGAGAGAGGGAGAGAGAGAGGGGAGAGAGGAGAGGGAGAACAAGAGGGAGGGAGGGAGAGAAAAAAAGAAAGAGAGAGAGAGGGGGAGAGGAGAGGGAGGAGAGAGGGTAGTGAGGAGAGGGAGAACAAGAGGGAGGGAGAAAAAAAAGAAATCGAGAGAGAGAGAGAGAGAGAGAGACAGAGTGTGTGAGAGAGAGAGAAAGGGGGAGAGAGGGTAGTGAGGAGAGGGAGAACAAGAGGGAGGGAGAGAAAAAAGAAAGCGAGAGAGAGAGAGAGAGACAGAGTGTGAGAGAGAGCGAAAGAGGGAGAGAGGGTGGTGAGGAGAGGGAGAACAAGAGGGCGGGAGAGAAAAAAAGAAAGAGAGAAAGACAGAAAGAGAGAGAGAAAGAGAGAGAGAGAGAGGACGAGGCAATGGCCTCTGACATCATACTCTGCTCTAAAGATCCATCCAAGGTTGCGGAGGTCTTCTTGTATAAATCACTTGAGCTCTGCCGCTTGTAATTGCAAAGGGCAGCGTGATCTACTTCTGCGTTCTCAAAAGCCTGAGGAGAGGATTGGTGGGGAAAAGAGGGGGGGGGGCTGTGGTTGAGATAAAGGAGTGAACTTGAACACTGAAGAAGAAAAGATTGCAAAGCGTGGGGGTGGGGGTGATGTTCTCAGATTATCACTATAAATACAGACACTGATGCATAATTATTGCCTTCCCCATCAGGGTCAGACTGTGATACCAAAAATTAACACTGCCTGGCCTGGCATTTCTATCCCAGGCAGCCTTCCATAATAGGTCACCATAATACACCAGCACTGTGGCCTTTTTAAACAGCCCATGTGTACCTGTTGTCCTTTCCCAACAAATCATCACAAACCTAAGAAGCACTATACTATACTCACATGTTCTTCACTGACTTGCTGGTGTTTAAATATGGCTCAGTTATGTCTAGGCAACATTTAGGAATTAGCTACTGTACATAGACAAAGATAAGATCTTATTTTGAATTTTGCTTTCCTCTGTGGTAGCGTACTGTATGTGTAACTTACTGCATGTTACGGCTAATGAGATTCAAGATTATACTGTTTAAAAAACCTTCTTCTTTGCTGCTTTTACAGCAGCCAAGAAGTTGCTCGTTACCCGCTGGAATCCTCCTCACTTAATGTGTAGGCGCATATGGGCTTTAAGTCTGCTTGATATCATCTCCTTGGAGTTATCAACCGCTAGTTCTCAGACACTGATGAGGTGGAGTGCTGCTTTTGACCAAGTTAAAACTTTTATTTCTGGCAATCTAGCCAATTAATATCTCTGTCTCCCCCCTTGAGTTGATATATTTATTTTTTCATATTCTTATTTTCTGTATTTATTGTGGGGAGCTGTTTGTCTGTATTTGAGTTTTATTTCATTTATTTTCTGTCAATACAGTATGCGTGTACATCTACTTATTTGATTTGTCAATTGGATGTTTACCACAGGGTGGGTGGGTGGGTGGGTGGATGGGGATTTTGGGAAACATGTTTTGTACCTCTGTACTCTATCACATGTTTGCTATTGCAAAATAAAAACAATTGTTCACAAAAAAAAGATTATACTGTTTAGCTGTGCGTGCCCATAGGCCTCTCCTATTACTCCCCCTGAGCACCTACTGTGTGGGGTGGGACCACAGCCAGGTTCATGATATTTAGCAGACAGCTTTACAGCAGCAGCAGCAGTAAAACCAAATGAGTTATCGACGCGCAAAAGGTAAGTAAGTTATGACCCTCCTTTGAGAGTCAGTCTGGCGGTCTATTAGCAATCCACACAAAAACACGCCCCCATTCAAATAGATGTGTTCTATCTGTTCTGTCTTCAATAGACTCAACAGGGCGGATAACATTGCATTTGAGGTAGCTGCTTGCTGGTGTTTAAATATGGCTTATACTGTTTATCTTCACTGGGGCTATTTTAACACTTAAAACACACTGACAACATGCCAGTTTATCTTAGCGTTGAGTGAAGATCATTTTCAAATCTTAAAGACAATCTAATGTTAATGTTAATATCCTTTTTAGTAGTCAGAATATGAACAGAACAATATACGGGCATCTAATTAATCGCATCTGAGTTGTTTGGCTGCCTCACAATTCTAAGACCTTGACGTCAAAGGGTGCAAGGTCGCTGATGTGTCACCATGACAACGCCACTAATGGACACTGTGAGCCTATGCGAGGAGAGAGACCGATCCAGGGAAGAAGCAGGCAGGGAAAGAAAATTCAATTTTCAGCTTGTTATCACCCGCGGGCCACAATTTCATTATTCCAGCTCTTAAGGACTTCCCGGCGAAATCACTTCTCCTTCCCCCGCATGTGTGTGTGTGTGTGTGTGTGTGTGTGTGTGTGTGTGTGTCATGGTCTAACCACAGTGTCTTATTCATGATGAAACCTCATTTCGCCAGCAAAGACCACGCTTAAGAAGACGTCATACAGTAATGAAATCCCTTGTTCCATCTGTCACACAAATTAGGTGAACCTCTCGTCGGCGAGACGGGGCTACTCGTCACGGTGCCCACACACGCTGCAGCACCAGTGGTCACTTGGTTACCTCCTGTGGTCGACTAACTAACTAACTGACAGACTGCAATTACAGACCACATCTTCAGTGTAGGGATGGCGGTAAAATGGTGGCTGCTGACGCTGAGAGAGATATACTGTGAAGGTACTTAACAAGGGGGGTCATGATACTGATTATTACAGTACAGCTCCACTGAAGCAGCAGGAGCTTAGGTCTTCTAGCCAGAAAAGCCGTCTGAGCTAACAGGAAAACGGGCTGAGAGATGTTTCTACTGAAAAAAAGCATGGCTGCATTTATTTATTTATCTATTTATTTATTTGCTTATCTTCAGCAAATTGTTGCACCTGCACTCGCACTTGCAGGTGTGTGAGACACCTGCTTTGAAATCATGATGCTGCAGAATGAAGCCAGACTGTTCACACTGTATCAAACTGTTCATACTGTATCAGACTGTTCTTACTGTATCAGACTGTTCACACTGTATCAGACTCTTCATACTGTATCAGACTGTTCATATTGTATACATTTCTGTCTCTCTGTTAATGTGCTTCTTTGGAGATTGTTGGTGAAAATGACCTTTTTAAAGCACTTACATTTAATATTTATACCATCATCATTGTCCCTTAGTGTATACATTTCTGTCTTGCTGTTAATATGCTTCTTTGAAGACTGATGAAGAAAATGACCTTTTTTATGGCACTTACTTTACATTTAGTATGTATGCCATCATCATTGTCCCTCACGAAAAAACTGACTTCTAACTCTGCTGACTTCAGACTAACTTAGTCACATGAACCTCCTCACATGTCTCCGAAAACAAACAGTGTACCCTGGGTTTCTGATGCTTTATCAATCTAAGTGGAGAAGAAAAGAACAAAAAAAGAAGAAAAGAAAGTAAAAACACAGAAAATCATTAAAGAGACAGTGGCCCATTTGTCTCCATTCTGCAACACGTGAAAAGATGTTTGAGACAGCTCCCAAGGCCAAAACACATCGATCACAGCACCGCACAGCACCGCACTGTGAGCCAAGCAGGGAGGACAAACACTACATACAGTACTGTAGAGGCAGGAGACACTGCATAAAGCTAAGTTCACTTGAAGTGAAAGACAATAGTGTTTTGACAGAGGATTAACTTTGATGGGGAGTCTCGACAACCTTACCATGAAACAATAAAATAAAAACTTTAATATTACTCCCCTTTAGATGAGTATTGCCTTTGCCAACAGGATATTACTGCACACTGATCGAAGAAAACAATGAAAATAAAGGATGTCGAAAGGCATCCACTTTAAATAGCTCGGCTTTCAATAAAATAAACAGATAAGGCTGCACTCACTGTGTGTGTGTGTGTGTGTGTGTGTGTGTGTGTCTGTGTGAGTGAGGAGTGTCTGACTCAGGTGATGTTGGTCAGATGGTGGTACTGACAAAACACACACACACACACACACACACACACACACACACACACACACACACACACACACACACACACACACAAACAGCCACAAAAGCACTGAAGCGGATCTAACACAGAGGCGGCTAGATTATGTTCCTAAAGGAAATGTTAATGTAATCAAATACATCTCAACAGCCGTTGAATTATGCAACGATGACAAATCATCATCTTTCTGAAGGCTTCATTTACAAGGGCTGTCGTGATCTAAACTTACTAGTCCACAACATGGCCCAATAATATGCATTTCCACACAGACATGGCTGCTAAACTGGATACTATAGCAGCCATAGGCAGCCTGATGCCATCAGATGACCAGCAGGAGATGGCAAACGGGTCACATTCAGAGCACTACTAGGGATTACGCACTGAAGTGTTTCAATTGCTCTTCAACAATTCAAGTGTATTTGTTTGTATTACATTACATTACACTTAGCAGGACTTTTATCCAAATCGACTATAAAAGTAGGACATAGAGTAAGGAGACTATCCTCATACATACAGTACAAGGAGATGCATGTGCCTAAGTAAGTTTCCCAGAGCAGTTTCCCAGAGCAGGCACACAGGCAGAATTATACAAGCGTGAGGCACCTAGGGAAAGAGATTTGCATATTTGTTTGTGTATCTGGATTATATTTGCCAGTTGTATGTACTGTTGTACATTTTAGAACCATAACTACTTTTATCTACTGTTTTCTGCTCTCTGCATCTATTGGCTTACTCCAAACGACATCCTGCTGCACTTGTGTAGTGACAATAAAGGACTTCTACCTCTATACGCCTTTTTCACCGTGACGCCATCTTTAATTCTAGACAGCGCTTGGGTGGGTAACAACCATTGTGATGTCATAATGCATCCCCTAGCCGCAGTCTTTCATTCGTAGATGATTGCCATAGAACGTTGGTTACCCACCCAAACACCGTTTAGAATGCAAGATGGCGTCGCAGGTGAAAAAGGCGGATAGGTCTCCTATGCAATTCTGTGATGTAATAAAGAAAGGCAGACAACCAGAGTTATGGGAGAACAAGTCCTGCAACATTTTTGGTTCAGCCAATTCACTGAAACACCTGATCCCAATTAGCTAAATTCTTTAGCCAGATACATTAGGTAATGTGTTTGTGTGTGCATGTGTGTGTAGGTGTGTGTGTGTGTGTGTGTGTGTGTGTGTGTGTGTGGGTGGGTGGTTACTGGCTTGTCCCTGATCCACCTGGCTGACTATTTTCTTTACTGTCCTTGAACAAGCTTGCTTCCAAAGACTCGGAAGACATCTTGCTATCCTTGTATGCCATTCTTCACCACAGATACACTATGCGGATGGGTGGTTCACAATGTAAAGCACTTTGAATGC
>CM059266.1:4551485-4556485 GCA_030347295.1 Setipinna tenuifilis
CATAAAGCCACCAACACTGTTCTGTGTTTAGTGCTGTGTCAATAAATGCCTGTGTGAATAACATCACATACTGGTAATGGAGTCCCAGTCTCTCTCTCTCTCATTCTCCTCTCTCTCTCATTCTCTGTACTGTTACCTCTCTCTCCCTTGCTCTCTCTCTCGTATTCTCTGTACAAAAACGTCCCCCTACAAACATCATATTCTGGAATATGAACACTTTAAGTAGCTCAGTATCATCACTGCCAAGCAATGTACCCTTTGGCTCTTTCATTATTGTGAGCATATGATATTCTCTGTATAGGGCATTGTCATCACACACAAAGACATAAACACAGGAAAACTGGAGCAGTTTCTTTAAAGGTATGAATTGCATCCATAAAACCACCAACACTTTAGTTTAGTGCTGTGTCAATAAATGCCTGTCTGAAATACATAATTATAATATCACATACTGGTAATGGAGTCACATCTATGTTTTATATAACAGGCAACCAAACCCAGCACTGGATTGGCAATCAAAACTAGCCCAGTGGAGCACTAGCTAGAGCAGTGCCTCTTAAACAGACTGTGGGCTCGTGCTCAGACCACCGACCCCCCCCAGAGGTCAGAGCTGAGTGACCAGCTGAGACAGAGACATAAACACAGGACAACTGGAGCAGTTTCTTTTTACGTATGAACTGCATCCATAAAACCCCCAACACTGTTCTGTGTTTAGTGCTCTGTGAATAAATGCCTGTGTGAAAAACATTATTATATTTTCACATACTGGTACTGGAGTCACGTATATGTTTTATATAAAGGTAACCAAACCTAGCACTGGATTGGCAATCCAAACTAGCCTAGTGGAGCACTAGCTAGAGAAGTGCCTCTTAAACAGACTGAGGGCTCGCTTGTGCTCCAACCACCGATCTCCCCACGAGGTCAGAGCTGAGAACATGTGACCAGCTGAGACAGAGACATAAACAGGACAACTGGAGCAGTTTCTTTTTACGTATGAACTGCATCCATAAGACCACTGACACTGTTCTGTGTTTCGTGCTGTGTCAATAAATGCCTGTCTGAAATATATAATTATAATATATATATAACATATAAGAGACCTTAGTAGTTTTTGGTTTAAAGTCAAACTCAATGGGAGATTTCAACACATTTGATTTAAACATCCTCTGAAACTGGGTGTATTTTTTCTACTACTGTTTGTCTGTCCATCCTATGACAGAAAAGTCACATATATGTTTTATATAAGGGTAACCAAACCTACCACTAGACCAGCAAACAAAGCTAGCCTAGTGCAGCACTAGCTAGAGCAGTGCCTCTTAAACAGACGGAGGGCTCGGTCCTTCAGAGGTCAGAGCTGAGATCATGTGACCAGCTGGACTCCCTCTTCCTCAGCAGATGACAGAGGACCGGTGACATGCTGCCGTCAGCAGCAGCGGAGAGAGAGTAGTGACAGTAGGGGCGAACATGAGTGATCTGGGATCAGGCTCACAGTGTGGGCAAGGGTCAGAACGACATCACTGATAGGCAGAGATACACCCAAAGCCAGATCAGCACAACAACAACAGAGAGAGTGGTGACAGTAGGGGTGGACATGACTGATCCAGGATCAGTCCCACAGTGTGGGCAAGGGTCAAAATGACATCACGGACAGACAGAGCTATAGCTATAGGCTATAGCCAAAGCACAACAGCAGCAGAGAAAGTGGTACAGTGTGGGCAAGGGTCAGAACGACATCACTGACAGAGGTACTGTAGCTAGAGCAGTGCCTCTTAAACAGACTGAGGGCTCGCTTGTGCTCCGACCACTGACCCCCTCCAGAGGTCAGAGCTGAGACCATGTGACCAGCTGGACTCCCTCTTCCTCAGCAGATGACAGAGGACCGGTGACATGCTGCCGTCAGCAGCGGAGAGAGAGGGGTGACAGTAGGGGCGGACACGAGTGATCTGGGATCAGTCCCACAGTATGGGCAAGCGTCAGAACGACATCACGGACAGACAGAGCTATAGCTATAGCCTATAGCCAAAACCAGAACAGCACAACAGCAGCAGAGAAAGTGGTCACAGTAGGGGCTGACACGACTGATCCCGGATCAGTCCCACAGTGTGGACAAGGGTCAGAACATCACGACACTACTGATAGGCAGAGATACAACCAAAGCCAGATCAGCACAACAGCAGAGAAAGTGGTAATAGTAGGGGCGGACACGCCTGATCCCAGACCAGTCCCACAGTGTGGGCAAGGGTCAGACTGACACAACATCCCTGACAGACAGAGCTACTGTATAGCTCAAGCCAGATCAGCACGACAGCTGCAGATTTCAAGAGCACACACAGGGTCCGTTCGTCAAATCAGGATAATGGAATCAGACCTGATAACACCAGATTCACCATCCCATGACTCTGTGCCTCAATAAGCCAGGTCAGTGCTGGTCTGCATATATTTTAATTTAGATTAATAGGCATGCTGCTGGGTAAAAGGGAATGGAATTAGCTGCAGAAAGGCATTAAGCACATTATGCAAATGCAATCTCCTGAAGCACATTATCAACAAAAACAAACATTTTCCTTTATTTCCTCTAAAATCTTATTTCACGTAGCTAATTTTCTTAGCTCTTGACTAAAATTTGTCCTTTAAAGACTTTTTTTGTCATACAGTAGAATGGACAGACAAACAAATAAATAGACGAACCTTGAACTCGCACACATACAGGTCTGCCAGTGATGTGCAGACTTACAGTAGAAGCTAGTGTGTGAAGAGTAATGACGGGATTTAGAGGCCTGGACTTAGACACTGATCAAATGTAGCAGCACAAAGTAAAAGTAAACACTGTTGATGAAATACCGGGCAAACGCAAAGACGAGAGTCCAGAGACAGCACTGATTAGATAAGCAGGGAGAGCATGTCCGTCATGATGAAGTAATCCGGAGTACGGTTGTAAATCTCAGGGTTTCTGACTGTACAATTCATTACAGTCCTCAAACAAGGGCTCAGCACCAAACACTAAGCCACTGGCTGGAGGAAGATAAACACTTGCTTATAGAGCACTGACATCTACTACCACAAAGGCTAGTTTTTCAATTTTTGTTTTAATTTAGGGGTCTTTTGTATTTTGAACTGATTGAATTAAATTTGCTATAAACTTTGAAGGGCTGCACTCTCATTCTGTTTTGTTTTGTATTGATTTATTGGAACATGTCCAGCAAACGTACGTGTTCCAGCACTGGGCCATCATCAGCGGTGTAATGACATGTTATTACATGTTTGGTGTTTTTGACTCGCACCCAAAGAAACATCCTTACGCTCGGGAGTTGAGCGCATCTGTTGTTTGTAACTACTTGAATTATATTTGTATGATCCATCATTGCATCATTGCACCTGCTCTATACTAACATGTTATTCCAAATATGGATGAGGCACTGATTACCAGCAAATGATCATGTACATGTATGGGAGACTGTCAAGAAACAGCTGTAGGTGTCAGACTCCCATGTCTGGGAGTGGATCGATAACCAGCCCCCAGATTGGGGTGGGGTGGGGTGGGTTAGCCAAGCTTTGTGGAGGCATTAACCCCCACCCCTTCGCCCCACCCTTAGATGCTGGTGGTTGACATTGTCATTGAGGATTTCCCCTGCTAATGACGGGCTTTGGGCTTCCCCTCCGCAGTCAAGTCACTTCAAGTCAAGTCACATTTATTCATACAGCTCTTTTATCAAACAACAACAGTGGGCCAAAGTGCTGGACAGGCAGGGTACAACAACTTGCTAAAAAAAGGGCAGTCTGGGATATACACGCCATAGCCAGCGGTAGGCAGCCGCTATGGCAACAAGGGGCCTGGCACTGGCAGTCAGATCTGTAGCAGGGTAAAACGACTTGGCAACAAAAACAAACAGAAAAGACAACATAACAATACATGATAATAAATATACATGAACCAACAAGACATTCATGTCGCCAGGGCAGTCTAGGATACAGACGGCGTAACCAGTGATAGGCAGCCGCTATGGCAACAAGGGGCCTAGCCTAGCAGTGGCAGTCGGATCAGTAGCAGGGGTGGCTATTTCCACTCTGACATGATGGATGACCGCTGCCTTTGTTTTTCCACAGCAGCAAATTGGCGGCGTGCGAGGGGCCGGACGAAGGGTGAGGGAAGAGCAGGGCTCACACCGAGCTGGTCTGTCGTCTGTAGCCGTATCTGACCCCACATGCACCACCGGGGGTGTGTGTTTCTATCCCCTGCTTCTCTCTCCTTCTCTCCTTCTCTCTCTGTTCCTAACCCTCCATCCAGGGTGGGGTGGGGTGGGTTAGGCAAGCTTTGTGGAGGCATTACCCCCCCCACACACACCCCCCCATCGCCCCACCCTCAGTTGCTGTTGACTAACAACAGCATCCGACCCCCCCAGGCACCATCGGGGGTGTGTTTCTTTCTTTCCCCTGGTTCTCTCTCCCTCTCTCCTCCTGTCTCTGTTCCTAACCCTCCATCCATCCAGCTCAGCCTCACTTGTTCTCCTGTAAGGGCTTTTCTCATTTCCCCTCCAACACTGAGCCACACTCAAGAGTGGATTAGTGTTCACACAAAGACACACACACACACACACACACACACACACACACACACACACACACACACACACACCTGGTCTGCTACTCTGGCTACTAACACACAGACACACATACACACACACACACACACACACACACACACACACACACACATACATACACACACACACACATACACACACACCTGGTCTGCTACTCTGGCCACTCTCCCAGCCGTGTTATCCCCATCCCCAGCCCTGATTGATCCTGTGCTCCCCTGTGGCTACAAGCCTGGATGTCTCCCAGCCTGACCCCTGGCTCTGGAGCTACTGTGACTGGCATCACTGCTGTCTGTCAACCTGCCGCTAACGCTACCACAACATCCCATTTCCTGTAGCCCTCAGCCTCAGTTTGGTGCTCAAGTGAATAAGGCGAATGGCCTCTGATGGGACCACCACCAC
>CM059266.1:4561485-4563985 GCA_030347295.1 Setipinna tenuifilis
CTGGTAGCACTCAGCATTTCTAAAAATTACCTAAAAAATGTATAAGTTGATTTCCTTATAACGATAAACCCCTTGAGATCTTGAAACATCCAACTTTCCATGGATCCTTTAAAAAAATAAATTTTGCACTGTTTATATCATTTTGCAGTTTTACATCATTTGGATAATAACATTTTAGTTCATTTTCTCACTCAAGATATACGGCTGACACACATGGAGCTCATGGTCTTTGGTGTAAAGACGTCTCACAAGCTTTATTGTCCAGTGTGGGGTACTGTAGCTGAACGCTGGGCCAGCCTATCGTATCTCTGAGGGTTTCTCCTGTGACTGAGTCGTTCTGAGTTTCCCCTGTGACTGAGCTGTTCTGATGGCCTGATGAGAGCTCGGTGGGGATGTGACAGGTGAGGGGGCTGTTTGTAGAGACGCAGGAACAGCTTTTGGCCAGCAGCGCCTTACTCGTAGCGTGACGCTTGACTGTAGGCGGACATTTTGAGTGGCAGGAGAATAGGAGTGTATCATTATGCATTAGGGCAAACACATTTTAGAAAAGCGCCACCAAAGAAGGTATTTTGTACAAGGAGCCTTGAGAATAAGTAAGTGTACTGTACTATATTCTGTATTTTTTGGTGAGTCACTAACAACTGTCAATTTTGTTCCAAATCAGAAATAGAATTCTATTTTTAGATGTTTATTTCCACCTGACCCACAAAATCATGTCCAAAATATATGTCTGTGAATGACTAGCCCAGCTATTGCTCTCCAATAGCCCAAAAAATAAATAGCTTCTATCGGAAATAGTTCTTTGCCTCTGCAGATGGACACTACAGAGAAGTCCAGAGTCTAGCACAGAAATAGAAAACTCCATCAGACGCTACAGTGAAATGGATGAGTTGTCCATGTACAAGAATAAGCCTGATCATCATCCTTACAAAACTGACATCAAATCATATGTTCTGTAGCATCCCTGGACATGTATGAAGAGGAGGAGGATGTATAGTGGTCTTCTACTGGACATCATCTGAATGGTACAGTATCTAGTTACAAGCAGTTAAAAGAATGCCCAGGTGCATTATGAAATCCTGGTCGTGGGTTAAATTCTCAATGATTCTCAATTTCAGTGCAGCTGAAAGACCAGGAAGGAATGAGCCAGCATACCACTAGTTATACAGTAGCTGCTCTAGTGTCCTTGTCTGCTTCAATCTCCAAAAACGTGAGGTGTGCTTCTGCTACAATAGCACGCTTGAAGGTAAATATTACATTACATTACATTGCATTTGGCAGACGCTTTTATCCAAAGCGACTTACAAAAAGGAGGACATAAGCACAGAGGAGGACACAGAGTAGGGACACAACAGACATATGTACTTCTGCATAGGGATAGAGAGAGAGAGAGAGAGTTGGTACGTTAGTACGTTAGAGTAAGCGCTCTCTGGCTCACTACATCACATCCTCCAATGATGTGTGTTTACTGGCTGCCAGACGCCTCACCTGACAACCTCCATTGGCCACGGAGAGCTTCAGTCGGCACTGGATTCTCACTCTGTCTGCACTCACACTCATCCACCTGCACCCAGACTTCAACAGACACACACACATACACACACACACACACACACACACACACTCACACACACACTCAAACACACACATAGACACACACCCACACTCGCACACACACGCTCACACACACACACGCACACACACACACACTCACACAGACACACACACACACCCACCCACCCACACACACACACACACACTCACCCACACACACTCACACCCACACACACACACACACACACACACACACACTCCTCTCGAGCGTCCTGCTGTCAGACAGGCTTGGCCACGCCAGCGGACGGGAGGCAGGAAGTGTGTCTGACAGCTCGCCGTCGTCACGCCGACACCCCCGCTCCCCCCACCCTACCCCCCCGCTCCCCGCTTTTGAGGCAGCCGACAGGTAAAGGCACCTTGATGGAGCCCGCCGCTGAAAAGAGCCGCCGCCGACTTCGAGGGATCCGCCGCTTTTTTCCCTTTTTTCTTTTTTTCCCTATTTCCTTTTTTCTTTTCGTCTCCTAGAGGGTGAGGGCGCAGCCTGGCAGAGAGGCTGCCCTTTTTATTATTACAAAAATATAAAAAGAAGAAGTGCTTTGGTCCTTTCTTTGTCTCTCTCGCTCGCTCTTTCTTCCACTGTCTCTGCTCTCGCGCCCCTGCTCTCCTCAGCCCATGTGTTGTCTCTCTCCATCTCCTTCCTTTCAATCTTCTCTGCCTTTTCTCTCTGACCCATCTCATGCTGTTGGCCTCCAGAGAGCAGAACATTTCCTCTTTCTGGAAGTCCGTCTCCTACTCTCTCTTTCATTCTCACTCGCTCTCTCACTCAGTCTCTCTCTCTCACTCGCTCTCTCTCTCTTACTCGCTCTCTCTTTCTCTCTTTTTCTCACTCGCTCGCTCGCTCTCTCTCTCTTTCTCACTCGCTCTCTCTCTGTCTTTCTCACTCGCT
>CM059266.1:4573985-4586485 GCA_030347295.1 Setipinna tenuifilis
AACAACCTTTCAAGCATGAAAGTAATCAAGCTGCCAGAGCTTTGTGCCGGGATGTTATTTGGCTTCGTTGATTAATTCCGTGGAAACGCACACCTTTGCCACCTGTTCCTTACATAAACATGTCACGACACTTATGTCATTAACCACCTCATATCAATCTGTAAACAAGGAACATTGAACATTCTACAGGAGCATTCTACCACAGTGTAACATTCTAAAATTCCGCTATGCACTCTATGGACCCAAATATTCTTTAGAGTGTCCATTCTCCCAACATTCCTGTCTCAGCCGTATGACCAGAGAGTGTTGAAGGACGGTAGGAATCTAGGATCTTTGGTATGACGGTACCTGCATTTAGGCAGGGGTAGACAAAAGAAAATGCAGGCAATGAGTCACAGCTGTTAATTATTAATTGTTAATTACACTAGCAGGCTTAATGTGGAAGCCTTGGGGAAGCCTGCT
Organism: Setipinna tenuifilis; assembly: GCA_030347295.1. Taxonomy (NCBI): domain Eukaryota; kingdom Metazoa; phylum Chordata; class Actinopteri; order Clupeiformes; family Engraulidae; genus Setipinna; species Setipinna tenuifilis. The sequence goes on from CM059266.1 coordinate 4,574,448, forward strand.
ACCACGCTGATAAAGCACACATAAGTATAACAACAACCACTGCTGTCAATACAGCACTGACCCTTGCAAATAGCCCCCCATAAACATGTATGGCTCTTTATGGCACCTGGCCTGGCCCTGTTCCAGAGGGACACAGTTCAAGAACCCAGAGGGCTTCAAGAGGAGACACAGAGGACCTTGCTGTCTCTACTGCTCCCTAACCTCATTCTCTTTCTCTCCTCTCCTCTCCTCCAATCTCATTCTCTTTCTCTCCTCTCCTCCCATCTCACTCTCTTTCTCTCCTCTGCCCTGGCCCTGTTCCAGAAGGACCCAGTTCAAGTGTGCTGCCGCTGGCCTGTGGTGATATCAGAGAGAGGGGCTGGACCCTGACGTGACGGAGTGAGTGTCCAGATTAAGGCGGATCAGTGAGGGGTCTCTCATGTCGCTCGGACCACCAGCGCTGCCACGCCAAGGCCCTGGCCCTCTGAGCTCCGCCACACACCAGATTAACTTTCAATGAGATTTTCCACAAGATTATTTCCCCCCGGCTATCTCTGACTCCAGCTTTCTTCCCTTCTTGATCCCCCACTCCCTCCCTCCCTCCCCAACGTGCTCTTGCTCTCGCTATCATCCTTTTCCTCTTTCTCACTCTCCCTTGTCTGTTTCTCTCTTTCCCTTTCTCTATCTCTTTTTTTCTCTCTCTCTCTTTCTCCCTCACTGGTTTTCTGTTTCTAAAACAGTGCATGTACAAATCTGTCTTCCCTTTACGCTGTCAAAATACGCCTCTTCAGAGGATGTTGAACAAGACTTTGTTTACTTGCGCTGTGCATCGCTTGTGCAGGTCTCGACTGTCAGGTACGGCAGGAGAACAGCGTTGACACAAAAGTGTGTTTTGTCAAGACGGTTAAATCAGTTCCACAAATGGGCTTCTTGCACTGTTTGCTGGGGCATCTGTGTGTTTTGTTTCAGTTGCGATACTCAAGGACATGGAGAGGTCATCGGTGTACCACAGTTTAGTCACAGACACACAAGCATGCATGCACACATATATGTGCATGCACACACATGCACACACTCTTTCTCTCTCTGTCACACACACACACACACACACACACACACACTAGACATCATATGGACCTTTAATGCTGCATATATGCATGCACTCGCACATAATGCATTCTCAGACAATTGCATGCACACATATGCACACACACACACACACACACACACACACACACACACACACACACACACACACACACACACACCATATAGACCTTCAAATCTGTATACATGCATGTACTTTCACATAATGCCTGCACTGTTACATAACGCTGCTCTCTGTTTCTCTCTGACTTTCTCTCTCTCTCTCTCTCTCTCACACACACACACACATACACACACACACACACACACACACACACACACACACACACACTAGGAGGTTAAAGTGTGAGGGCGACAGGGATGGAGGAGTCCACACACAGGAGATGATGATTTGATGTATGGCATTCTATTCCTGATGCAGAACCCAGAGGGCTTCAAGAGGAGACACAGAGGACCTTCCTGTCTCTACTGCTCTCTAACCTCATTCTCTTCCTCTCCTCCAATCTCATTCTCTCCTCTCCTCCATATTCTCACTCTCTCCTCTCAAATCTCATTCTATCCTCTCCTCTCATTCTCTTTCTCTCCTCTCCTCCATATTCTCACTCTCTCCTCGTCAATCTCATTCTCTCCTCTACTCCAATCTCACTCTTCTCTCCTCAAATCTGACTCTCCCCTCTCTTCTAATCTCATTTTCTCCTCTTCTCTTTTCTCTCCTCCATTCTCACTCTCTCCTCTCCTCCATTCTCTTTCTCTCCTCTCCTGTCCTCCATTCTCTCTGTCTCTGTCTCTTTCTCTCTCTCTCTCTATTTTCTCCTCTGTTACTCACCTCTATTTTTCCCAGGTTCGCATTCTCTGATTGTATGCATGTGTATGTGGATGTGGGGATCAAAAATAAAGTTGTGCTTTAGATAAACAGTCAACCTGTGGGCCCGACCTATCCTTAACCCAACACACTCACTCTCTTTGGCTTTCTCTGTCTCTTTCTCTAAATCCCAACTGACATACAAGCGTGCACACACACACAAACACCTTTTGACGCATCCACACACACGCACACACACACACATGCACACACACATACACATACACACACACACACACACACACACACACACACCCACACACAGCCTCTGCCTGACACACACACACACACACACACACACACACACACACACACACTCAAAGACAGACAGAGAGACACAGAGCATCACCAAAAATGGAATGGCAGCAAGATATCAAAGGAGGAGAGTGAGCAGAAAGCAGAGGTGATGACAGTTTGAGTGAAGGGCTAAATTATTCAGTGCTGGCGAGAGGATGAGAAGTGCTGATGGAGACACACATGCCAGGCAGGACAGGGGGGCAGTGGAGCGGGGTGGGGGGGTGGAGACAGGACAGACTCCAGATCACGCACAGGCAACACAGGGACAGACACTTCAACCACCAGGAGGAACTCAAGAGATGAGGGCCAACAGACACGTGCACACAGACACACACATGCATGTGCGCACATACACTGCACACACATACACACACACACACACTTGCGCCCACATGCATGCATGCACACACACACACACACTCACACACACATACACACAGGCGCACACACACACACACATACACACACACACAAATACAGACACACACACTGATTTTCACTGATTTTTCCGTCAACGATTGCAGGGACACTGGAACTCTGGGGGACATGAATCTTTGTAGGCATGGAATCCTAACAACTAGAAGCTTTTGGTCCCCAAGGGCCACCCCCCCCCCCCTCCCCCAATGTTCCAGTGTCCATCAAAGAAAGGGAGATGGCGAAAAGTTTTTGCTGAATAACTCAATGAACTTTTCACCCAACAACATGAAATTTTTGTGACATGTCAGTGTTACAGAGGTGTATAGACCGAGCACATGAACACTCACTTGAAGCATAGCGCCACCTAGTGATATGGGTAAATGCAAAAATTGGTATTTTGAATTGCCAATATCTTGGACCGAGAAGGTGGGAACTGCACAAAATATGTCATGCACGATCAGCACTAAGACATCTAAAAGCACAGCACATACATACATTTTGTAATTGTAATTGTATGTATGAAATGTCATACATACATACTATGACAACATCTGTCCCTACACACTACACAAACACACAGAATGTCATTCATTCAAAACCCACATCCATGCCCACTTCCAGGAAATCATTTTCACACAAATTCACACCTCACAACACTGCTGTACCACACACTCATCATACCAACAGTTCCCACATGTCAATACACTGCGGCGGTCATACCATGTACCACTATGCAGTACATCTAGTTTAAGTTTATCTTTTAGTTTCTCAATTTCACTCCTCTAAACTTGAATAATAAATTATGAAAGCTTTCCACATCTGGTGTGTCTGTCTACTGTAGCTTTGCTGTGCCCCTGAAGACATATGAAGATTGAGAAAGCATAAGGTGAGCAGAAATGGACTATGGGTAAAAACTTTGCAGAAAAAGAAAAAAGATAGTGAAAGACTGAGGGAGATAAATGAAAAAAAAAACACAAGACAAGAGGAGCCAAGACAGGAAAGATTAAAGTCTAAACAACAAAAAAAAAACAAGATGGTGGATGTCAGGTGGACGTCAGGTGGAGGTTATGCATGAGAGACATCAAGCTTTAAGACGTGACGCAGATGGGCACCGTCAAATGACTGAAAGTTTTATTTCAAGCCTTATTTAGTTTTAGTTTTATTTAAAGCTTTCTTGAGAGCAAATCACAGCCTCACCATCCTCTTGAGCTACTGCACACAGGGGAGTTACATGCAGAGGTGTCAATCCCGGGTCCAGAAAGTAAAAACCCTGCCACGTTTTCCTTCTAACACAGGTGACTTCACTGGTTAGCTGATCTACCTGTCTTAAGTGCGCATCATGATCAGCTGATTTAGAGCTGGTTGGATCAAATTGGTGGCAGGATTTTTACTTTCTGAACCCGGGTTTGACACCTCTAGTTACATGTGTACTATACATGTGTACACAAACTGTACGATCACCTGTGGTTGCTTTTTTAGTATTAGAGAGCATCAGCAGCAGGTTAGAGACCAGGTTTGTTTACAATTTCAGCCTTTCATTTCATTTGTTTGTGCTGTCAATGCCAGGGGAATAAGTGTATTTGATATTTTCCCTTCAGCTTGCACGGCATAGCATTTCTGCGCAGCCCAAAGTCTATATGTATGGGAATAAGCTGAAGTCTGTATGTATGGGAATAAGCTGTGGGCCGCCAGCCGGTGCTCTATTGATTACCAATTGGAATGTATCCCTCATTTGTGAGAAAGCATTGATTTCCTATGAACACCAACCAATTAAGAGGATTCATTTGAATTGATGACTTGATGGATCTAATAAAGTGAGCCATCAACACACACACATACACATACACATACGCACACACACACACACACACACATACACAGACACACGCACATGCACACACACACACACACACACACACACTCACAGATCTACTTGCATACAAGTGCATGCAACACTGGGGGATTTGGTCACCTTTGACCTCTGACTGGTCTTGCTGACTGCAACTTTACAACCACAACAGCCTACAACTGTTTGAACAGCGCTGTGTAGCACTGTGCCATTTACAGTAGTATGGCACACGGTCTGGACTGCTGCCTTGGCCAGGGTATGGTCATATGGTCATATGGTCTATTCACCTGCAGAAATGCCCCCACATCACTGTCTGACTGTGCCAGTCCATCAGCATGGCTGAGCAACACATCTGGCTCCTCTTCCTTCAGAAACAAGAGTCAAACACCAGCATATGGCCCTTCCTCCCTGCACACATACACACACACATACACACGTGTGCACACTCCAACACACACTTTCTGTAGCTCTCTCCCTCTCTGTCTCTGTCTCTCTCTCCTCCCCAACACACACACATTCACACATGTGCACACAAACACACACAAACACACAAACTTTGTCTAGCTCTCTCCCTCTGTCTCTGTCTCTGTCTCTCTCTCTCTCTGTCTCTCCCAACACACACACACACACACACACACACACACACACACACACACACACACACGTTCTACTTGCAGCGCATATATTTCCTGACAGGCCCCATATGGAGCGAGGGGGGATTTGATCCCTGTATGAAACTTCACCACATTATGCAGCCTTGTTCTCACTTCTCAAGACGCCCACAAAAAAAAGGAAAAAAAATCAACGGATGTGGAGCAACATGAAGCAAATTACTGTAAACCAGCTGATGCAGAGAGCACGGGGGGGTGGTGTGTGTGTGTGTGTGTGTGTGTGTGTGTGTGTGTGTGTGTGTGTGTGTGTGTGTGTGTGTGTTGGGGGGGGCAAGAAGGATGGAGGTAATTAGTGGGAGAGGAGAAAGGGAGAGTGAGAAGAGAGAGAAAGAGAAAAAGAAGGAAAGAAGCGTGAAAGAGAGGGAACGCAAGGACGAGGGATAAAAAGGAAGGAGAGAGAGAGAGAGAGAGAGCAAGGGGACACACAACAGTGTCCTAGTTTCATAGTTTTCTTTTCCTTATAACAATTACCAATTGAGTATCAATTACTATTATTATAATACGGCTCTTTACAATGCTAGTTTATGTCCCACTGACTTTGAATGGGCCACTCCAACGTTCAGAGGTTAAATATTTGCGAATAATGAGCGCTGAAAAGTATAATGACCGCTGTCAATGACAATGAGTTTTGTGCTTCTTTCATATCTCACCGCAAGTAGTCCGTTCACTTACCGTAATGGAGCTAAGTAATATGCAGTAATATGAGCTGCTACGAGTTATTTAACAGCTGGACAAGTTGCTACGCAACACTTAAACATTCTAATTCCTAGATTAACTATTTTTAGCAGTGAGAGCCATTAAGTGGTAACACATTATTTAAAATATGACATTGTCAGACACTTTCTAACCTTGTTTTTAGCCAAGTAGCTGTATAATAAGCGGAATAATGTTCATTAAAATCAGGCCCCTCAGAGGGACTCAGGACGCCAGAGGTGTAAAATCCGGGGTTCAGAAAGTAAAATCCCTGCCACAATTTTGATCCAACCAGCTCTGAATCAGCTGATCATAATGAGCACTTACAGTAAGACAGGTAGATCAGCTACTGAGGTGAAGTCACCTGTGTTAGAAGGAAAATGTGGCATGGCTTTTACTTTCTGAACCCGGGATTTTACACCTCTGCCTCCATCACACTGTCATGGCTTATTCCATGAAAATGGCCGCCTCAGAGAACGTTATCTCTTACTTGACCATTGAGGAGGAGCAGTGAGAGGTCACTTCTGCAGCTTCATCATCATTTCGGTGTATTCAATTAGGCGGTCTCCTAGGCTAAGTGGCCCCCATTGATTGATGGAGGACCAGTGGGGCCCAGACTGCCTGCCCCCCCCCCCCCCCCGCCCTCCCTCCAGAGGCTCAGAGCCAGCTCACTCGTCACTGGCAGAAGAATCCAATAAAGCCATTAATAACAATGAATTAGGAGTTATGAAGAAAGAGTGCGGTCTGACATGTATTATTATTATTATTATTATTATTATTATTATTATTATTATTATTATTGTTAGTAGTAGTAGTAGTAGTAGTAGATTATTGTTGTTGTTATTAATAATAATGTTTAATGTTTTAATATTTTATATTATTATTATTGTCTTAATTTGAAGCTTGGCTGAGAAAATAAATTGAGTGAGATGAGGGCTGCAGACTGCCTCCTGAGAGCAGAGAGAAGTCATGACAGATATGTGTGTGTGTGTGTGTGTGTGTGTGTGTGTGCGTGTGTGTGTGTGCGCGTGTGTATATAGAGAGAATGAGAGACACTGTGAAAGAGAAGGGGTGAGAAAGAAAAAGACACCAGGTCAAGCCTGACAAGATTTGGACACGTACTGATAAGAAAATGAAAAAAAAAACCTGACACACAGTCTCTCTCTTTCTCTCTCAGGGCCTAATTTTCACGATCATATGCGCATTGTCTGAAGTCTGTCACGCACATTGCTTTGGGGGCAGTCCCAAGACAATTTGGTATTTTGACAACAGGAAAAGTGAACATTCCACCTGGTGCATGGTTCAAAAGGGTTAGTCTTAAGTTACTTAAATAATCATAGGTGTGTTGGGGGCATAACATACAATTAACCAATCAGTGTTTATACTCATTACATTCATTCCCATGAAAAGCCAGTCGTGCTTCTTCCGTAGCATGTTGCTATTCCCATGGCTGATTTGCCTGGGTATCTACAACCTTTTAGTTTGGAGGAGAACGATCTGCTCATGCAGGAGCAGTCTGTCTGGATGGGAGAAACCCACCAAAAACCTCACACATTTCTTAGTTTGACTTTTTCTATGAACGTGTCTGTACATGAATGTGTACATGTTTATTTAAAAAAAAAAAGAAACAGATTGTACAATAAATGTGCATTACTACGAAATATTTGCCAGTGTTTGTGGTTTTGCCCTTAGTAAATCAGTAAATTAGGCTACTCAAAACAGCTAAGTCGTATGTACCTGGACATCCTTTTGGAGCTTATCCTTATATTAGTGTCCGGTAAGCTTTGCACCAGACCACAGATGTAGGAAAACAAAACCTAAACACTAAAGTAGTGTTTCATTCTAAGTTGGTGCTATTTGCAGTGCACTAAAGTCTATTCTATTCACTTTACTCCCCCCTCCCCATGCACAGTTTTAGACAAAAAATCACCAATTTCACCGCATGTCCTACTATACCCAGTATGTCTATGGATGTGACAATAAACCTTGTAAAACAGCCACCTGTAGAAATACGGCAGAAGACTGACAGGGGGTAAGCAAAAGAAAAGACTGGCTCACTAGACTGGCTCACTGGCTCACTGGGGTGCCTGGGGTGGGGTGGGGAGTGTGGCAGCCATGAGGTGCTGCGCGGTGCTGGGCTCCGCTGGGCTGACTACCCAGGGGGCCGAAAACAGGCACCCTACCGCGAGGCCCACCACACCCAGCAGCAGCCATATCGATCCAGCCCTCTTGATGTCCTCAAAGGGACCGACACTAATCACGGCCGCACAACCAGGAGGTCCAATGCGGCTCCTCCGGCATTTCAGGGCCAGGATTCACTCTCTAATTCTTCTCTTCCTTTTTGTGTCACTCTCTCTCACTCTATCCACAACCTCTTACTAAAGGTTTTATTAGAGGGGAAATATAAACACACACATATTATTTTAAATAATCCTGAAGGTCAGCTCTGTGCTCATTTACAACGATACAGAAAACACATCAGACACACAAACTCCTTTCACACGAATATCCTTCATCGATCGCTAACTTGCTTCTTACACATGTAAGCTAATCTCTTCTTACAAAATCAATCTATAATGGTTGTGTGGTCGATGTCCCTGGTTTGGTGTTTGTCACGTAATAATGTCACTGTGTAAGCCTCAGTGGGTGGCATGCGGGGAAGGTCACCGGCAGCAGTAACCTTAACAATAACAATAACCATGGTAACGTCACGGTAACACGTCAATCCGATGACACTCGGTACAGTTCCACTGGAACGCAGTGATCCCCTGCAGGTTCGCCCCCGCGTCTTTTTAAATGACATCGCCCACGCCCACCCCCCCACCCTAATACAAACACAACCCCTCATTTCACCTTCCCTGGAGACTACTTTTAGCATTTATGGAATGAGTAGGGGCAATACCTGACAGTTATACCCTGTCCCCTGTCTTACTGTATGTATTATATACAGTACAGTATACTATAACACTATACCCTAAACCATGACCCTGGATTTGTCCTGCCATGAGCCAGATCATATAAAGGACACACGTATACCATTTCATTCTCTGGCTGCGGTAGACTACTGAGCTTTGGCTTCGTCCAGCTGGACCATGCAGCCCTGTAGGCTAGTGAGTGCTCCTGCCTGTCCACATCCAGCTGGTTTCACACACACAAAAAAGAAAATGAAAATGTGGCGATGCAACTGTCTGTTATGCAACACTGAAAGGGGAAATATTTTGACACACGCATCCGCACTAATTGGCATCCCTTAACGAGAGGAAGAGAGGGCTGGGGGGTGTGTGTATGGGGGTGTGTCGGGGTGTCTGTGTGTGAGTGTCTGTGTGGGCGTGTGTATGTGTGTGGTGTGGGAAGGGGTTGTATGTGTGTGTGTGAGGGGGGGTGTCTGTGTGTGTGTGTGTCTGTGTGTGTGTGTGTGTGTTGGGAGAGGGGTTGTGTGTGTGTGTGGGGGGGGGTCTGTGTGTGTGTGTGTGTGTGTGTGTGTGTGTGTGTGTGTGTGTGTGTGTGTTGGGAGAGGGGTTGTATGTGTGTGTGTGTGTGTGTTTGTGGGTGTGTGTGTGTGTGTGTGTGTGTGTGTGTGTGTGTGTTGTGGGCAGAGCTGTAAAAATGAAAGTGCTCATCACTGTGTGAGCCCTCCCCACTGCTTCATGTTCTGCAAGCCGCTGATTGCATCTGTGCTGTCCCTGTGTGAACACAATGGGTATCTGCACTCACCATGAACAACTGTGGCAATTTTGCCAACAAAAGGCAAACAAAACACCGGAAGACAAATGGAATGAGGAAGATAAAAACAAACAGACAACAATAACAAAGACAACAGGTGCTTTTGTGTGCACTTGCTAAAGGAAGAAATGACTGTGAACAAAATGTGAACACACATACACAGCTTTTCTCTGTACATTCACACATACAGACACACACACACACACACACACACACAAACACACACACATACAGAAGTGCAATATAAACTATTTCACCTATTTTTGTTCATTTATTTTCAATCAATTAATGTCAATCTATTGCACAGACACAATAGATGATACAACAGTTGATAACTTAGATGTACTATGTATATACAACACACATTCACAAACACCTACACACTACTGGCTATAAAACGTTTGCAAACAGTGTTGTTATGTGTTAATCACTTTAATGTCAATGAAAAAAAGTCATTCCAATGTCTGCGTGTAGCATCTATCTGTGTCTCATTGCAACATCTATGGGTTTTGCTGGGCCCCAACCCCCCGGTGCTGTGGGGGCTCTAGCTCCGGCTGTGTCGGGTGGATTTGGGGGGGGGGGGGGGGGCGAGGGTGTTGGGGTTGGTGGGTGGGGGGGGGGGGGGGGGCGGCAGTGTGCTGTGGCAGGCAGGGGTGACTACTGCCTTAGACTGGTCTCAGCTGCCTGTCATCTCTGCCTCGTTCCGGAGCGGAGCGGCCGAGAAGAGCAGACATTAATCACAACAGTCTCCCTGCGATGGCTAATTACCAGCACTCTCACACTCTCACCCTCCGCTCCGACCAACCAACCAAACCCTCAGCACCCAGGAGACAGGGAGAGACAGAGAGAGAGAGACAGAGAGAGAGGAAGAGAGAGGGGGGGGGGGGATAGAGAGAGAGCAAGAGACAGAGAGACAGAGAGAGGAAAAGAGTATGCGTTTGTGTGTGTGTGTGTGTGTGTGTGTGTGAGAGAGAGAGAGAGAGAGAGAGGGAGAGAGAGAGAAATCGCTTTATGTCAACAAGCCACTGACTATCGAAAAATATGCAAAGCTGGAGGGGTCTCAGGCAAAATGAAATAAGTTCACGGAGGTCCCTCTGCGTCTGAGAAGCCCTGAACCATATGCCACGCTTTCATAACAGCCAAGGAAGGCTTACGCAAGCATGAGCACCAATGCAACCACTGGAAGCAGCAGAAAAGATAGCCGCGCTTCCATTTTACTGTGTACTATAACAAGGCATACAGCACTGACAGCAACTAAACGGATGCGAATAACTGGGTATATATGCCATGCGTAATGCGAGGTTTTCAAGGTTTTCTTTTCATCTATCCATCATCTGGGGAGACTACTTCCTCTAAGTAATCACAACACAATACAAACTATCTGTCTGTGTACCATTTAGCAATTTTTTGGAAACGGTTGTTTGCCTAATCTCTATCACAACAATCTCCATTGTCACGACTATTGTCTGACTCATAGGAGAGCTTTGCTCTGGCGGCAACAGCAATTTTCTTCTTCTCTAAAGTTTGTGTTTTTTTTCCATCTGAGGGAGACATGACTTGACATGCTTTTGATGGAGCCTGTGGTTTGTGTTCCCGAGTGACAGACGAACTATTCTCAGGCAACGAGCTGTGGGAACAGAGCAAGACTGATCAAAAAGGGCCTGTCATCACCAGCATGTTGCCTTACAGTCTTACTTTCAAGGGGTTGGAATGATTTTGTTCCAGAGAACTGGAGTTTCTTATCATCTCTTTCTGTTTACATATTGTTTTTTTTTTAAGTATATTTTTTGGGCTTTTTTTTTGCCTTTATTGCAATAGGACAGTGAAGATGGTGAAAGGAAATGAGTGGGAGAGAGAGATGGGGTAGGGTTGCCCCAGGCCAGATCTGAACCTGGGTCTCCATGGGCACTTGCCCATTTATGGTACAGCTGCTCTACGCGGTACACCACAGGACCCCCAGCATGTTTCTTTTGAGAAGTATCAAGATGCATGATACCATTTCACAGAAACAACAGCACTTCATAGTTCCCAGAGAATCACTAACGTATCTATCCACCACAAGTACAATTTTACCAAGTCCATGGACAGTACAGTACCTACTCTATCATGCCATATGTGCTTTCTAACTTCAAATCCAATTTTGATAGCATGAAGGAACCATCACTCAAGGTGTACGTTTATAAGCACTGACAGACAACCACATCCATCTTGCCTTCGTCTTTTCTTAGCAGCAGTCACTTAAAGAAGGACAAATATCCTTCACAGGGGAGAAAAGTGACTGGTGGCTATTCCATCATATAAACAGCACTTGTGTCCTCCGTTAGGCTTGATGATCGCCTGTGAGGGGGCTAGATGTGAGAAGATGTGAGCGATGGAGAGCGATGAATGATCCACTGCTCTGACACTGAACTACTCATCATGATCATGACACACGACAACA
>CM059266.1:4591485-4596485 GCA_030347295.1 Setipinna tenuifilis
GTGTCCGTTGTGTCCAATTCAGGTGATGAATGAGATACACAACACACAAAATGGAAACACACAAAAATAGTCAGCTGTTACTCAAGCACACAGCATGCACTTGTTGGAGTAATTGTATGCGGCAGACTCACAAATTTAAAATGGCCACTGCTGCTCACACACTGACAGGACACTTGACAGTGTCACACAGACAGGAAGCAGAACTAAAAAAACATCCACTCTGGTTCCCCTGGACTGGCACAGAATCACACAGTCAGGTGCTGACCAGGGCCGTGGAAGAGGAGGGACGCATCCCAGACGTCGGAGATTACTAGCTTTAATCACTGCTGTCAGCAGGACACTACAGACAACTCTCCGCAGCGATCTGTTCATGCTCACACCACCACCACCACTTATCCCTCAGGGTCTTTGTACTGTAGCTCTGCTCTTCTCCGCTCTTCCTCCTCCTCTATTTCTTTTCTTTCCTCTCAGCACTCTTTCAGATGCTGTCAAGCTGTTTATTTTATCGTTGCCAACAGTTCATGGACTCGGAGACATAACTCAGGCGGGCAAGCAAGCACCACAGCTTTCCCTCTTCCCCCCGCATGGCAGTGCAGACAGGAGACAGGCCTGCTTCTCTTCCTCTCTCCTCTCCTCGCCACAGATCTAACTCTTCCTCTCCTTCTCTCTCTTCCTCTCCTTCTCTCCTTCTCTCTCTCTCAGGCCTGCTTTTCTCTTCCTCTCTCCTCTCCTCGCCACAGATCAAACTCTTCCTCTCTCCTCTCTCTTTCTCTCCTTCTCTCTCTCCTCTCTCTCTCTCTCCAGATGGAGCTCCCCCTCGCTTGGGTGCATAACTTCTGGTGAGGGCCAGAGGGATGGCAAGCCGAAGGAGCGAAGACATCTTTTGCACTGCAGTGATTCATGCTTAGCCTACTGTGAAAACGGAGCGGGGAGGGGGTGATAGTGATGCTGGTGGGGTTGTGTGTGTGTGTGTGTGTATTTGTGTGTGTGTGTGTGTGAGGGGGTGATAGTGGTGCTGGTGGGGGGGTGGGGGGTGGTAGTGATGCTTGTGGGGTTGTGTGTGTGTGTGTGTGAGGGGGGTGATAGTGTAGCTGGTGGGGTTGTGTGTGTGTGTGTGTGTGTGTGTGTGTGTGTGTGTGTGTGTGTGTGTGTGTGTGTGTGTGTGTGTGTGGTGGTGGGGTTGGAGGGCAGGGTAGGTGATAGTGGTGCTGGTGGGGATGGGGGGGCAGGCTGGGTGATAGTGGTGGTGGTGGCGGCAGGGGTGTGGGGGGGGTTGTCTCCACTGACAAGCACCGGAGGACAAGGCGTCGCTAATAGCTAATGATGTTGGCGGTGATCCCTGGCCGGGGGCAGTGGGTTTGGATCACAGAGGCAAAAAAGGACAAAGAGAAAAAAAAGCCTATTTATGTTTTCTGCAGGCCTGGAATGAGTCTTAAATGGCACTTTGTGAACCAGCGAAAATGACAGTGGCGTGTCTGACATCAGCGCTAGGCTAAGGCTAATCAGAATGCCCTGGCACAAGGATGCAGGCCAGATGGTGAGACTGCCTAATGATGCAGAGACGGAGGGATGAGACTCTGGGCCTTGTGGGATGGATAGGTAGGATAATAATAATGACATTAGGATAATAATAATGATAACAATGATACTACTACTGCTACTACACTACTACTACTACTACTACTAATAATAATAATAATAATAATAATAATAAGAAGAAGAAGAAGAAGAAGAAGAAGAAGAAGAAGAAGAAGAAGAAGAAGAAGAAGAAGAAGACAAAGACATGTCACATGTACAGCACTTTTTCTACACTGATTGCAGCTTAAAGTGTTTCGATAGTTACAGAAAAAAGACAGAAGTAAAAGTAAAGCATTGGTTAGATTTATGGAAATGTTTAGTCCTGGACCCTGCTGGTCTGTAGCTGATGAGAGGGGTTTGGCTGCTGGTCTGTAGCTGATGAGAGGGGTTTGGCTGGTCGCTGCTGGTCTGTAGCTGATGAGAGGGGTTTGGCTGCTGGTCTGTAGCTGATGAGAGGGGCTTGGCTGCTGGTCTGTAGCTGATGAGAGGGGATTGGCTGGTCGCTGCTGGTCTGTAGCTGATGAGAGGGGTTTGGTCTGTGGCTGATGAGAGGGGTTTGGCTGGTTGCTGCTGGTCTGTAGCTGATGAGAGGGGTTTGGCTGCTGGTCTGTGGCTGATGAGAGGGGTTTGGCTGCTGCTGGTCTATGGCTGCTGGTCTGTAGTTTGGCTGACAGTAATTCATTCTGAAGGCAAGGACAATGCTCAGACGGGGAGCCCAGATGTCTCCTCCGACAGCAGCGGGATACAACTAGGGAGGCTAATAATGTGTGTGTGTGTGTGTGTGTGTGTGTGTGTATGTGTATGTGTATGTGTATGTGTATGTGTGTGTGTGTGTGTGTATGTGTGTGTGTGTGTGTAAAGCGGGCTACAACTGGGGAGGCTAATAATGTTGACCACGCAGCCGCTTCTCCAGCAGCTTGTCCTGCCTGTGTGTGTGTGTGTGTGTGTGTGTGTATGTGTGTGTGTGTGTGTGTAGGTGTGTGTGTGTGCGCGCATGTGTATGTGTGTGTGTGCTTCTCCAGCAGCTTCTCCTGCTTCCTCGCTGTGATGGCGGCAATTTGCTCTGGTCCTCCTGTTATCTCTCTTCCTCCTTCTTTCTCCATCTCTCCATCCTCTCATGCTGTCCTTTCCCTCGCATCTACTTTCTCTCCTCTCCCTTATTCTGCTTCTCCTGCCCCGCTCTCTATCTCTCCCTCTCTCTCTCTATCTCTGTCTCTCTTTTCCTCATCTCCCATCCTCTCATGCTGTCCTTTTCCTCGCATCTACTCTCTCTCCTCCTCTCCCTTATTCTCTCACATTCTGCTTCTCCTGCCCCCCTTTTCTCTGCCCCATCCTCATGCTCTCTCTTTCTCTCTATCCCTCTCTATCCCTCTCTCTCTCTCTCTCTCTATCCCTCTCTCTTTCTCTTTTCTCCTCTTCCATTAAGCTTGCTTTTTATTTCTTTTTTCTGTCTCTATCATCCCCTAATTCTCTCTCTCTCTCTCCCTCTCTCTGTCTCTCTCTCTCTCTTTCTCTCTCTCTCTCTTCTCCTCATCTCCCACCTTCCTTCTGCACCTCTCTTTTCCTCCACTGTGTTGTCCTCATTCTCACGCGCTTCTTTCAGCAGGTCAGGTGTGCAGAGGCAGTAACAGCAGCAGCAGCAGCAGCACTAACAGCAGCTCTGTGCGGTGCAGTGGTGGCTGCCAATGTGAGGCCAACCCCAGTAGACAAGCATGATGGATCACAAGCAGGGCCTTTTGGCAGTAATTACAGTAAATAGGCCTTGCTGCACGCACACCTGAGGGACCAGGCTACAGGCGCACACACACACACACACACACACACACACACACACACACAAAATGAAGAGAGAGGGATAGAGAGAGAGAGAGAGAGAGAGAGAGAGAGAGGGAGACTAGTCCATCTGCTACGTATACTTTTCTTTTTTTATAGAATAAGACATCTGCGAAGTTGATATAATGAGCTACCGAGGCTGCACTGCTCTGAAAATATGGATAGACGGTAAAATAGTCATTAACACACAGACTGAAACAAGTTAATTTGAGACACAAAGACACATTCTCTCATCCGGTAATCCAAAAACAAACAGACCACAAAGCAAGGTGTGCAACACTGCGTCTAAGCTGCGTCCGTTCCAAAGGATACACCTGTACACAGGTAATACATACCGCCATAGAGCAGGAGGCCACCGCCATCCATCAATATTTAAAGAGGGTTTAGCATTCGCGCTCCGCTCCGCTCCGCTCCGCTCGTATAGACCACTGCACTCGGGCCGTGCCAAGAAAGTGCACCTCACCCCAGCACACCCCACCACCAGCCCAGCCCAGCCCAGCGCAGGGAGCAAAGGGGCCTGCTATGCATGTGTGTCGCGTGTCCCTGTGCCACACTGACTCCTCACCCTTGGCCGGTTAGCCGTGTGTGGGATGGATGACTCATTGGGCCATATCACGTTCCCTCACCTCCACCTCCACCTCCCCACCCCACCCTGCCAGCCCATCTATTACCTGTGCCCTTTACAAGTCCTGGGCTGACTCAGACGTGTTTCTGGGTCCAAAGGGCTGCCTTTGTGCAAGGGAACTGGACGCTGAAGGGGATATTTATAGTCTAGGCGACAAGTATCGCTCAGCAATATGATATGAGGTAAAAGAGACAACATGTCTGTCTCCTAGACTGTCACAGAGCATGTTGTGCACATCAGACATTTTAAAAAAGGCTCAGATGTTGAGCTGTTCTCTGATTGGACACCAACTCAAAGTTTAGCATTCTGGAATGTTGCCTTGGTGATGCATGACCTGTGTTTTGCCTTTGTGTTTTTATTATGTGTTTTATTGCTGGTGTAGGTCTATAAAAGCCTGCTGTATCACAATATCTATCAACAACTTATTTTTGTCAAGTGACATGTATTGCCTGGACTATAAATTGGTCTTAAGGAGAAGTTTGGTGTGAATCAATCCATTGCCCTGTTGTTTGAGATCATCGATTGCTGTTGGTAGGAAAAATAATGAGAAAATATGATGTAACATAGACCGAATAATAAACTGTTAGCTAACACTAACTGAATAGGGCATAGAAACTAGCTAACTAGCTTTTAGTTTCACTCCCCAATGCCCCATTTAGCTGGTGTTCCCCTTAGTACAACTTGTTCTTTAAGAACCTCAAACCTTCTCCTGCAGCGATCTCAGTGGCTCACACTTCACCAAAATGGCACGATTGCTTTAAAGGGGGAAAATTGAAGAACGTGAGATTTGCTCACCTGTGTCTACCTGACACCAATCCCTTTATCTGATAATAACACGCTACCCTATGCTGCGAATCTAATACTATAGCTCACCCAAGGTCAGTGCTTTTGTCCCCCGGCGTGGTGCTACAGGCCAACATCAACTTAGTCACTGGTGCTCATGAAACATTCACTGGCTCAGCGG
>CM059266.1:4598985-4623985 GCA_030347295.1 Setipinna tenuifilis
TGTTAGACACAAAACTGGTCAGTGACATGAGGAGGTGAGCTCAGGACTTAAGACCCAACAAGAACAACACTTCCTCCCAGACATTTACCTCAGCGAACTCCGGCTGTCTGTAGCCGCCTCAGGTGTCCTCTGGGAAACTCAACCCTGGTTGGGACAGTGGCCGCGCGGTGTCCCCTTTCAGGACAGGACAGGCTCTGGACGCGGTCCAAAGCAAAGTCCCCATGAAGGGGTGCACGGGGCTTGTCCATGTTACACGGCCTCCATTCTACACTAAGTAGGTTGCCTGGTTGCCTACACCTGAACTAGGCCATGTTTGTTTCCATTAACAAGACCAAGCACACCAAAACCGCACACATGCGTACATGTGCGCGCGCACACACACACACACACACACTTACTTACTTACTCACTCACTCACACACACACACATACACACACACACACACACACACACACACAGAACCTAGGCAGCACAAACTGTGTGCTGTGTGTTGTATGCAAACCAAACACACCGCCTGACTTTCTATAAGGAAATTGGAAAAGAAATGAGGTGGTGGTTTGAATATTTACTGGTAGCCTGTGGGAAACTTGCCAGTGGAGGTCACACACATGCCCTGAAACCATTACAGTGGACCAACAATGAAGCATTTAGAGCAGGAAGTCAAAAGCATGTCGGTACAAAAGGGCGACAAATATGCACATAAAGTACATAGGTACAGGATGACGATAAATGAAAATCAACCAGAGATTCTGTCCCCAATACATGTAAGAGACGGCTGGGTACATGAGCAGAGAAACAGGCCAGGGAATGACACTCTTAAGTGGGCGGGCAGGACAAAACAACTTTGATTTATAGTCAGTCTGAAGGATGAAAAGCCAGACACTAAAGACGCAAGCATATAACTTCAACAAAAAAGACGATCACTTCAAAAAGGAGGATCAAACAGCCACACATCTCTGTTTACGCCTGCTCTCGGATTAATGGGCTGCTTTGGCCCTCAAACGTAGTCGTTCGTACCGAGGGCCAGACATCCATTCAAAGCAAATTACCAATATGACAGCTAGCTACTTCACATGAGCCAACACACCTTGTAAACACTGTAATTGTGCCAGAGCCCTGGCAAGCGCCGCAGTTTCCACATTACAGTCCGAAAAGCACAGCGATATATATGTCATTATTACATTACATCTGACATGGCATCAGCACAGGGCTAAATTAGCACTCATCTGAGACGAGGCTGCCCGCTCCTCTCAGCTCCCTCTGACACTTTAGTCTGAGAATGGAGTCAATATGAATCTCCTGCAGTCACTGACACACTCACACACACACACACACACACACACACAGGTGCACACACACACACACACACACACACACACACACACACACACACACACAAATACAAACACACACAGATCAAGTAGTTTTACCTTGGCACTGAAATCCTTGCTTCCCAAATCCCCTGTAAAATTACAGAGATAAAGCAAGTGGTCAGAAACAAGAGCACAGATGGTATGGGAACATATAAACAAGAAACAAAGCAGATAGTCTTTAGATTCCTTACAGAATGTGCCTTACATAAAGCCTTACTGTAACATGTCTACAGCAGTTACACAATGTATTGAGAGATTTTGCATAATACATCTCACCAATCTAAAAAAGCAAAAAGGAAAGGTGGTGCTTGTGGTAAAATAAGGGGAAAATATAGATATCAGTTTATCACAGTAGCCTACAGCTTACATCTCTGTAATCTAATTACACAGATTAAATACTGTTGTGGTGAGGAGACCGGTTTTTGAGAGTTCCTGACGTTAGTCTTAAATTCGATGCCTGGAACTCGATAATTCCAGTCGCAATAATATAGCAATTTGATCAATATCGTCTTCGGATAACACTGACTGTTGTTATGGCAATAGTGGGGTTGTTTAGCTAAACTATTAAACCTGTCATAATCCACAGAGGGCTGGGTTACCACTTCAAAGGTTCAAACGAGAATAAAAAGGAACGGGCGCGCAGCTCGTTAGCAGATTTTCCAGTGTCAAATGCGCCCTTTTCAATTACTGGGTGTAAGTGATACACTACAATTGACAAATATGATACACGGCCATACAGTAACATGCCATTATTAATCCACAGTTTAGTTTTGGAGGCAAGTGTAAACAGATGCGCTCTGAATTCACAGAAAAGGAAGTAACAGTCCATTCTTCCACTGAATGTCTCCGTTAATTAAGCGGATTTTGATGGGATGTATTATACAGCCTTGGTTTACATGGGTAGGCTATCTAAGGGTTTGAATTTCCTAGTCCAAGTTATCAGCATACTGATCAACCGCTCAGTCAAGGAAGAGAAACTGGTGCGCTATGATCCACAGCCTATTACTCCAAATATAATCGAATGCGCACTCCGAGTTTGGATTAACTTCGTATTATTTCAGCATAATAAGAGTGCGAAGCCTATAGGTCTTCGAGTAGAGTTAGAGACACACAACTAAGTTGTGCTCCCCGTGCACGGGAAATAACTTTTCTCCCCCTAACCCTGACGCACAATTATCAAACAGGTGTACATACAGGTAAAGACCCACACTCACCAGATGAAGTCCGTGCAGTGGCTGCAGAAGGTGGGCTGTTTGAAAAACCTGGCGATGAATTTGTGATTTTTAACTTCGTGCACATTTTTCTGCCGCAGAGCACCTTTGCGGGCGAACCGGTTCGCCACCACCATGGAGTCGTTAAGGTGAATATGATCGGCCATATCCAAAAAATGCTGTCCCGCGTTTCCACGGCTTGTCACCTCCAAAGTGTCTTCACAGGTGTTTCCCCCCACTAACACTGAGAATTGGTCGCCTGTAGAAGATGAGGAATGCTACTGTCAGCCACAGTGGATTTCCACCAAGCGAGCTTCTTGCATTTAAAGTGACGTCAATGGACTTCGTACCCTTACAGTAAAATTGTGCGCGCGCTCTGTCTTCCCCAGGCGAATCTTGAAGAGAGCTGCGCCATCATGTGGATAAAACTTATACAGGTCCACACATAGAAAACAGTTTTACAGTAAAGTGGTCGAGGCGATATTGTTTTTTTTTACACGGGTCTTTTGTCACGTTTTGTCATGTTATGGTAACTTTCTTTTAGTATTATGTCCGAGGTATGCATGTCCATTGTAAACGTAGGCTATGTCACAAGAGGGCAGTCAATATCCTTGAGCACTGGTTGTAGAGGTGCATTTTTGGCAAGGATAATGTTATGCTAGGCATGATCCACTCAGAACCACACACATATGGGCAAGCCAGTACTGGGCCTTGATGGTATCTGATGATGGCATAAGATGGCATACACTTTATCATGCTTTTGAATGTGCACTTGCCGTTGCAGAAACGTACAACCATAAATAGGCTTCACATTTTTGTGCCGTTCCGTTGTAGTTGATTACATGACTAACATATAAAGGGGCCCTTTGTGTGTGTGTGTGTGTGTGTGTGTCTGTGTGTGTGTGTGTGTGTGTGTGTGTGTGTGTTTTCATTTTGTATAAACAGCATAAACAGTTGAGTTTACAAAATCTTCAAGTAAATGCAGGAGTTAATGTATTCCACAGAAGCAAATTTTCTAACTTTCCCAGAATGCCTCACTGCAGTCGAAGTGGTCTCACTTTTCCTCCTCTACCATGACAGTCTCTGTGTACAACATCCTAGCTATACAATGTAGAAAATACGCTTCCTTCAAAGAAACAATACAAAAGAGTCTCCCTGCAGTAAAGCATTGTGGATTTCAGTCTATGCAATGTTTTTGTTCTTCTTTCTGGACAAGTCAGATTAGAGTAGGCAAGGAGACGAATGACAACAAAGACTAGCCTACTTATTTTGGGGGGAAACCATGCTAGTGTAGTGTATACCCTCCCCCTAAAAAGCCTGTATGGACTGTGAAAATAATTAATAATTTATCTATTTAGCTTAATCTCTAGTGTGGTGATTAGGCAAATGTTTTAGGCTAGTGTGGCAAGGTTTAGGACTCACTAACAGAATGCAAAAGTTTGTGAATGTGTTATGACAAGTTGGTGGTAATATTATGCTGATGTATTTGCACTGACCTTGCAGTTTGCAGTTTTTTTTTTTTTTTTTGCTGTATCAAGGCTTTAATAAAGTATATCAGAGAATTGCAGTAACCCATCATGCTTCACTGCTTTTTCACTGACCACTGACCAGCAACATTGTAGTAGTAGCCAGTATGCACGTGACAATAAACCATCCTTGTATCTTTGTATCCTTATAGTTGGAACCTACTTTCGCCATCAGTAGCTACGATTCTGCTCATTTTTAGCCACATAACATTGAAAAAAATGTACATTGCTCTAATAAATACTAAACATGTAAATAATATATAATACTCACAACTTATTAGGAGAGTCGGAATAATTCATTTTTCAAAATTACTGTTTTTGTCTAGCCTGGTGGACATTTTCTGTGAAGACATTGGTGGACATGGCAAATGTTTGTAGGCCTATGACCTAGGGAACTAGGCCTAAATGAAAAGCTGTGAAGTTCCAGGCTAAACTTAAGTATACATTTGTTTTCTGTTTGTCAGGCCTTTCTTTTCTTTTTTAGGCCTACGTTTCATTGTTTATTATATGATATTTTATTATTATTGTTAGATTTTGGTGTCTTTTAGATTGACTTTACACCTGACGTCTCTGCTCACCATGGAACGCATTGTGTTTTCTAAATAACCTAACAGAACTTTACTAAATAAAACAGTTGACGTTTCATTGCTTTGGATCAGGATCAATGATTTATTACATAAGAGATGTAACAGGTTTTTGTTGAAGGAAAATAAAAGAGAGTAAACAACAAAGAGCAAGGTTAAGACGGCAAGGCTTTCTGTAAGATGTTGTCTTGTTCCGATCCTTCTCTGCAAATCCATGAAGTCGGGAGCCAGTTATAGGCCTACCTAAAGATTAGCCTACACTGTAAATCTGACTGAACAGTGAAAACAACATCTGGTTGGCGACTTTCAGTCTAAGGCCACAAATGGATAGACCAAACACAGTTCCATATCAGCCTGCTTCCCATGACCCTCGCAAGGTCTCTGGTGTAGCTACTGACCAGGGTGACCTGCTATCCTAAATCACACAAGGTCTAACAAGAGCTTCTGTTTTGAGAGAAAAAAAAAAAAAACACATGAAAAACACATTCATCTGGCATTCATTTAACAGGTCTACGAATGAACAGTTCTGAGAATAAGAAATCACCAGAGTTTTATCTATCACCAGAATATTATTATTATTATTATTATTATTATTATTATTATTATTATTATTATTGTTGTTGTTGTTGTTGTTGTTGTTGTTGTTGTAATTGCACATGATAAACAGTTGTTTTTTCTTGTTGATATAGAGACGTGAAATTACAACATGGCATACACGAAAAATAGACTAAACACCAAAATAATGGTTGGGCATAATGGTGCGCGTCGACCGCGCGAGAATTTGACACAAGTTGCCATGACAACAAGGCGCGTTGCGGAAAACGGAAATGACGCCTCTCTGCTGTCTGGGAAGCTGCCGAAGTTTGAACCGTTTTGTGATTGCAAACAAGAAGTTACTCAGCTCTTGGTCAATGAAATCCTCGCGTTCTTTCAACATACTGATTTCTGCTTAATTGTCTGGAGTCATCGTGTATATGTAAGAATTCAATATATGTATTTATTATTGTGCATTGAGATTGCAAATAATATTGACAGCACGGACTGTCATACTTCTCAAGTAAGCGGGCTAAGATAGTTTATTATGCTAACCAGCTAATGTCAAATTTGTGTTTAGCTGTGATTTAGTTTATGGCGTTTAACGTTACCGTTTTTCTTAGCATAGTTTAACACATTTCTTTTGGCCGAAATTACTGAAAAAAATGGATGAGATAAGTACTTGTGATCAGTACCGGTTCGTGATCCAAACTACTGATTGATTAATGAGATTTGGTCTGTTTGTTCGTCATTCCCAAAGTCCTTCCAGATGCGTCTCTTATGTAAGAAAGTCTGATATTGCTACAACTACCAGAAGGTTTTTTGGGTAACGGTTTCTATCGATAAACGACCCAACTTCTTATACATCTATGCTCTCTGTTCTCAGTATCTCGCTGATCCTGAGTATGGTAATACATTGATAATGACATAGATATTATTGATAGGTCAGAAACTGTTTAAAAACAGCAGAAGTTAGAACACTCATTCAAGTTTGTCTGCGGTCTGTTCAGGCCACCATGAGTAAACAAGAAGAGACCATGGAGAAGCTGGACTCGGAGTTTGATCATTATCTCGTAGACATGAAGCCCTACGTCCTGAAACTTGCTAATCGATCAGGTGAACACATACATTATCCTTCACTTTCTCATCGTTCATACCCTAATTTAGGTCAAACCGTGCCAACACAGTCATAATTTACCTATATAATGTATCTATGTCCACGTATCACTAATTTCACTGCATGTCCTCCTACTCTACCCAGTATGTCTATGCAAGTGACAATAAAACATCCTTGTATCTTTGTATCCTTGTATGACTGATGTGATCATCATGCCTGTGAAATTCAGAGCGCCAGCGGTGTGCCCTGTGGATAAAGAAGCTCTGTGACCCCGTGGCCTGCGGGTCAGGACTGACTGGACGGAAGAACCGCAACATGTATGCCCGACTTCTGCTGCACATGCTCAAAGGGGGTGTTCTTGAAGGACCCTTTACGCAGAAACCTGATGGAGGCAGCCTCAAGACATTACCCACGTATTTGGTATGTAGCTCTTCTGGCCTTGTAACCGTATTATTGCAGTTCCTGTGTTACCAAATATACATAATGCTTTTGTAAAAGTTAAACCAGTCACCTGCTTAGGCTGCAAAGGAAGTGGATCCAGTGTTACTGTTCAGCACACCTTCCTTTGGTGTGCAACACAGTTACAGACGTAGATACTTGCACGAGAAACATGTGTCATATATATATATATATATATATATGTCATACTGTTTGAGTTTGGGGTTAACTTTAAGGTTACTTTAGCCTTTTCATTATGTCTTATTTCTTTATTGGCACATTATATTTCTTCCAGTTACCCACATTGCACTACATGTTATGTATTTTGTATGCTGTTACTTGTATATTTGTCTTGTATAGTTAGATTTTTATTTATATTCATATGGTTTGTATATTGCTTGCATTCACAGATAAATGTATTATGTGTACATTATCATGTCTGTATATTAGGGCTGGGCAATTAATCGAAGAAATTAATCGAACCAACAATCGTAACCATTAATCAAGAATAATCAACGAATAATCGTTGTTTATTATTACTGTTCTTATTATTTATTTTGTAAACTCTTTTATATTTTGTGCATTTCATTTGTGTGTTCATGTACTGAAAGCAGACTACCACATGTGTTGTCATGTGATTCTGCCCAGACCAGTCAATTAAAGCCAATTTTGATGTGAAGTTCTATCATCCAGCACTAATCGTGATAAAAATCAATATTGGTCAATATGGAAAAATAAATCGTGATCAAATTTTCCGCCATATCGCCTACCTCTACTGTATATAGTTTGTAAATCGTCCATCTATTCTAATGTCTTCTCTTTGCTGTATGTATAACTACAGTGAACAGTCAACAACTGCCAAAAACAAAGTCTTTGTATGCGTACAGTAAGCATTCCTGGCCAAATACACCTGATTCTAATTATTCCTTGTTGTGGTTCCTCTTCAGTCCATCTATTTTGATGAGCCCCTGTTTGGAAGGACCCAGGAGGAGCGTCCCGCAGCTGTGCCTGACTGGGTGGCTGGCGAGTTGGGTCCTACAGATGACACATGGTCCAGCCTGCTGAAAGACAGCTCACCTGTAGCACGCCCCGGCACTCACAGGTACTGTGTACTCATTTCCTGAAGTATATATTATATATATAGGTGTGTTATCGTTATATGATAGATAAGGGTGTGTTAGTGGAAACATGCATTCTGTGGTAACATCAACTGTTCTAAACGGCTCGTTCGGTTCCTAGATTGTGAT
This sequence comes from Setipinna tenuifilis, assembly GCA_030347295.1. NCBI lineage: Eukaryota > Metazoa > Chordata > Actinopteri > Clupeiformes > Engraulidae > Setipinna > Setipinna tenuifilis. The sequence goes on from CM059266.1 coordinate 4,607,017, forward strand.
TGTGATTGTGATCAAGTTCCAAGCTGTTGTAAATTCCAAGCCTAAAGGTTGCTTACATTCTATTACAAAATCTTATATTATTCCACAGCATACATGAAATGACAAAAACAAAAGTTACAAATTAGTGGAAAGTAATTATGTCAAAAGCTGACATTGTTGCAAACTGACCCTTACTCTTTAGAAAATTACTCTTGCAGTGTGTCATGTGTACTTGAGCAGCTGGGGGACTGTGAGGGAGATAATGTTCGTGGTTCAGAACTCAAAAAGCATTCTTCTGATTGGACACTACCCCCCTTTAGCTTTGCATCTGCAAGATGTTTTAATTGTTTTGCTTCCTCTCTCTTTGTTTGGTCACCCAAGCCTGATTGGTTGTCATGATGGGAAGAGTCTAGACTACGTTACTTATAGCTTCTTCACTGTAGTTGTGCTGCTTAGTCTCATTTCGAGTATGTTTTTTTGGAGAACAAATTGTTCACGCTTGCCTGCAAGTGATGAAACATTCCACGTTTCTTGGACTGGACAGTCAAGTTGGACGATGTTACGTGTTTTGTTGAGCTGTCTGAGGTAATTAGTGCTTCTGAATCAGTATGACTCTTTATAGAACTAACTATGCCTTCGCTGTCTTGCTGAATAGCTTTATTAAAACGGTTTTCACTTGAGGAGTTTTGCAGCATGAGGGAGGGAGGGGGAGCTGATAGGCTTTCAGGTGTTTTCATTGCTGGTACCACTCTTATGATGATGGAGAGACAACTGTGCATCTGTACGTGAACCTTTTTGAGTGTCTTCAGACCCATCTGCCAAGGTTTCAAGTTTGGCTAAGACATTGTCAACAAAGTTCACCATCACAAAAGAGTGCCTGGAGGTTTGTCCATCCTCATCCAAGTTGTCATCCTCATAGTCACCCATTGACTTGTACACCACCACAATCTGACTGACAACCTCTTAAGTGCATGAGTCCACATCCTCGTCAGATGCTTTAAGCTCTTGGTCTATAATAGGACCTTCAGTTACTTCTTTTGGTGTCTGTCCAGGATATTTCGGCTTTGGTTTCATAAAAATATCCTTAACCTTGATTTTCATTGCGTTAAAAACCCCAAAGGCAGCAGATGTCACATCTTTTGCGGGGGTATTGATATTATCCCCACAAGCTTCAGTTTCAACACCCTCTTCTTCATCAGAGCTTTCGGTAGACTGCAGTAGGTACATCAACTCCTCTACGAAGGTCTCTGTAAGAGCAGATGCTGCTAAGTCAGCCATCGACACAAATGGAGTTCCTCTGTTTCCCTCAACACAGAGTTCACTCTGACTGGTCAGCTCACCAGAAGACTGTGACAGCTGAGATGGGGTTATGGCATCGAGACCTGAAAGTCTATTTATAACCACATTACTGACAACATGTTTTGCTTTCTCTAGAAAGTCTGTGCGTGAGAGTCTGCCTATGACTCGTATGACTACTTAAAGATCGTACTGCTTTCTCTGTTAATGTTTGGCTTTGGTCATGCATCTTATCACGAGTCTCTTCTTGAGCAGCAGATTGGGTCTCTGTCAGTTTTACTGTTGCTGCCACAGTGCAAAGGACCTCTTTTGCAGGCTGATGATGATCATCTGTCTGTTTTTCCGTGCTTTGGATAACAACAGTCATAGTTTCTTCTGTAGTAGAAGCCACATCAGAGGCTAAGCTCCTGTTCTCACGAGAGGAAGCTGACTGTTGCTGAGGTGCCTGTGTAGCAAGACATGCATCAATGCTTCTTCTGACCAGACGGATCAGGCCTTCAGCCCCACGGCACGAGCAGTGTACACTGTCCTTGTCAAATCAGCCACACAGACTGATGAGCTGCAGAGGCTTACACTGTTTAATTTAGGAAATAAAGTTTAAATTATATCTTTAATGTTCCGTTTCAGTGGTTTAATCATTACATTAGGAAAATCAGATTCAAACATGAAATCTGCAAAATTTGATTATCTTGTGCATTTGTATGTCTTTGTACTCAGAATAGCTAATATGAGTTAGGCCTTTATAACTGACTCAAAGCAGATGGAATTAGAACACTGTTAACATTCTGTTCCAAATGACATCACGCAGGCCATTGTCATGCTGCACCACATGTCTTCAAGTTAAATTAAATTGAATTAAAAAAAGAGCATAGCAAAATGATTTTTATGATGTATTTGTCAAATGTTTTGGAAAAAACTTTCAGCCTTTAACGGGTTGGGAGTTACTTAATATATTTCACACTCTTATTCAATTATCAGTAAACAATGTTGGTTTGATCTGCTGTTAGTGAATTGTTGTCTGTGGATTTTAATGTTGTCACTTCAGATAAAAGTGGCTGTGAAATACATGAAGACAAATATAAATGCTTTTGGTAAGTTTGCACTATAGCCCTGAACATAAATCTGTGATTTACTTGAAGGCTCTTAGATGTAAAATGGTGTAAACTTCTGGGGTGCCTCACTAGTAGTAGGCTGTGTTAGGACTCTTTTTGAAGCGCACAAAATGTGTACTACTACATCACATCCCAGTGTAGCCTTAAGTAGTTTATATATTTTCAAGAATTGCTACATCTTGATTAGAGTGTATCCTAATGTGCCCTCATTGAGTTTGTAATAGTTCAAGTTTCAAGTTTATTTAGCCATATCAACAGTATAAAAAATACAGTTGTTAGGAATGTTGCTTGGTGTGCTCACAACACAACAAAAGACACAAAACTGGTCGGGGGGGGGAATGAAAGAAAAACAACAGGGGGGTACACAAATAAATAAACAAGGAATGGCATACAAAACATTGGACACATAGAAAAGTGCAATGGGATATTTAAAGTGCATGGTATGTACAGAGCAGTAGTAGCATTGTGCAAAGTAACAAGGAGGTAGGAAGGCCAGGTAGTGGAGTAGCTGTAAAGTGCTAGTGCGTATTTAAGTGACGGATGGCTTGTGGGTAGGTACTGTCCCTAGAGCGAGTGGTTTTGCTTGGGATACTGCGGTACCTTTTCCCTGAAGGCAATAGTGTGAATAGGTGGTGTGCTGGGTGTGAAGGGTCAGAGGTGATGTTTTTGGCTTTCCTAGCCAGTCTGGTGTTGTAGAGTGAGGCTAAAGTGGGAAAACTGCGGCCAATGATTTTGGAGGCCCTACGTACCACCCTCTCCAGATGTTGCTTTTCTTGGCTGGTGGAGCTACCATACCAGACCAAGATGGAGAAGGTGAGCACGCTTTCGATGGTGGCACTGTAAAAGTGGATCATGCCTGCTTGGCTGACTCCAAATTTCCTCAGTTGTCGGAGGAAGTATAGTCTTTGTTGGGCTTTTGAAATGATGAGACTGGTGTTCAGATTCCATGACAGGGACTGATGGATGGTGGTGCCTAGGAAACGGAAGGAGTCTACCCACTCCACTACCTGGCCATTAATGCAGATGGGGGTGTGCTGGCCTGCGCTTTTTCTGAAATCCACTATGAGTTCTTTAGTTTTGGATATGTTGAGAGTGAGATTGTTTACTGTGCACCACTGCACTATAAAGCATACATAAAGCAACCTTGATAATCTGCAGTGGTAAGACAAGGGACTGTTGCATTGCCAACTACAGTAGACAAGAACTATATCTCACAAGCTATGCCACACACAAGTTAAGAATAGGACTAGGGCAGACAGGGTGAACTTTCAGAATAGCTTCTGTTACCAGTGACTACTAACAACAAGATACAGTCACCAAGCCAGAGACAAGCAACAAGGTTTTACTCACCTGGTGACTGCAGGTTTAGTGATTATTACAGTATAATATTTGTTATTTTTGTGGGGAAGCATAAAATATGACATAAACTGTTGTCTTGGTGTTACATTATAGTCACCACAAACATGCAGACAGAAAAGTAATAGTTTTAGGCTATGTGGTCAGGTACTGTATACTTTAGCACCCCAGTCACACAGATAGGACTGGGTGATAAATCAATACAGTATTTTTAAAGGAGACATGTAGTTAAGACTACAGTATAACATAATTGATATGTTTTTTAAGATGCAATATCACTTTATCAAACCCACTTGCTTTATCTTTGTTTAGACCATTCAGACAGCCGCTGCTTTCCTGCATTGCTCATCCTGTGCATGCTACTGTTTCAGTTTGTGTTTGCATGGCTCTTTAAAAGCAGTCTTAACCCTCTCTTAAAGGAGGTTGTGTTTTCCTACTTGTGGTTTTCAGTGAACACAAAATACTTTTCTCAGTCATTTTCAAATATTAATATGTACGGTAAATCCCTGCTGTATTGTGGTACACCTTTATGCTATATCACATATTTTTGTCATTAACATATGCATGCTATGTCACTATGCATGCAAAAGAAAAGATAGTCAGAATAATACTATATATTATGATAACTATACTGTAATATATAAATGCAGTAATAATTCAATAATACATACAGTAAATGTATCAATTGTCGCAGCCATTTTAAACCATTTTGTGGCCTCTTCTAAGCCTCTGTCCAGAAGTCAGAAAATCCCCTATTTGGGGCTTTACTATCAGGATACAGTCAGCTTCCTCGCCTCATGCAACTGAATATTCTGTTTGCCTCGAGGATCTGCAGTAACATATGAGCTATTGCATTTTGTATGTGCGTGTGTGTTCCTGGAAGAGGCTGATTGAATTCCATCTCGGTGTATAATCCTCTCTCACACTGATCATCTCTCTGATAATTTTGGAGGAATGCTTAACAGTACTCTGAGAAGAACTGTAATTAATTCTGGCATTAGTCACTGAGAAGACTGAAGTGAGATTTAGTTAATCAGAAGGAAATCACCTGTGGCTCCCCACCACCCACTATTACAGAACACACTGCAGTTCACTCTTCACACCACTAGATGGTGCCAGGGACCCTGTGAATTCCTCTGAAGTTCTTGGAATCCCAAAATGTCTCAGCATTCCATTGCGATATTCTAAGATTTAAAACAAAATGAAAACATAAATAAGTAAACAAATAAACATTGAATTAATTTGTAATGCATTTGTAAGCATTTAGATAAATGTTATTAGCAGTGTATGAGGTGTAAATGCTGCTGTTACCTGTCTGCAGTTGTGCTGATTAGAAGCCTGTAGTATGGTAATGTTATGGTACAACATGGTAACAACATGGTTATAGTATATAATTTCATGTGTTACACTTTATTTTACAGTCCCTGCTACAGTGTATCAACATCACGTTGTAAAGTACATCAAGTACATTGTAACAAAATGTGTAACAATATATGTAACATCATGTACTTACACTGTACCATAGGGTTGTGATTAGGGTAAGTGTTACGTATTTACAGTGTAAGTACACCATATTAGATTTATTATTACATGTCTACCAAGCAGCAGAAAACTATAATGTTCTTAAAACCGAACCTCCTCTTAAAATCAAATCTTTGAGGCTGAGGCAGTATTAACTTGCTGTTTGAGCGGTGACTTATCAGGATGCTTGCTTTAGCTCCCGGTGCCTTGTCAGTAGGCCTTGGCCATTCTTTGAAGCCGTCTATCTCTGTTCCATTCGCTGGGTTTTGACTGGCAACAGAGGCCAAGGTGGGTGTGCTTTGTAGGACTTTTAGTGCTGTGCTTCTTTATCTTTATTTAGAGTCTACCTTATCTTGGCAAGTCAGACGTTACCGCCACCCTCCCGCCCAGCCCCCCCGACCCTCCTTCCTTATCTCTCATTTACTTCAGGTACAACAGTCATCTTTCTCCACATGTGTGTATTGAACACTGCATCTGTTTTAATGGGTTTGTGTTCAGTGCACAGATGTCTGATAGTTGTAGTTGTAGTAGTAGCTGACTTCTGGAAGGTCATTGTCACATTTGTCTATGGCACATGCCGTACATAAGCAGGATGTACACACCATAAACACGGCTTACACAGTTAACTGCTGTTCCTAAACAAACCTCAAATGACCACAGCATCTTTAAATCTCAGAAGGCGTCTTCAGATCGCTAAATGTGTTTTCCTCTTCTTGCACTCGGAGAGACGGGGCAATCCCTGCTCACCACCGAGTAGGCCAGCCCTCCTTTTAATAATGTTCCTTTGACGGAGATAAAAGCATTCCTCGCAACCCACTCAGTTTCAGCGCCTTGGGCCAACAATCACAGCATAGCTCTGGGTAGGCCCAGGGTGCCGCGAGCCGAGCCGGCCTGGGTGCACTCCCTCCTTCCCTCCCCTGCCTGCCTGCCTCCCTGCCTGCCTGCCTCCCTCCTTCCCTCCCCTGCCTGCCTGCCTGCCTGCCTCCCTGCCTGCCTTCCTCCCTGCCTGCCTTCCTGCCTGCCTCCCTGCCTGCCTGCCTGCCTGCCTGCCTGCCTGCCTCCCTGCCTCCCTGCCTGCCTGCCTGCCTGCCTCCCTGCCTCCCTGCCTCCCTGCCTCCCTGCCTGCCTCCCTGCCTCCCTGCCTCCCTGCCTCCCTGCCTCCCTGCCTGCCTCCCTGCCTGCCTGCCTGCCTGCCTGCCTCCCTGTCTGCCTCTCTGTCTGCCTCCCTGCCTGCCTGCCTGCCTGCCTCCCTCACTGCCTGCCTGCCTGCCTCCCTGCCTGCGCACCCCGCCATGCGCCCCGCCGTCCCTGCACAAACGCTGGGGAGCGGGGGAGCGGCTCTCCCCCTGTGTGCCACAGCGAGGACCACCACCGTGCTATTTGATACTCGGCACAGCTAAGTGAATGGAATTTGTGGAATTGCAAGCCTGTGCTGGAAGAGTACCAGAAACATCTTTTTTTTTTTTTACTTTTTAGACATTTCTGTAGTGTGTATGCAAGGGAAGCTCAACCTTCAGCAGAATGATCCAGGAATGAGAGATAATTCAACAGGCTACACAGGCGTGCTGTTTATTTCACTAAGACATGAGATGGCTTGTGTAGAGGGGGGGGGGTTTAGGAGAGTTCCGGATGTGGCCACCAGGTGGCGATCCTCTCGTAGTTTGGGGAGTCATATCCACAGGCATGCATGTGTGTTTTGATGGGGCAGACTGTTCTCTCCTGGAATGTGCTCTCTGTCTTCATCAATCCTTTATTTCACTCCATCCAAAGAGTGTGTAGACACTGATCCAATCCTGGGATTAAAGTGGCTGTGAATTTCCGTGTGTGTGTGTGTGTGTGGTGTGTGTGTATGCGCTCACACATGCTTTGCAGAGCTCAGGTTGAGACCTAGGCTACGTGCGTACTCACAAGCTCTCCTATCATTGTGATAGACCAGCCCTAATTGCGTATGACTGTTGTGACAGGTTTTTTATTTGCTTTGGCCGGGGAGAGAGGCAGAGCAAACGGCTTGCGTGGATCAGGCTGTTGTGCTGTTGATCGAGGATGACGTGTTTAGAGTGTGCTAAGTATTTAAGTAGGACAACAAAACACTCTGTTCCTCTGCCCCGTCCCATAAAAGCACATGTCAGCGGGAGCCGTGCGTATGTGTGTCTGTGGAGGCTCTGTGCTATCCTCCTCAGGGTTATATTGCAGCATTGCAACATTAGCTGTATATTAGTTGTATCATGCCATAGGAACTGAACACAGTGATCCTTGGCAGACAGAGACTTGGAGGGTGAGAGAAGTGTGTGTCTGATGTTTGGCTGACCTTTGCTGGGCTAGAATTGGGCTTTGGTATGATAGAGTCCTGAGTAATCCAAATATTATTTATAATATTTGTTATATTACTCCAGTAATCTATTATACCATTAAATCAGTGCATATTACCATAGACTGAGCAATATATTGATATTATCGTATTATTCATCATTATTGAAAGAGATATGTAGTTGAGAGTTATAAATATCCGTATATATCATATATTGCTAATGGGCTTAAAAATATAGTGACATCAGTTTTTTGTCATATCACCTGGTCCTAATAACTATAAATGTACCTTCAGACATTAGAACACACAGACATCACAACATCATTGCAGCACATTATGCTTTTTGTTTTTACCTTCACTAGTCTATCCCTGAAAAAATAAAGCAAAATAATGTCACCTAAGCCAACCCTTTAAGAATGCAATTCAGTAATCCTGCAGCTTCCCCATCTACAACAGCCTACAGTAGTTCTCCATGTCTCCTCATTTACAGTCCCCTCTCTCAGAATGCACCTGTGTGTGTGTGTGTGTGTGTGTGTGTGTGTGTGTGTGTGTGTGTGTGTGTGTGTTTGTGTGTGTGTTTGTGTTTGTGAATGTGAACTTGTCGATGCACATTCGCTACATACATCAACATGTGCACTGAATATTTGTAACATAAAACGATCCTTTATCCATGTCATGGCATTGTTGGGAAAGACTTCCTGGCAGAGCTGTGCTGTGCTATGCTGTGCTGCGTGAAAGGATGGATGAGATCCAGGTAATCCGCACCTTATGGTTAAAGTCTTAAGGAAGCGTGTTTGGGAATTTGGCTGCGTAAAGACCGGAGTTGCAGGTGTGGTGTGGGAATGTTTTTGGAGTGCAAAGTGTTTTGGGTGCAGGTGTGGGATTGTGGCGGTTAGCAGTCTTCCTGAAGTAAGGTAGCCGCGCAGAACATGATACACTGAACGTGTGCTGCAGTCAGATGACCCGGGCCTCTGTTTTGTGCAGCGGGGAGGCTTTCATTTCAAGGTTGGTGGGAGCTTTGAAGTGTCTGCAAAAAAGCACCAGCCCTGTGTTTATTACCTAGCCCCGAGTGCTCGCCGCAGCCTTAGTACTTTTCTGTGTGTGTGTGTGTGTGTGTGTGTGTGTGTGTGTGTGTGTGTGTACTGAATATCATCATCACCAGCAGCAACCTGAATAACACACGTATCCTCATTTCTACTTTCTTTTTTTACGAAGGGTCACCTTCATAACGTGAGTAATGTTTGCGCTCACATGTTCATTATATTAAAAATTCACCCATAATAGGTGTAGGTACGGGCTGTGGCTTTGTTGCTTTTTTATTTTGAAGGTTATTTTTTGGGGGGCTTTTTTGTGTTTAATGATAGCATAGTATGAGAGAGAGACAGAAAATGAGTAAGGGAGAGAGGTGGGGTGGGATCCAAAAATGACCTGGGGATGTCATGGGGATATGAACCCAGGTCCTTCCGTTTCCAGGTCCTCAGACATATGGTACGAGTGCCGTAACCAACTAACCTGATAAACCAGCCCCTTGTACTTTATTTTGTTTTGTACAGAGGGTCTGGCGCAGATCTTATTGAAATGGCTGGTTGTAGGCAGAATCCTTCCTAGCCAAATCAGCACACAGAGTGAGTGTTTGTGAGAGCTTGTGAGCATTAGTTGTTGGTCCGTTAGTTTTTGGAAAGCTTTGTAACTTCCTTCACATTAATGTTCGGGTAAAGGCAGATCCAATATTTTTAAATTTCAGCAGAGGCCACACCTCCAGGAAGAAAAATGTTTCTCAATACAGCACAGCCAAACACTGTACAAAACTAAGGAAAGTACGAGGGACCGCGTTTACCAGGCTATCAAACCACTGCAGCCCTGTAGCTTCTTCTGATATCATGTGAAACTAAAGTCTTTTCAGCTCCCCCCACTCCGACCCCACCCCCCCTCCTCCTCCACAGCCGTCACCGTCTCCCCCATCTCATCAGCTCTTTCCTGCGGTGGTCTTCTCGCCCCCTCTTCACATCACGGCTCCCGGCACTGCGCGCCCCCCATCTCCCCCTCGCCGAGGATGATTTTAATTAGGCCAAATTAGCGTTAAGCATACGTAATTAGCCGGAGAACACGTTCGCTAATTAGTCGCTAGAAAACAAATTAGCCACGCCTGTCTGTGAAAGAGCCGTCACGGCGGTGTCAAAAGAGCATTAGTGTCAGGTTATCGTCGGTGGCCGCGCCGTGTCTGTCAAACGTGGGATTAACTTGTATTTCAGAGCTCAGGGAGTTGGGGGGGTTGGAGAGAGAGAAGAACTGAGGTCTCTTAATTAACGCATGGGTTGAACTTGGCCAAGAAAAGTACGAGGCCTTCAGCGCTGGCAGGCCTGAAACTGAAACTGTGTGTGTGTGGGGTTTGTCATGAGTCAAGCGGCCCGCTTGATTAAGAGAGACATAAATCACCGGGCTCGAGCGGTCACCAAACAAAGCAACGTCCTGTTGCAGCTAGTGATACGGTGCCTTTGTGTGTGTGTGTCAGAAACCATGGCGGTTAGCTGAGAAGTGCCAAACAACATCAAAGCTCAGGCCGGGAAATACACAAAGGCTTAATAATTTCTCCACTGGTGCAGAGAAGGTTATGCAATCCACCAAAGGCCCCAGACGACATACCTTAAAGCAGGCCCGTGATAATGGCGCAGGAACCTTGAAGTCTTTGTTTGTGCCCGCCTTTCCCCTTTGATGTGGGCGCTTTCAGAAATGTATGTCAGTGTTTTGGAAAAGGAAGAGAAAAAAAAAAGAGGAAAGCTGAGTATCTTATCTGTCACCCGCTATTGTGTGGGCCACCTGAAAGGGGATTCCTGGCGTTTCTGACACACTGGTCTTCCCCTTTTCGACAGGAGGACACTGGGATATGACAAGTCCCCTTCCCGCCCGATGGCCTCCAGCCCTCTGAAGCCCTCGGCCCGAGAGGACAACAGCACGGTGAGACGAGACTTTGACTTTGACTTTTAAAAAAAACCTTTATTACAGATTCACAGTAGCAAAAGTTAGTACAACTTCACAGGGATAAACACATCAGAGGTCAAATCAGCCACAGTTAGTTGCCAGATGTAGGACATTCAAATAAATTATTAAATTGCACCATTTCATTGCTGAGTGTACATAATGCACCATGTTGGCACCATATACTTTCAAACGACGGTGAGCTGAGAGGAGGAGGTCTCCAGACCCTCACTGGGCCCCTCTGGGTCATCAGTTATTTCCACGTCATCACAACATTGTTAACAAGGCTCAGATATAGTACATATAGTTGTATAACAACACAATAGATATACAATCAAAGTCAAAGTCAGCTTTATTATCAAAAACCATATGTACAGGTTGCACACACAGAATGTGAAATTACAGCGCTCCCTAGACCAATAACAGATTAGTTATAGTTACATATAACATATTACATTACATATTACAATAACATATTACTTATAGTTACATATTACATTACATATTACAATAACATATTACTTATATTTACATAATAACACAATAGATATGTAAAAACACAGTATATATATAGTCAGCCTAGAAATCTAGATGTACCCTAGCAGTAGCAATGGAAATTTCTATAATTAATTCTATCGATTGTGGCCAGACCACAGAATTTGATGTAGGCTGGCTTGTCAGACAAAATAGATGTATTATAACATAGTACATATACTGTAGTTACATAGCAGCCAATGAGGGTGTTCCCCCTGCATTAATTCACATTTGTAGAAGTATGTTTTTGCATCACCGCATCATACTTAGTTCTGGCCGATAAATACGCAGGTATGGGCAGTAATTGTTTACTGCCTTATGGCGTTGCATGAACATATTCTTTACATTTCCACCGACCGAGGCTAGCAAGGGCTATTTACCTACACAGAAGAGGGAGGGGAGGGTCTGCTGCTCGTTATCCTCTCCTCTCCTATCCTATCCTGCCCCGTCCACCATTTCCTCATCCCTAGACCAAGTGCTGCCAAGATGTTTCTAGTTGCATGGTTGCTCAAGATGTTTATGGTCTGAGAGACATTTATTGTGCTTGGTGTTCTGTGCTACACTGAGAAGCCAAAGTTTGAGATAAAGATAAAGCCACCGTCAGAAGCCACGTAGGAAGTGTTGTGTAGTGCTGTAATCTCCATCTTGAGAGAGAGGCTCGGAGGGGCCCGCAACAAAAAGAGGAGCGGGGGGGGGGGGGCGCTGGGAGAACAACAACAAAGAGCGGAGCATGTGACACACGGAGGAATGCACCGCATGAAAGAGGGGCAGGCGGAAATGGTGTGGAACAGCCAAACATCTGGCACACAGCACGTGGAGAGCGAGGGGCCTCTAGCTCTAGTGTGTGTGTGTGTGTGTGTGTGTGTTTTGTGTTTGTGTGTGTGTGTGTGTGTGTTTTGTGTTTGTGTGTGTGTGTGTTTTCTGTTTTGTGTTTGTGTGTGTGTGTGTGTATGTATGTTTGTGTGTGTGTGTGTGTGTGTGTATACGAGAGTGTGTCTGGATATGTGTATGAGTGTATGTATGTGCGTACTTGTGTCTGTGAGTGCGGGTACGTATGTAGCCATGTATGTAGTCTTGTCAGTGTGCCAACCGCATGTGTGTATGTACTGTATGTGTGTGTATCTCTGTGTGTGTGTGTGTATGTGTGTGTATGTGTATGTCTGTGTGTGTATGTGTGTGAGTGCGTGTATGTATGTAGCCATGTATGTAGTCTCGTCAGTGTGCCAACCGTATGTGCGTATGTATATGTGTGTGTATGTGTATGTCTGTGTATGTCTGTGTGTGTATGTGTGTGAGTGCGTGTATGTATGTAGCCATGTATGTAGTCTCGTCAGTGTGCCAACCGTATGTGCGTATGTACTGTATGTGTGTGTATCTGTGTGTGTGTGTGTGTATGTCTGTGTATGTCTGTGTGTGTATGTGTGTGAGTGCGTGTATGTATGTAGCCATGTATGTAGTCTCGTCAGTGTGCCAACCGTATGTGTGTATGTACTGTATGTGTGTGTATCTGTGTGTGTGTGTATGTCTGTGTATGTCTGTGTGTGTATGTGTGTGAGTGCGTGTATGTATGTAGCCGTGTATGTAGTCTCGTCAGTGTGCCAACCGCATGTGTGTATGTACTGTATGTGTATGTCTGTGTGTGTGTGTGTATGTCTGTGTATGTCTGTGTGTGTATGTGTGTGAGTGCGTGTATGTATGTAGCCATGTATGTAGTCTCGTCAGTGTGCCAACCGTATGTGTGTATGTACTGTATGTGTGTGTATCTGTGTGTGTGTGTGTATGTCTGTGTATGTGTGTGTATGTCTGTGTGTGTATGTGTGTGAGTGTGTGTATGTATGTAGCCATGTATGTAGTCTCGTCAGTGTGCCAACCGTATGTGTGTATGTATGTACACAGTCAGCTCTACAGGCTCTCACTCCTACAGCAGAAGTCTGAGAGACAAACCAGATGTGGAAAAGCAGTAAACACCAATTCACACAGAAATAAACTCCTTCCGCCTCCTTTCCAGTGGACTGAATAACTATATGTAAAGGTGCAAATGTATTCCATAAATTCTTCTGAAGGTAGAATATCCATTTACCAAAAAAACATTTGTCGTAGTCGTAGTGTCATTGAAGTGGCTGATGGTGTAACCAGAACACATACATTACTCCTGCCATGAAGACCAGTCACCCATACAGTACCATGTATTATTATGTATTATTACCAGCCAGTGTTTGACCATGAGCTGGTGTTTTGCCCCGCAGGTGAACGGTCTTGATCCAGCATCCCTCTCTGCTGATGACAGTGACCTGGAGGCCCGTCTGAACAGCTGGAACCTCGGGGTAAAGTGCCCTCTCCTCACCTCACGCTATCTGCACGAGCCAGCACACCATGAGGCCAACAGCTGGGTCTACCAATGCCCCCTTGTGTGTGTGCGTGCGTGTGTGTGTGCGTGCATGTGTGTGTGCGTGCATGTGTGTGTGTGTGCACGTGTATGTGTGTGTATGTGTGTGTATGTGTGAGTGTGAGTGTGTGTGAGTGTGTGTGAGTGTGTGTGAGTGTGTGAGTATGTGTGAGTGTGTGAGAGTGTGTGTGCATGTGTGTGTGCGTACGTTTGTGGCTGTGCTTGTGCGTGTGTGCATGCAAGTGCACCTTACCTAGGCCAAATCTGTTATGTGTGACGAATTGCAGGGACAAGCTGTTGCCAGATCTGATTGTGTTGTACCAAAGTTGTGCTAAACACTGGGTTGGGTTGGGCTGGGCAGTACCAGGGCTGACAAACTACACATGCATACAGTTAGCATAGTCAGGACAGAAGTGAAGAATCACACTTGTCTGTTGTGTCCCTACTCTGTGTCCCTTTACACCTCTGTTTGCTTATGTCCTCCTTTTTTGTAAGTCGCTTATGATAAAAGTGTCTGCCAAATGCAATGTAATGTAATGTAATGTAATGGACTTGGGGAAAGAGTGAGACTCAGACTGAAGAGGGCCAGACCTAAAGTGCCTGCCGTCTGGTAGTCTCTCTATCTCTACAGGACTTGATCTCTGTAATCTGGGTGGAAGAAACTTATCAGAAGCTGATCTTTACCTGAGTATTCAGTGAAGAATCTAGATGAGTCATACTTCTACCATCCTCTGCTCTTTCTTTTCCGCTGTCTCTGTGTCTGTCCTCCATGTCTCTCTCTCTCTCTCTCTCTCTCTCTCTCTCTCTCTCTCTCAATCTCTCTGTCTGTCTCTCTCTCCCTCTCTCTTTCTCTCTTTTTCTCTTTCTGTGTCTCTTTCTTTTTTCTGTGTTTCTGTCTCTTCTCTCTCTATCTCTCTCCCTCTCTGTCCTGTTCTCTCTTTCTCTCTCTGCCCTCTGCCTACCTCTTCTTGAGTAATCAGCCAATCCATCTAAAGAGGGACGTGACACTCTGCACCTATCCTTGCTCTCTGAGACCTGATAAGAGTAAGCAAGCAAGGGGCATCCTGGCAATACCCGCACATCTTGTTTGTGTTACGCCCCCCCCCCCCCCGCCCCCCCGTGTCTGTGTGTGAGCCATAGGCCAGGCAGGCAGGCAGGCAGGCAGGGCAGGGCACTGTGAAACAGCTCCTACATGATGGTGAGGCAGGCAGGCAGGCAGACAGGCAGACAGGGTAGGGTGCTGTGAGACAGCTCCTACATGATGGTGAGGCAGGCAGGCAGGCAGGCAGACAGGCAGACAGGCAGGCAGACAGACAGGCAGGCAGGCAGGCAGGCAGGCAGGCAGGCAGGCAGGCAGGCAGACAGACAGGCAGGCAGGCAGGCAGGGTAGGGCGCTGTGAGACAGCTCCTGGATGACGGTGCTCTCAGCCCAGGCCTCATATTTCATATGGAAGCCATTCCACTGGGGGCACCCATGCTCCTCGGGGTCAAAGTGCACTGTCACGGAAACCTTCCCCCACTTTTTTTTCTGCTCCTCTCCTTTTCATGGGCTCTGGTTTCACAGGGTCTTGGACAAATGGAAACAATATGATCGATGCTTCGTCCAATTTCGCCGTCTCTGATCTACACTCCTTTTTTTTGTTTGTTTGGTTTAAAGGTCAAACATTTTTTGCTTGCTCTCAGTGATGGGGTCAGTAATGGGTTGCATAGTATATTATGTTCATCACCCATCACAATAGATTTGCTATGGGGGTGTTCAGCCACATTATTGTGGTATTGATGACACTGGCTATGCCCCAAGTTGCCAGAAGGTGTGTGGTGAGGCATTTGGTTAAATGACAAACGGCCTTACTGCCAGTATTTGACTGCCAAGCTGCAGTGCATTGATGCACAAGGCCTCAAGGAGCAGCCCCACTCTGCCGTGGGAGCGCTCTGGCTTGGGCCTCTGGACTGTAATGTGTTTGGTTCAGTGTTGTGGGAAAAAGACATAGTTCAGTTAGATTTGAAGGGACTGGAGCAGCCTTCAAGCAGGCGCTGTCGACACTCCTCCTCTCTGTCTCTCCGGCTCCACTCGTTTTCTTTGCAGCTGATTGAATGCATCCCCTGCTGATTGGCAAATCAGAAAATCAAGGCCTCCAAATTCCTTCTCAACCGAGGACTTTCCGACCGAGCTCCAGTGGAGGAAACCAAGATGAGTTTTTGTCTGTTACCATAAATGTCTGTTGGCGGTGGTGTTTTTGCCTCCGTAAGCTGACGGCCTCCATTTGACAACTATTTTTGAAGTCACAATATTTTTGTGATGCTCTTCACACAGACCATTGAGTCCTTTGACAATGTGCCTGTCTGGCTTTCTCCTTTCCTGTTTACATTTGTAAGTCAGCACATGTGTAGATCCAAAGGATGTGGTCTAAACAAGATGGGCATGTTTTAAACTTCTATGCTTTACACATGCACGGCATATTTTTGAGCTTCATTTTGTTGGTTCTCACCAGCATGCAGATTAACAAAGACCTCTCCATCCACACACACACAGCCACAGACAGGATGAAGGAGATGAAGAGGAGCTGGACAGACTGTTTTAAATTCTCGCCTTTCACTAGGAGAGTGAGGATGTTTTGCTCACAGAATCGCACAAAGACAAGGTCTTTGTGAAAAAAAAAAAAAAAAACAGAACACCATTTAGATGTTTTGCACACTGCATCGCACTAAAGAAAGGTCTTTGTTAAAAAAAAAAAGAACAGAAGACAAGTTATTCCCAAAAGCAGGAATGAGGATGTTTTGTACACTAAATCGACAAAGTCTTCTTGAAAAAAAGAAAAAACAGAAGACAATTTATTCCCAAAAGCAGGACTGAGGACTGAGGGCGGACGTTTGAGCGCTGCGCTGTGGCTGCCCCCAGCACTCATCACCAGCAGACCCAGCTCACAGCTCACAGGGTGGCACAGCAGGGCCAGGGAGGGGAAAGCTGACCCTCGCCTCTCAGGCCGCAAGTGGCACTCTGGCCGCTGTGGCTAAGAGCCTGTGTTTACGTCTGCCAGCGCACCAAGCCCCCACCAACCCCACCCCACCACACACACACACACACACACACACACACACACACACACACACACACCTCCCAGTGTGCAAACACCAGCTATCGGCATGGCCCGACATCCACCAACATGGCCAGACCGCAACACATGCGGCACACACACACACACACACACATACACACACACACACACACACACACACACACACACACACACACACACACACACACATGCTTTGTTCAGTTAGCCTACGGACGGTTTCCCTGTGCCAGGAAGCCGCTGCCCGGACTCCCACAGAGTGCCCTGAAGATGGAGGAGAGGAGGGGAAGGGATGGGATGAGGGGTGGTGGTGACTCCCACAGAGTGCCCTGAAGATGGAGGAGAGGAGGGGAGGGGAAGGGATGGGGATGAGGGGGGGTGGTGGTAAGACACTACAGGGGGGATTCACCACACAACAAGGATGGCT
>CM059266.1:4641485-4648985 GCA_030347295.1 Setipinna tenuifilis
GCATGTGTTTATGGAATGTGCCATGTAAAAATCCTGATGCATTCTCACGGGCATGTTCTGAAGGCAGCTTAGGGACTCAGAGAGGAAAGCCACTGAATATATTAGCGAACTAAAGACGCGGAAAGATTTATGTGAGAATGCTGGTACTGGGCATGCTTAAAAGATAAGAACTATAAAAACAAACTGCAGAATTAGATTCTGGAACAGAGTTATGATTATGTATATAGTGTAGTGCTTGGGAAAAGAAATGAGGTGTTTCTATCTATATGTTTCTGTCCTCCTAATTATTCTAAATCACGACAGAATGCATTATACATGATGGATGATGGAAACTCTGAACAAGAAGTCTTTTGTCTGCAACAGAAAGATGCATACTTACTTTGACAGCTTTGCCAGTCTTAGGAGGGCCAATGGAGAAGGATTTGTCTGCCTCAGTTCAGCAGAGAGGGAGGGGAGGATTTAGGAAGTCAGAGCAAGAGAGAGGGAAAGAGAAAAAGAGAGAGGGAAAGAGAGAGCGAGAGAAGGAGTGGTATCTCCCTCTGGTTATTCCCCTCCAGGGAATAATATAGCTATCGTTCGGGTCTGGATTATTATAGCGGCAGTTACAGATAACATACTTAGTGGCAAGTCGATGATGGGGGTTAAAGGGATGGTCCTCCCTTTCCAAAGACGCAAGTGTCTGCCACAGAATGCTGGACATGCTTAGACTCAGGCAGAGGAGGAAAAAAAGAAAGCAAAGAGAAGGGAAGAGAACGAGAGAGAGGGAGAAGGAGAGAGAGAGAGAGGGACAGAGAAAGGGAGAGGGAGGGAGAGAAAGACAGTTTTTTTTTTTAGTTTCTTTTTCTTTCTCTCCACGCTGTTGCAGTCATGGCTGTGCATAAGAATGTTTTCCACTCCGCGTCAGGACTGGGAGCATCTCTCCAGACGGCCACTGCTGCATGTGCTGCCCAGATGAAGCAGGAATTGAAAGCAGAAAGCAGAGATAGGCACATGGATCTGGGTCACATGACGTGGCCTATACGTGGCCAGCCTTTGTTTTTGATTTTTTACTTATTTATTTATTTATTTTTAAGTAAGCTCTCTTTTTTTTCACAACCACTTCGGAACATTGTGCACTGTGACGTCCAGTGCTTTCCTGCCTATTCCCGCATTCCCGGAACTTGCGTCAAAATGGCCGTAGTGTAGTCGTTACTCAGTGTGGTACACAGGGCTCTGGTCTGCCACAGTGTCGTCCATGGGGGGATCAGATCTGTCTCATCATAAGTGTGATATGTGACCGGTGCGTCACTGCGGGCTGCAGATCCCCACAGGTTTCTGTGTCACTATGGTTTTGGTCAGATTAAATCACTGTCCCATGTGTTTTTGGTGTGGAATCACATGTTTTGAAATGTTGTGTGTGTGTGTGTGTGTGTGTGTGTGTGTGTGTGTGTGTGTGTGTGTGTGTGTGTGTGTGTGTGTGTGTGTGTGTGTGTGTGTGTGTGTGTGTGTGTGTGTGAAAGAGAGAGAAAGAATGTATGTATGCAAGTGTAAGAAATGTATGAATGTGACTGCAAAATATGTGAAATTATGTGAAATTGAGAATATATGTACATGAGAGGAGAATGTATGTATGTGAGAGTAGGAATATATATATACAGTATGTGTGAGACAGCCATAATGATTAATGTCTTGAATGACCCCTCATATATGTGCATGTGTGTGTGTGTGTGTGTGTGTGCATGCTATATTGTTCAGATCCTAGAGCGTAAGAACAGAGAGATGGAGGACCTGAAGAGTGTGTTCAGGAGCAAGCAGAAGGAGGCGGAGGAGACCATTCGCATGCTGGAGAAGAGAGGTGTGTCATTACGGCTGACCAGCACTTATAGGGGGGAAAGTGTGGACACTTTAGCACCACAGTTTCTTTGTCTGTGTCTGTGTCTGTCTGTCTTTGTTTGCATGGTAGCTGGCCCACTCACGCACTTCACTTTCCGTTATGCACTGCTAACACACCTGCACGCTAATTACATTCATCTGTGCCTGAACCAGCACACAGCACCGTCACTGGGTGGCTGCAGTTGTGAGGTGAGACGGCGACGTCTCAAGCATCACAAGCACTTATAGAAAGGGAGGAAAGGAGTAACTGAAAGACCAAGGAAAATAGCCTTTCAGCACAAAGCACACTTCTACTGCTCCTCAAGAACAGTGTTTTACCATAATGTTTTTTTTACAGCTGTTTCACTTGATGGGTAACCTTTATAGTTATCCATAGGTAGTGTGTATAAGGGCAGAGACAGAAACAAAAGACAAAATCCAGTGCCTTTGCTTTGGGAGTAATGAGGTGGAAGAAAGAGATGAGGCATTTCCTGCTTGTAGCTCTGGCCAAAGTGTTTGGGCTGGCATGGGATTCAAACCCCGGTCTCTGGGGTACCAAACGTGAGCTTTGACCACAACACCAAAGAGCCAGGCTCGTTGCTATGGCAGTCAGAGCACACCCACAACCTTAGTGATGGTCACTCCATCACACAAGTACTTCTGGTGTGAATGCATCTATTTGCTACTGGTATGTGTGTCATTCTGCTGTTGCATTGCATCTCCAGTGGTTAACAGTGTCCTTTGTCTATACGTCCTGCTGCAGTCCAGAGCCTGGTGCGTGAGTCTCAGGTCATCCGCGAGAACAAGGAGAAGCAGATCACTGAGCTGAAGAAGATGGCCGATCAGAGCGCAGACTCCCTGAAGAACGAGTGGGAGAAGAAGGTAAGAAGCCTACATGGCACATACAAGGATACAAGGATGTTCTATTGTCACATGTATAGATGTACTGGGTAGAGTAGGACATGCAGGGAAATAAGTGATTGTTTGTCTGGAGACCATTAAAGACAAAAGCGCAAATTCTAAGGACAGTTGCCCCAAGTTAGATGTCAAGTCAAGTCAAGTTTATTTGTATAGCGCATTTCATACACAAAAGATGTGTGCTCCCCCACTACATCAGTTAAGAACCACCAGGTGTTTACACACTTCTGAAGGACTGTCATCAAATATCTTCACCATAGAATGACATGTATGTAAAACTGCTGCTGTGTTGTTGCGGTCTTGTGGGTTAACATTTTTGCATGGTTAAATTTAGTAGTTTATTACATCTCAGAATTCTCAGAAACAGATATTTAATTCACAATGTACTCTTGAGTCGTGAATCTCACAACTCACTCCAGACCATTCTGTCGCTAAAGAAATACAACATGGCCGTATCGCGCCTTCCTCTGCCCGTCTGTGTGTAATAAACTACGAAGACCTACAGTATGTGCAGCTTAGAGTTGGGTTTGTTAATTTTAGTAGTTTATTACATCTCAGAGTTCTCAGAAAAAGATATTTAATTCACAATGTACGTACTATCTCACGACTCACTCCAGACCATTCTGTCACTAAAGAAATACAACATGGCCGTATCGCGCCTTCCTCTGCCCGTCTGTGTGTAATAAACTACGAAGACCTACAGTATGTGCCGTTCAGGGTCGGGTTGACCCCCAGTATATGACCTTTGACTTCTGACCCCTGTGGCAGCTCCACGCGGCCGTGTCGGAGATGGAGCAGGCCAAGCCCTCCTCTGCTTGTCTATGTGTAATAAACTACAAAGACCAATGTGCAGTTCAGGGTTTGGCTTGACCCCCCCCCCAGTATATGACCTTTAACCTTTGACCCCTGTGGCAGCTCCACGCGGCCGTGTCGGAGATGGAGCAGGCCAAGTTCGAGCTGCAGAAGAAGCACACGGAGAACATCCAGGAGCTGCTGGAGGACACCAACCAGCGCCTGGCCAAGATGGAGGTGGAGTACAGCAGCCAGACACAGGTCACGGTGAGTTTAGGTTGGTGTAGTGTGTGTGTGTGTGTGTGTGTGTATGTGTGTGTGTGTGTGTGTGTGTGTGTGCATCTGGCCAAGATGGAGGTGGAGTACAGCAGCCAGACACAGGTCACGGTAAGCGGAGGCCCTCACACCAACGTCTCAGATCGGATTTTGTTACATTACATTACACTTAGCAGACGCTTTCATCCAAAGCATCTTACAAAAAGATCTGACTTGTGTTTCCTGAGTTTAGGTTGGTGTAGACTAAGCACAGTTCTTTAAGTGGACACAGTCTTTTAAGTGGACACAGTCTTTTAGGCCATTTTTATCATTCTTTTTTTCAGCTGTGAGACTGGTGTTTGTGTGTGTGTGTGTTTGTGTGTGTGTGTGTGTGTGTGTGAATGTGAGAGCATCTGTTGTGTGTGACATTTGGGAAGTCTTTGAAACATCCTGTGCAACACAAATATTGTATCAGACAAGACAGTACCAAATATTGCTCTACAAACATGAAGCATCAAGACTCTAATGCCACAATCTCAGATCTGACTCGTGTTTCCTGAGTTTAGGTTGGTGTGGACTAAGCACAGTTCTTTGAGTGGACACAGTCTTTTAGGCCATTTTTATCATTCTTTTCAGCTGTGAGACTGGTGTTTGTGTGCATGTGTGTGTGTGTTTATGTGTATGTGAATGTGACGCCATCTGTTGGGATAACCTTCATACTTGGTCGTAGTTAGTGTGTATAAGGGCTGAGACAGAAACAGAAGACTGGTGTTTGTGCGTATGTATGTGTGTGTGCGTGTGTGTGTTTGTGTGTGTTTGTGTGTGTGAATGTGACAGCATCCGTTATGTGTGACATTTGGGAAGTCTTTGAAACATCCTGTTCAACACAAATATTGTATCAGACAAGACAGTACCAAATATTGCTCTACAAACATGAAGCATCAAGACTAGACATGACACACCGTCCACAATGCTAGGCGTGTTTCACTATCCACACAGTGCCTCATTTGAAACACTGGCCTTTTTTCCTTCTTTCCCTGTCCTAAAAGTAGCACTCGTCCCCCTCCTTACAAAGAACACACACACACACACACACACACACACACACATCCCAGAGTGTAGGACGCCTAAACAAAGAGCATTTTGTGGTCACTGACCTTGTGTTGGTGGAGAGAGGGGGTTTTGGAGAAGCCTGTTTGTTTTGGGCGTGTAGGGTATTACAGCTAAAATGAGTTTATGTTCGGGGAAGAGGGGGGGTAAGGCGGGGTGGGGGTGTCCATCCGCCACCAGCCTACAAGATAATTTACCTTTTTTTTATTTTTTCATGCTTTAGCATCTCCCTCATTTAGCATTCAGCAGGCCTAACTAGCGTCACAGAGGGGCTGTGAGGTGGCCGGGATCTGTCAGCAGTCTGGAATTTCTCAGCTTCAATAGGCAGGCATAAGCCCCCATGTACCCCCCCTCCCCCCCATCCCCCCAATCCCCCAATCCCCCTCTGCTACCAACACAGGCCCTCGCAGCACAGCCCACCCCCCCCATGCCCCCCCCTTCTCTCCTGTCTTTAATAATTAAACGGGTTACGTGCCCAGACGGGGCTGCGGATGAAAGCGGCCTGTGTCGTCGGAGATGAGCCTGCCCCTGCTCCTCCCTCTCATGTTGGTTTAGGAGTGACCTTTGCAGCGCCGTCCACCTGAGCCTCCACTCCGCGTAGAGTAGAGCCTGTCTGTTCTCCAGCCTGCCTGCACCCACCCCCATCACCATCCTCATCACCACCTTCAGACCCCACCCCCACGCCCAGCCCCAGCACCACCTTAAGCCCCCACCCCCATCCCCAGCCCCATGCCTTCCACCCAGACACGCTGCAGCCTGGCCCCCAGTCATCAAGCTGTCAGCTGAGGCAAGGCGAGGTGAGGCGCTGGAGGTACCTCAACCCCTCCACCAACCCCTTCAAGCCCCCCCCCCTCCCAGCCCCCCCAAGGCCAAAGGGCTGACGCCTCCCCCAACACACACAGACACGCACACATTCGCTTTTCTGTTTGATGTTCCTCCGTCCCTGCCTTTGATAGCTTTGGTTTTTCTTTCTTTTATGTCTTCAGACTGCACTTTTCCTTTCAGAAAGAGAAATGAAGCTTTTCAGAGGTGCTCGGAGAGGCGGAGGGGGTGGTGATGTCACAACAGCCATCCATTTGGTTGCATTCCCACCCCCACCACCCCCCTACGCCCCACACCTTACACCCTACACCACACACCCCCATCTCCCCATCTCCTTCTCCTCCACATCCACCTGCTTGTGTATGCAGCCATCCAGTGGGAGGAATGTGATGGGTATTTCTGTTTGTGTGTCTGAGCGGCTTTGCATGCCCTGTTTGCCCAGCTTGGGTTTCCACCCACGCTGTTGTTGTGTGCTGAAATAAATGGGCATTGCCAGACAGAAACAATTTTAGTGGCGTCCGTTTTCTCTCTGCTCCCCCCCACTCCTTTTTAAAATGCATGCATAATATGCCCCAGTGCTCGAGATTTCTCAGTCTCAGCTTTACCTGCCACATCCTCGGCTTTCAGGTGTTGCGGTTGCCAAATTGTGGTTGCATGGTTGCCAGGACGGGATCTTCTGGAACATTCCTGTCTGCTCGAAAAATTTGCCCAAGCATGATTTCTCTAGCGCACCCAGGAATAATGGCCTCTTTTGAGGGGCGGAGAGAAATAACACGCTTTTGTATGTTCGGCCGAACGCAGAGAGAGACTTCAAGAGAGGATACAAGCTGAAGCCGGTGAAAGCACAATCACGTGTTGTGCATTGCTAACCAGCGCGGGATGGAAGATTGATTGAGATAGCATCCTTTGCATTCTTTTGTGCATTGAACTCGCTGCATATTTTCTGCCGAGCTTTTGAAGTGTCCTTCACTGCACAGATATCTGATATTCCAAAGGTTTGTGTGTTAGCTAGAAAACCACTGCCACTCAGAGACGTGCAAACCAACAGTAAGGGAGAAAAAAAAAAGAAAAGCACAAATCCAGAACAAGAAAAAGCAAAAGAAAGAGTTGGATTGTGTTACACGAGAACAGATGCTTTCCCATTAGGCTGCAATATTGGGCTCCTTAGATTCATCAATGTTTGTGGTCGCATTACAGATGCACAGATGAATTGCATGTAATCAATTTCATGTGACTCATATCAGATTCAGCTATGGGGAATGAAGGCCTATTGTGCACATATCAGTGGCATTTCCCTCCGCCTGCCAGGTTCTCCTGAATCATCACACAAAACACAGAAGCTTTTTTTTTTTTTGTCTTTTTTTTGTCTTCTCTTGCTTTTGTTTTTTTCTTTCTGACTTGATTGCAGCCTTCTGAAACAATGCCTTGTTTGGGACTGCATGACTGTGTGTGTGACTGTGTGTGAAGCCGCATGCCAGGCGTCGAGACGTCACTTAAGGAGGGCCTGCAGTCGCTGCTGCCTGACCAGCGATCCGGTCTGCTTCAATAAGACACATCTGAGATAAGCGGATGTTTACGCATGTTGACAGCCATCACATCACATCTCGTCTTGTCTCGTCTCTGGCAGCTGTGTGCGTCTGACAGGAGAAACATTTGGGGGGGGGGGGGGGGGGGGGGGGCATGTCTGAGTAGATGCTGCCATTTCCGAGAAAAACTTTCCAGGTTTGAGTGAATGTGTGCTATCCGTCATAG
>CM059266.1:4653985-4666485 GCA_030347295.1 Setipinna tenuifilis
GTGTGTGTCTACGTGTGTGTGTGTGTGTGTGTGTATGTGCGCGCGCACGTGCGTGTGTGTGTGTTTCTCTACTGTGGCACATGTCAGGTCCACACAGCTTCAGCGTGATGCTGAGCAGCAGAGCGAGCAGCATGAGGAGGGCCTACGCAGACTCAAGGCCACCCACGAGGCCAACCTCAGCCACTACCAGAAGGAGCACACACTCTCCACCGCTAAGGTAAGTGTACTGTAGATGTGGTTTGGACATGGGCACTGGCTGAAGAGGTTGTGGGCTGTGTGTACCCCATCTCTGTCTTCGGTGAGGGGGCTGAGAGGGTGCAGCAGTGGTTAGACTTTACCCTACACTTCCATACTCCTAAAGCATGATTAACTCTGATTGGCTCTGTTTATGAAGTTTTGTTTTTTATTTCTTTGTTTTTTTCCAGTGCTAGGGAAGTATGAACCACTAGAGAACTTCGGTACAGTTTGATGGTTTTGACAAAGACATGTATGGCATCCAAATTGTGGACTCTACCTTCAAATATTACCATCGTGTGTTCCTCTGTGTCACATTACTATTCCCTCTCTTCCTCTTAAATACCCAAATACGTATCTTTTTGTTTCTGCCAACACCCTTACTCCAGTGCAAGGCTGAGTGTTTAAGATGCTGTGCTGAGTGTCTGTGTCTCTGTCCCTGTGCAGGCGTCTGAGGTGATTGAGGGGCTGGAGGGGGCGGTGGCCCAGCTGAAGGAGCAGCTGCAGGAGAGTGAGCACCGCAGGCAAAGGCAGATGCGGGTGAGACCCCCCTCACATGGCCCATCCACTATACACACACCGCCAGGCGCCAGCATCCCTGACATGGCCCATCCACTACACACACATAGCCAGCATCAGGACCACTCTTGCATTCAAGGGCATCCCTGCAACCAACCATTCAAGACTCTAAATCTATAATTGTGTGCAAATCACCTAAACTAAACTAAGAAAAAGTACTAATTTATTAAAATGATTCGAAGATTTCCCACGGGCATGCCTTTGTTGTCACAAAATTAGAATAGCTGTGTCTTTGTGATAAACTATGTACCCTTTATTGCCCCTAGTACTGTCTGCAGTGGACAGACATGACTGTCCAACTTTAATAAAATAGTGACTCTGCACACTTATAAACTCTACTAAAATGGCCTCTGGTCCTCCCTCATTACCCATACAAGCATCCATTCACTTTCAGCAGCAGCTCGAGTACTACATATGTGCTTTTTATGCACATATCAGATATGTGTGTGTGTGTGTGTGTGTGTGTGTGTGTGTGTGTGTGTGTGTGTGTGTGTGTGTGTGTGTGTGCTATGTCATGTGTGTTGCAGGATCAGGAGAATAAGGCACAGAAGGAAATGGCTGACCTGCAGTTTAACAGTGAGAAAAAGGTATAAGGTTAACTCAACACGCACTCATGCTTACACACACAAACACACACACACACACAGTTCTCATTAGCTACAGGTGTGCGTTTTATGTTGTTTCGATGCGGATGAGTTTGAGTTTGGGTGAAGCGTCCTCTGAGCAACAAGCACTCGTCCTCTAAAGGATCAATTGAATGTCACAGCATGAAAGAGGAGCCCTCTCCATCCCTCTCCATCCCTCTCCATCCCTCTCCCGGTAATCAGCTTTAAACGCAAGGGGCCCAGTTTAGAAGTCGAGATGAAAGTCGGCCCTTTGGCCTCAGTAGTTTGAATGTGCTTTGATTCTGTACCTCTCCCTTGTTCAAAGTAGCATTCAACTCATAAAACACATTTCCCAGCGGCCCTTTATGGAGGAGCTGGGTCCTTCACTGGGTCAAGTGGGGTAACGTGGTTAAAAAAAGAGAGGACAAAGAATGAGAGTGAAAGAGAGAGAGAGGGGTGGAAACGGGGTCAAAGAGAGAGAGAGAATCAGACAGAGAGAGGGAGAAAGAGTGAGAGAGAGATAGAGAGATGGGTGGAAAGAGGGTTAAAGAAAGAGAGAATCAGACAGAGAGAGGGAGAAAGAGCATAAGAGAGAGATATAGAGAGAGGGGTGGAAAGAGGGTTAAAGAAAGAGAGAATCAGACAGAGAGAGGGAGAAAGAGCATAAGAGAGAGAGAAAGACAAAGAGAGAGTGTGCGAGAGAGTAAGAGAGAGAGAGGGGTCCAGTAGTTGTCACCACTGTCTGCGGCGCACTTAACAGGCCTTGGTAATTCACTCACCCGTGGTCAGACCCGTGAAGCAGCTCCTCGCCACTCATGGCCGCTTCAAAGCCTCCCGGCCGCCGTAAAAGTAGCAGCCCCTTAATGAAATGGCCCCTGTCGAGGAGGGCAGGCCAACATTCAACAGGATCTTGACCCAAACACCTGGTCTCCGCCAACTAGCAACCTTCCCCCACATCCCCCCAGCCCCCATACCCTCCTTACCTCAGCCCCCTTCACCTACCCCAGCCCCCCCTTACCCCATTCACCATCAAAGTCACGACAATGAGAGTAGACACTCCATGAGGCTCTACCCAGCCATGGCACATCTGCACCGGGCTGCCACATGTGTGCAGCACACACCTGCATGTGTGCAGTGCAGTGACGCCCCCCCTTCCCACCCTCTCACCCCCCCCCCCCACTCCCCCCCCAAAGGCTACTGCGGCTGACCCATGACCCTCCAGCCCACAGGCACTTTGACAGGAACCACATACATGGAGGGGAGGGGAGGGCAGGATTTGTAAGGGGGCAAAGGGACCTAAGAGAGTCAGCGAGGTTGAGGGAGGCAGTGGAGGGAGAGGGAGAGGGAAGGGAACAGGGTGTTTTGTCAGGTTAAGCTGCTTTGTTGAGATGAGGTTCCCATAGATGAATTCCATGTAACCCTACTATAATACCCTACTACTAACCCTAACACTAACTTTGACTGACTTGACTTCCTCTCAGCTCTACATTTGTTCTTTGAACGTGTCTAAAAAGGAAAGAGGTTGGTGTGTAAAATGAGCAAATGCTTTGCTTGAGGGATCGTTCAGCATTGATCGTTCAGCATTGTAGCCCAACTTCACAGGTAGCCAAGTTCAGCAGAAGTAGGGCACTAAAGTGGCTAGTAAGGAGAGGTGAGTGTCCAGCTCAAGAGAGCATGGTGGGGATCTTCAGATGGAGTCAGATGATTGGGGTAATGATGTCCAACTTTTAAGACAGTATTAAACAGCATCCCATTGGCCCTTTACTATTACAATGACAGTGCTAAAAAAAAAAAAAAAGAATGTTTGCCACATAAAGTGGCATGAGAATCCATTGGGTTGGGATCATTAAATGACATTACACTTAGCAGACACTTTTATCCAAAGCGACTTACAATCATGATATGTACTGGTGTAAAAGGCATCAATCAAAGCGTGGCACTGTCACATAACTTGGCCTAAATAACAACTGCTTGAAATGCTTTGTTAGAGAGAGAAAAGGAAGGAGATGGCAAGGTGACTATGAATGACCCCTCACCTGCTTGCCAAAACACAGGTGCGTGGGCTGCAGGGCGAGTTGGACAGAGAACGCTCCGAGGCCAGAAGGAAGGAAGCTGACCTTCAGGAAGCACTAAGGTGAGTCATGCCCCCCCCCCTACACACACACACCACACACACACACACACACACACACACACACACACACACACACACACACACACACGAAGCTGACCTTCAGGAAGCACTAAGGTGAGTCGTGTCCCTCCCCCACACACACACACACCATACACACACACACTTTTAATTCCTCCAGGAAGCACTAAGGTGAGTTTTTATTTCCCTCCACTTTTAATCGAAGGCAAAAGGGCTAGATAAGGTTGTCAAAATGCTGTCTATAAGCCTCTGCAACTGTGTATCCGAGTGGCACGTTAGCAGATACTGAGGCGCCTGTCTTGCTTGGTCTCGTCTGTGGTCTCGCCTCGTTCACGCAGCCCAGCCGTCCTGAAGACCAACAGGCAGCCATGGCCTCCGCTCCTACAGTAAGACCCGTGCTAAATGAGACAGCTGCAGCCCTCTGCTGATTAGAAACATGTCCTCTGCCTGGGGATCCCGCTCACATTAAAGAGGAGTCCCACACCGCCATGGTATAGCGCCCCCTGTGGAGGCCTTGCGCAGTGGTAGCCGCCATTTTGTTTGAAAGCTGGAACAGGGCAGTACAGCAGGAGAGTGGGAGCAGATAGTCCTGTGATGTAATGTAATGTGCTGTGCTATGCTGGGCTGGGCTGGGCTGGGCTGGGCTGGGCTGTGCTATGCTGTGCTGTGATGCACGTTGCTGTGCTGTGATTTGCTGTGCTGTGCAGTGCTATACTGTGCTGTGATTTGCTGTGCTGTGCTGTGATTTGCTGTGCTATGCTATACTGTGCTGTGCCGTATGGGAGTCTGGCCTCGCGCTGTTATCATGCGTGGCAGAGACATCACGCGCTTCCCATTAGAGTGCTGTGTATTGTTTGTCTGGCCTTGGCATACCTAGGCCGCGCTTTCATGTCTGCTCGACAGAGAAAGAGCGGAATGGAGCGGGGGATGGGGGGGGGGGGGGGAGAGAGAGAATTTCCACTTGGCTTTAACTCGTAGCAGCTGTAGCCACGTTTGACACGCTCTTACCACAGGCGTTAAATCATGTTTGAATGCTCAGCCTCCTCCTCCTCCTCCTCCTCCTCCTCCTCCTCCTCCTCATCCCCCTCCTCTCCTGCCCCTGCACCACCACCACCATTCTAAGAAACCAACCAAAATCCCCAGAAATTGCGATGACGTCAGCGCGCTGGGCCTGGGCTGGTCCCCTCACACATTGTTATGGCCTTGTTTACTATCCGTTCGCTCGCTCAGATCTCGAGAGCCAGAGATCGTTGTGCGTCGTGCTCCCTGGGCAAGCTTAAGCAGCGGCCCGGTGTGTGTTGATTACACAGTGCTGCTGAGGACTGCTCTGCCACTGGCGGAGGTTGCCCACGCTTGGTGGAGGGCCACCTTGCATGTCCGCCAGCAGACACATCGTCAGGGGCTCCCCGAATACAACACACACATCGTCAGGGCCTTCCCGAATACAACACACACATCGTCAGGGGCAACCGCTTCCTCCCTATCGCAGCATCCCAGTTCCATTTCTTTCTTTTTTTTTTTTATCAGCCCGTCCCGCGACATCTTGACGGCACGTTCAAAAGCGAGCCTCCGCTTAATAAGATGGCTCGCATCCTTTTGGTGATAATCCGCGGCGAAGGCGCCCTTATCCCTATAAATCCTCTCCGAAGGCGCTGAAGTGCTGCTGGCCCAGCATGCACTGGGGGGCCTGGAAGGGGCCCGTCCCAGCCCAGCCAGGCCCGGCCCAGCTAGAGCTAGAGCGAGTGCATTCCTGCCAGTAATTAATAACACACATTACCGCATTACCAGGTCACACTTAGATTAGGGAAGCTCTAATGAGAGCCGAATGTGTTCTGGCCAATTAGACGCCGAGCCGAGCTCACAGATTCCAAACAGACGGATCAAGAAAGAGGGGAGAGAGAGAAAGAGAGAGAAAAAAAAACAGAATCTCGTTTTCGTTTCTTAAAGGGTTTTTTAAAAACAGCCGCTCAGCTGCCCACGGTTCCTGACTGTGTCAAGATTTAATCTGCTGGGCTTAAAGTTTATCGCTGGTAATGCTCCTTAGTGAAGCAGAGGTCTTTTAGGAGGGAAACGGAGCTGTTTAGAGTGTAAGTGTGATATGTCCGCTTGGCGACAACTGGAATGAATTAAGGAAAATTCTTTGTGTCGGAGAGGAATTCGTTATAAATACACACATCTAATTCCAACATGATGAGGTTATTCATGAATATTTATCAAGTCTGGTGTAGCACTACAGGTTGGTAATGCCGCATACATCTCGTGCTGATTATCATTCAGCTGAAATAATGGCTTTGGCTAACAAACAGTGGCGGTGAGTCTCTGGTGGAGGATGGGACTGGTACAGTGAGTGTGTGCAGTGGAGGGTGGGACTGGTACAGTGAGTGTGTGCAGTTGTAATGAATGTGGTCCAAGTGCTACCAAGCAGCGCCCACCGCGGTCTTCCAGCTTCCAGCTTCGCTCTGGCACCTGTTCCAGCACCACAGCACCTCTGACCACATTTAAAGGCAGCCCAGGATTAAACAGACCAGAGGCAGAGAGGGAAAGAGGGAGGGAGGGATGAAGGGAGGGAGGAAAAGAGAGAGTTGGGTAGGGCGACGGGGGGGGTAGTATTAACTGTGTGCTGTGCCTGATAGCAAAGATGAGGACTGGTGCACGAGTTGATATGAGCTGAAACTGCATAAAGACTCTGATTGATGTACTTCAAACATGTTTGTGTGTGTGTGTGTGTGTGTGTGGATGTGTGTGTGTGTGTGTGGAGGGGTGTGTGTGCGCATGCTTGCATATTTGTTTGTGTGTGTCCGCGTGTGTGTGTGTGTGTGTTTCTGTGACTGCAGAGATTAACACGGGACAGCAGCTGGTATGTTGTTTGTGTGAATCCATGATTAATGTGTTTTTTTTTTTTTTTTTTGGAAGTAAAAAGCCTCCACCCCAAAGCAAGCAGTTTGCACACACACACACACACACACACACACACACACACTCATTCCTCCACCCCCATGTAGATGAGCTGTGCCGTATCACTTTGACGTGTGTGTTACTATAGCAATGACACAAAGAACCACAAAGCCTCGGGCGGGGAAGGAAGAAAAAAAAAAGAAAAACAAGCGAAAAAAAGACACAGAGGGAAAAACACAGAGGCCCCTTCTTTCATCCTCCTGCTTGTGATCATCAGAGGCCATTAGCATACGAGGAGAGGGCAGCGCATCAGAGGCGGCGCTTCATTAGGGGAGACGGCCTCCGAGAGCCAGAGAGGTGCCGTCTGGATTAAAGGTACCGGTCAGGCCGAGACACGGTTCTCAAGGTTCTCAAGGTTCTCTGAGTGCCTGCTGAGGAACACGGGGGCTGCTCTTAAGGGACTCAAGCCTAAGCTCTTCTCCCTCTCTTCACAGCGCCATTTTGACTTCCTCTCGGCTCTGCGTTTGTTCTCCGCCGCAGCCTCTGTGTGCTGAGCGTGTGTCTGTGTCTGAGAGGAGGGAGGCTGGTGTGTAAAATGAGCAAATGGTTTGCTTGAGGGGTCGTTCAGACATCTGTCAGAGTCTCTCTCTCTCTCCTGGTGTAGTGTTCTGCAGAGCATCTACATGTACCTAGTAGAGATGTGCGCCCTGCAGACGAGGGGTGACTGATGAAGCAGGTTACCAGGATGAAAGATCTCAGGCATGGTGCCCAAAGTCAGGCGTGGGGCAGTAGACTACATTTACCATTTGCTAGTAGATAGCCATAATAAATTTGAAACATTTGGTGACTTTAGGCATAGAATTCCTTCTTGCTTTCTGCCCTGAGGTTATGGTAATACAATAAAATGGCTGCCTCACCAGGTGCCGGAAGAGCTAAATACTCGTCTGAAAGGTCAGGTGATGATGCAAAATACGGCTCTTTTAAAAAGTGTCAGGTAATAGGAAATACGTTTTTTTTTTAAATATAATCATGTTTTGGCCAACATTTTTTATCCCCCGCAGACCTAGCGTGACAGGGATGAGAGGTTTGGATTTTAACCTTTAAGTGGAGCATTTCGGCCAAGCTCCAGTGTATTTCACACTAACAAATGATAGTACCGGAAAAATATTAATGCTCCTTTTAAAAGTCAATATTTGCAAAACAAAGAGATCTGCCAAAGGGCATAGACCCTGTGTAATGCCATAATTATAAATGTTTAAATGTGGCTCTAGTGGTAGCATGCAACTTAAAATCCTAAAGCCCTCAAATTGTTATGAATACTTAACATATTTGATCTAAAATCAGATAATAATGATTAAATCAATTAACATTTATTTGGGGTAATTTAAGACACGTACTGTAGCACACCTCAATAACAGAACTGAGCAGACGAGAACATCACACACACGCATTTAACATAACCCAACTCTGCTACAAGATCACCTGTTTTACGTAACATGCCAACCTGCGTGTGTTTTTTTCTTATCTTTTCCTAGCACTGTTGCTGATATGGTAACTTGAATGTTGTTCTTTACTTGCAAGACCTTTAAAAGAAACTCTCTCTGTCTGAGAGAGAGAGAGAGAGAGAGAGAGAGTGAAATAGAGAGGCAGAGAGAGAGAGAGAGAGAGAGAGGCAGAGAGAGAGAGAGAGAGAGAGAGAGAGAGAGAGAGAGAGAGAGAGAGAGAGAGAGAGAGAGAGAGAGAGAGATACTCTGCCACTCCCCTCTAAAGCAGAGCGTAGGCACAAACTGTCAGCCATGTTGGTAATCACTGTGGCCCCAGTGGAGCGTGGGGTAGGTGGAGTGTGTGGAGTGTGTGGAGTGTGTGGGGGCTGAAGGGCACCTCCAGAGTTGATCTGAAGGCCAGCATCAAACAGACCGATCACCAACATGCACACATGCACACACACACACGCGCGCACACACACACACACACACACACACACACACACACACACACACACACACACACACACACACACACACACACACACACACACACACACACACACACACACACCTCTGAGGCAGTTCACTCCACTCAAAGCTGCATGATGCAGGCACTTCAGATCCACATCAAACTCTGTTATTGAAGTAGTTACCTCTAGTGTGTTTGTGGGTTCCTGAACCTCGGTCAGGTGTTTGTAATTTGCAGAGTTCAAATGGAGTAGCAGTTAAGCCCATTGTTAATACATTATTTATAATGTGTGTTTCTAAATTGTGCTTTTTAGTTAACACAAATGGAACTGCTGTTAAGCTGTAAAAAATAAAGGTAAATTAAATCAAAACAACTGCAGTTTGACAGAAATTACATTTAGTGCAGAAAAGAAAAAATGAAATAGACCTAACTGATTCTGAACCTGAAGGCCTTGTATAAAAAACATACCTATGACTGAACATGTTATGGGCTTAAAAAAGCACATTAAAAAATAATACAGTGCAGGTCCACGGAAAGACTTTTTGTTACACCCATGATACCAAAAAAATGCCATGGTATTTGTATGATATGATATGATTGCATGAAATTGAGCATTATCTTTTTTTTGGGCATATAACTTACATGAAAAATACAAAATATTAAAATAATCTTATATGTGTTCCTGTTCTGTGACATCTGTAAATATTTCCCTAAATGTAAAATATTCCCTGGTGTATTTGCACCCCCATACATTTCCAGACATGCCTGCCCAGCATCTGTTACTTCAGTGGGCATAGTTGCCTGCTGCTGCTGTGGCCCTTCCTGTATTAAGACAGGAGAGGATGCTCCAGCAAGGCCTGGGCTTCAGATCGTAAAGCCCCCGTCTCTGTGGACATCACTGCCCCCCACACTAGTCCAACTCACTCACTCAACTCTATCAGCAAAGAAACACACACACACACACACACACACACTCTCTCTCTCTCAAATTTCAAATTCAAAAAAGCTTTATTGGCAAAGCATTAATAACAGTAACGAAAGTAATAATGTTTTTGTATATTTTGTACGTGTATGGAAACATACACTTGAATGCTTTCTCTCTATCTCTTTCTCTCTTTCTCTTTCTCTCTCTCTCTCTGTCTCTCTCTCTCTCCGTGTCTCTCTCTTTCCCCCTGTCTCTCTCCCCCTGTCTTTCTCTCTCTCTCTCTCTCTCTCTCTCTCTCTCTCTCTCTCTCTCTCTCCCTCTCCCTCTCCCTCTCCCTCCCTCCCTCCCTCTCTCTCACGTATACCTCCTGTTACCTAACTGCCACTCCTCAGCTCTCTCGCACACCCCTCTGTTTTGATTCCTCCCCACTGCGACCTTGTTTGATGTGCAGAGATGGGTCCGCCATGGCAATCAATAAGGCATGGGCGCGCGCGTGAGCGTCTCAAGCTCCCTTATCTCCCCCACACACATTCCTGAGTGGCGGCAGGTACAAGGCGGAGGGGGGGGGGGCGGAAGAGGGGGGGGGGCAGAAACTTTGGGATTGGCCGGGGAGGTGAGGTGTGGTGGAGGGCACTGAAGGTGGATGTGGCTTTCAGCTGCAGTAGATTGTAGTCCCATCAACGAGCGACTCATTTATTACTATTTCAAAGTGTAAAAATCCAGGCGTAGTCGTCCTTAGAGGAGGGCCTCATCCGCCATTTGTGTGTTTGGAGAAGTAACTGCTTTGACAGAAGAGAGGGCTGTAATGGCAAAAAGATCCTGGTCTAATTTTTGGACCATGGTGCATTCACCTGGAGCAGTAAGCCAGGACCCACCCACAAACATGGTCTTGTTGTCTCTCTTACAAGAGCCTATTGTTGCAAAACTAAGAATCACTAAACCAACTCTCTCTTTCTCTGTCCCCATGTGGGAGTATGTGTGTCTGTAGTGTCCCTGCTCCGGGATTAGGCACATATAACTTATTTAGGCACATGCACCTCCCTGTATGTATAAGGGTTGCCTGCTTACCCTGTGTTCCTTTACATCTCTGTCAGCTTATGTCCTCCTTTTTGAAAGTCGCTTTGGATAAAAGTGTCTGCCAAATGCAATGTAATGTTTCTTGAGGGAGTCTTGATTATGGGCCTTTTTAACGGTCTCCAGCTCAGTGGCCGCAATACCCAGCATGCATGTGGTGTTGACTGGGCCCTTGGGCTTGTGCTGTTTAGTCTCGAGGCTGATTTAGATTTTTCCTCCCTTGTGTGGGATTTCCCACCCCCGCCCCGTCCCCCGATTCATTATCACATGTGACCATCAAAGGTGCGGCAAAAATGCCATGTGGATACAGTTGTGTGCAGATACTGGGATTTGAGATATCTCTTGACCTCTCTGGCGGCCATCTGTTCCTCACTCAGTCGAGCCCAGGCGTCTCTTCTCTCATGTGGCTTTGCTTAAACTTGCTGACGTTCGTGATGGCACATTTTTGCGTTCGCAGTGAAAACACCACTTCCTGATAGCACACAGTCCCCAATTGGATCCAGCGTTAGGGCCAGAAAGGGGGGAAACCCCTTCCAGGCTTCAGAAAGTAAAAGTGTTTTGGTCCTATCTATGCACTATTCATTTTACTAATTAGCCTACATATCTGGCTTAATAGTCATGTTAGTAAAAATCAGAAAGCCTAGTGAACCACTTCTGGTGCTGTGGTGTAAGTAGGCCACCTTTTTGAAACTGGGGTTCCCATCTCAGAAAGTACTCTGGCTTGATGGCAGTTTGGCTATCCATTACCATGCTATTCTCAAGAACAGCTACATGTAACTTAAATGAGATTCTCTATGTAGCAACGTCTGCTAATTGCCATTGCTAACTTGCATTGGTGGAGCATTGGCTGAGCTCCAGTGCAAGTGTAAATCTGTTAGCACTCTGTATCTGAACACTTTTGAGCATTGGCATGAAACTGTCAAATACGCTCCATGAATTGCATGTATTGCATGAGGCAGAGAGTGCAAATCTCTTGATCCATTGAAGGTCACAGGTTTAGTAGCCAGTGAAAGATGAGCCTAAGCAGGCAGGCAAGTAGTTTTGGGCAACTGCTGCAAACGCTGGAAATGAAACGCAAAAAAAAAAAGAAAGAAAAAGAAAACGCTTCTCAAGGATCGCGAGGAGCATTACACAGCCTACACCAGTTCCAGCTGTGATGAGTCCGACCGCATCGTCTCAACACCTCGGCAGAGTGGATGAGTCAGGGTCATTAGCAGGCATCAGTGAAGGCCCGAACCGCAGCAGCGGATTGATGGCACAGCCAGCGCGGCCAATTAAAAGTCAAGTCAAGTCAAGTCAAGACGGATTTTGGCTGCGTCACGCTCCGTTCTTCCATGGACACATCGCTGGATCGGTCCCTCACCAGAGTGCATCTTCCAATTAAGCAATCTCATGATATGTGAAATTGAAAGCACGCTTTGAGGCGTTTATAGCCATAAAAGTTTTGTGGTTTCTCCGTGATCTCATGTTCAAGACTGCTCTGTACTGAGGATATTGATACGTTTTTGCTTAGCTGTCCTATAGAAGCTGGTGTCAAGGGGACCAGCCATCACAAGAATCACATATATCCAACAATCATTTAGATAATTAGCATCAAGTACAAGTTCTTTTATATCCAGCAGAAGCTTTTGTAGGTTCATTGCATGGATGCAACATATGTAATACGGAACGAGAAAGGCCTAAGAAAGCCCTGAAACTGTTGATCAGGAGTCAGAGATAGGGTAAGATATGCTGGGATGAAGGGACCAGCCATCCCAAGAATTGCATATATCCAACAATCATTTAGATAATAACCATCAAGTACAAGTTTTTTATCCAGCAGCAGAAGTTCATGTATAATATGGAATAAGAGAGGCCTGAACTGTTGATCAGGAGTCAGAGATAGGCACGCAGCAGCACGAGTCGACTGGTGATTAAAGACTGGAGCTTCTGTAGGTGCTTTGCATGGATGCAGCATGTATAATACGGAATAAGAAAGGCCTAGGAAAGGCCTGAAACTGTTGATCAGGAGTCAGAGATAGGCACGCAGCAGGAGTCAGAGATAGGCACGCAGCAGGAGTCGACGCGTGATTAAAGACTG